>LPNX010146218.1:368730-473707 GCA_001517045.1 Pseudotsuga menziesii
ATCTATTTAGTATATTTATTTCTCTTAATCTTACTTTTAGGAATAAATCTACTATAATCTGAAACATGTCTCTACTCACAAATGTGAAATGTTAGTAGAGTCATAAATAATAGATGGGAAATAAATAGGAGGTTTGTTCTTACCTAGTTTATAGTAATAATTTATGAATATTGAATGAATACAGAAACCGTCTTTAGAGATGAAATATTAGCTATATGCAACCTATGATAATATTTACAACCCTAGGGAGTATTGAAGAGAATGCAAACCCTAGCAGAATCTAGGTAGAAAATAAAATACATAGGGTTAGTAGATACATTGGAAATATTTATCTAACATATTCATTATATAATCTAGAAGATAGCATAGACAATCTAGGGTTCAATTTTAAGATATGTAACCCTAGGAGATATGGACAAAACCAATCAATTCGAGGGTCAATAAAAAGAATTTACATAAGGAAACTAACATTTATAGTAGAAATGAACTTTGACATACTAAGAACCGGTACATGTAATTTATCTTCCTGAATCTCCTTTAATGGCTAAACCTGCATCTTATATTCTTAGGGAGCATAATTATAGTACATGGTATCCTCACCTTTTTCAATGGTCATATTTGATAAAATACCCGATGCTTGTGTGTATGGGCCACACAATGATCTACATAATCAAATGTACAAGCACTTTCATAATTCTTTGATGAGGTACATTATTTATGTATATTTTTATGATGTTTTTATGTTCTTTTGTGATTCATATTTTGTACTCTTGATGTTTGGAAGGGTGTGATACAAGCAATGAGATCCTCATATTACTTTGTTCCAATTTCGAGGAAAAACAAACATAGGTGATATCGAGTCACCCCATGAGAACGTGGTTGAAATCATAGTAGAGAAGAAACAATCATGGTGGTTCCTCTTTGAAAATTTCTTGGAATATTGTAAATTCAAGTTTGGAAACTTGGTACCAACTTCAAAGAATTATATAGAAGCAAATAGGGGATGAAAGTTTCGAAAAGGTTTCCAAAGGATGGAGGTAAATATTATTTGTGCAAATTTTTATCTGGATTTTATTAATCCTTTCAGTTTTAGTGGTTATGTCACAATATATATCAATATTCAAAGGTCCTCATATATTTAATTTTGGAAACACACAAGTGTAGTGGATGAGTGCAACTACTGAAATTGCAGCTAAGGTTTGAAGCAAAAGTTTTGGAAGGAAATGAGGTTATTAAAAATCCATTTTTGAAATTTAATGAGGAAAAGTAATATTGAGTGGGGAGGACTCTAGTGTCCCTAATTAAATACTTTCCAAATAAGACTAATTGCAAATAATGTTCCACCAACCTACTAGCTCCATACATTGTGATGGAGAAATAAAGTTGTAATAAAGGGATATTGGACCCAAAAGAACTTTAATATAACATATTAAAATTTACATTTGTCATATAAATGATAAATTATAAGAAAATAAGGTGGCATGGGTTCTTGAAGAGACCTCGAATCTTGTGTAGATTTTGGACGACTAGATTCCCCACACACTTCGAAAGATATTCATTGAAATTTAAACTCATGGGTAATGTAACATCATTGGAGAGTGATGGGGCATCAAATATCATATAATGATCCAAGGGATTCAAATACTTAAAGGAGAGTAAATCCCACTAAAGAGGAATATACTAGAAGATAAGGCCTGCAACTTGGAAGGAGATTTCATGCACTCTATGACAACAAATGATGAAATATTCTATGACAATTGTGATAAATTCAGACCTGATTGCATAAATATGAGAAATATGACATGAAATTGGTAAAAATATCCACCAATAGGTCGATGTTAGATTTAGATTTATCCATTTTAATTGTGGAAAGAATTCGAGCATCAAGAGGAATACATGTGTCATGAGAGTTACTAAACCACTAAGTTGAGTTGGAGGAATCCCATGGAGGGAAATCAGACCTTAGGAGGCCTAATGATGTTAATAAAATTATTTCACAAGCAATTAGAATATATTTTATCATTTTTTAATTGGCCTTTGACATTCGGAGATCTTTTTCTTATTCATTGCACGGTGAGTGTTCACTCTCCCTGCTTGTGAACCAATGTCAAGGGAGATTGATTCCTTTCAAAGTTGGTTTATGGAGACTCCATTAAAACCTATCATTGGAGATTAATTAATATTATTTATTTTCAGGTTAAAGTCCTATACATTCAAATTCTTGTATATCTCCCCATTCTCTTATTCCTTCTTCTCCATTCCTTCACACTCTCATGTTGATGGCACACTTGTTGGAGTGGTGCTTTCACTTTACTGAGTATATTTGATGCAAAAAGATTTTATATATGTTGTATGTATCTACAATCTAATCATCCATATTATCTATAATTCAAAATCTTGGAAATACATGTATGACAGACTCACATTCCCCATGCTCTTGAATAACTTGTTTTCATGGATTTGGCTTCAATATTGAAGTTTTTTTATATCACAATTGTATGAGGAGTTTTCTATGAGTTTTATAATGTTTTGGAAGCCATATATCATTTAATAATATTTGTTTTAATTCCCATATTCTATGCATATCGAAATCCAACAAATTCATGTGTGAAAAGCATGGATTCTCATGCCATTGTATCACTAGTTTTCATGGTTTTTCGCCTCAATCCTGAAGTAGTTTTATACCATATTTGTATGAGGGATATTCTCTGATTTTTATGAAGTTATGACAGACATATATTATGTTTAACTCTTTAATTTCATATCCCTATTCTCTATGGGTCAAAACCCCAGAAATCCATATGCGAAACTCTTGCAATTCCGTGCTACAAATTCACTAGTTTTCATGTATTTGACTCCCATAATAAAGGAGTGGTATACAAGAATTGTATGAAGGGATTTATATGGTGTTTAATACCATTGGGAAATAAATTTTTATTTTTTATACGGTCTCGATATGTATAATCCTGATCTGAACCTTTAACTTTACCTTTGATATGTCAAAATAGAGCTAGTTATGCAATTTCCCCATAAGAAATTTCACAGAAAGTTATCAAACAAATGTGGAGATCTATAACCAGTTTGGAGAACTAATAAAAATTTATAATTATATTAAATGAGGTCTTATATTAGTATCCATACTCTTATTACAAATTTTAGAGGGTTGTACATAATCCTGGAAGCCAGTTTGGTTCTCACCCTTAGGGGGGATTTGACCTCAATTTTCATAGTAAAATTTCCCCTTTTATTCTTAGCCCCAAATCAAGTTGCAGTAGAAAAATTTAAGATATAAAAGTGTACATAAAACACCTTGAAATTTTATATAACTCACCATACCAATTCCTTTAAAAGTCAAGACCATTTGACGGATGTTGGAACCTTCTAGAGTCGTGACTAGTTAAGCTCCAATTCTTCCCAATTTGTACTTTTCTCCAAAAATACAAAAAGGGACATTGAAAAACCTATCATAGGGTAAAGAAGTATTATTTTTTGGATCGTCTTAAAATATCTGTTAAAAAATTTGTGACAGAATGTTTGATTTTCCAACAAAATAAAGTGGAAGCAATTAAGACCCCCAATCTCCTACAACCACTTTCTATTCTAAGAAAAAGGTGGAAAAAGTTCTCGATGGATTTTTATCATAGGTTTACCAAAATTTGAAGGAAAGAATGTCATCATGGTCGTTGTTCATAGAGTTAGTAAATATGGACATTTCAGTGCACTATTTCTCCCATTCAAATCAAGTACGATTGCAAATTCTTTTTGGGACATAGTCCAAAAACTACATGGTACCCCCAATATTATAGCAAGTGACAAGGATCCCATTTTCACTGGAAATGTTTGGAGAATATTATTTTCTTGCATGGGTACTCAGCTGGATCATAGCTCATATTATCATACTCAATATTATGTTGAAACAGAGATCGTAGACAAATGTTTGAAAGGGCATTTTTTATGTTTTGAATCTTAAAAACAAACACAATGGGTCAAGTGGCTACCGTTGGGTGAATTATAATATAAAAATTCCTTCCATACATCAACAACAAAAATGTCCCCATTTATGGCACTTTATGGATATCATACACCATCGATCACATAATCACTAATAATCTCCTGTAAGGTTCAAGTAGTGGAATGCCACATGAATCATCAACAACAAGTTCTTCAACTCTTAAAGGAAAAAATGAATATAGCACAAAAACAACTTAAAATACAAGGAAATCAACACCATACTTAATGAATATTTTAATGTAGGGGATTGGGTATTTTTAAGAATACAACAATACAAACATGTGTCCCTGAAGAACACTAAGAAGGATAATAAATTATCAACAAAATACCAAGGTCCCTATAAGGTGTTACAAAATATTTGTAGTATTCCCTACAAATTGCAACTACCTGCCTCTTCATGAGTCCATCTAGTTTTCCATGTTTTCTATTTAAAAAAGGTAATCAGTGACAAGCTACCAGTTCAAACGATATTACCATAACTTTTCAAAGGAAAAATCATCTTGGATCCTGAAGAAATAATTGCAATAAGAATTAAATAGTTTCAAATTTTATCTATTCCAGAGTATGTCATTAAATGGAAGAACTTACCAGCAAAATATTCAAGATGGGAAGATGAGTTCTTTATACAAAAACATCTAGAACCACTTCAGTGTTAAGGAAAATTATTTTTGAAAGGGAGGGACATGTTAATCCCTTAATGATGGAAGATTTCCCCATATAGTGTTTTACATTACCCCATATATTGTGTTTCATTACATATTATTTATGCCGGCTTGTATATATTACTGGGTTTATTAATTGTTATTGTACATTTTTGTCCCTTATATATAGGAAGGAGATTTTCTCATTTTAGTCATCATTTTATCGTATCTTATCTTATGTACTTGGTATGTTGTGTAAGGAGGTTCCTCCCTCTAAGAGGATTGATATTTATACATGTATTTTATTCATTGTTAATGCTATTTTCTATTTCTACTCTTTTTATGTTATTTCCAGCAATTGGTTGCATAACATTTTGGTTACAAGGTCCATTAGTTTGTCAAATATACGAACAAAAAAATTAGTTTTATTTTATGACAAATATGTCAATTCAACCATTATGGTTGACTCATTTTATTGAAATTCTATTAGTTCTTGAATTCCAACTCACAAAATTGATTGTTGGCATGTTTTCTGATAAGGCCCATTTTAGACCCCAAATTTTCTCTAATGTGTAGCATTTGAATTTATAATGATGGAAGAAGTTGTCGGAATTCTCTTTTAACATACTCACTTCCATGATCATATCTAACTACTTTGATCTATTTTCCAAGAGTGTTATCATACAAGTTTTAAATATTTTTAAGATGTCAATTACCTCATTCTTTTAGTTTAGAAACTAGACCCAAGAATACCTTGAAAAGTCATCAATGAAGGTTAGAGTATTTGAATCCATTCATAGATGATGTAGGAATTGGTATGGAAAAATCATTATGGATTAAATCCAATGTGGAGGAAACTATTCTTTGCCTCCCAACTCATACTTTTTCTTTGGATGCCTCCCTACAAAACAACAAGTGCACACACCTTTAGAATATTTGATTAGAGGCAATCCCTTGACCATATTTTCATTTTGAAGCTGCTAGACATACTTGAATTTCAGGAAGCCAAATATTTCATGCCACATCTTGCTTGTTTTATTGACATCATTCAATAAGGAAATCATATACGAATTAGGAGGACATTGAGAAAAATAATATTCCTTAAAGGAATAATTAACAACTCTTTTCATTGTTAGATTTCTAGTAGAGACTTCTAAGATATCCACTATGTCTAGAAAAAAATGTGACTCTCTTGGGAGAGCTAGTATGTCTGATCTGGTATAGAAACAAAAGTTTTCTTCCAGGGAGGGAAAGCGAAGCACATCTTGGAACACTCCATGCACAGTTTTAATGGAATCTTTCCCAACAGCTTGGATTTGTGATTCATATCCAATGCATATGCTTGGTCCTATAGAGAGATATAGAGTAGTGGATGATTCTTTGGAGGAAGCCATGTAGTAGGAATATCCAGAGTGAATGAGAAAATCCTTTGATTGTGAAAATATTGTATTGATGGGATGGCACCTATCATGTTCTTCGGTTTTATTTGTAGCATCAAACTTCTTTGCACCTTTAGCGTAATGCACCTAAAATTATTAATTTATTATTAATTTCTATTGAAAATACTTAATGTATTATTTTAATTATTTTTTACTCAAAGTCAAAAATCAAATGTTTGTAATGAATTATTCTTTATTAATAAAAGATACTAAAGTGGAAAAAAGTGGAATAGTTGTTGAACAATGTTTGTCAACCCACAAGAGGAAAAGAGAAGTGGATGAATCTATTGAGTAAGAACTGAAGGTGTAGGGGGCATCTTCCCTGAAATCAGGTCACAACTCCTAGTTGAGTTCTAAATAGAAGGAGGTTCATAGCATGCCCATTAGCAAGTAGAATACTGGGATTGGATGGTGATTTAATATGATAATACAAGAGATGACACATTAACTGTATTTTTCTTCTGTGGTTAAGTGGACAGGATCGGGAGTTTTGGAACATGTAACTTGGATTCTTTGGGAGCTGGTTTGGAGGAATGGCTATTCCATTTATGTTATCCCAACAATTGTGCTAATTTGTATTCCTCTATGTTTCTATTTACAGTAGGTTTTTTTATTCTAATATATACAAGTTTTTTTATAGTCATTAAGTAGAAATGTTTTACTTAATCTTATTGCATAGTGAAATAACCTGTATCGATCTGAATAGTTATGCATAAATCTAAAATTAGTTCATTTTGGTTTATATCTATGAATGTTAAATGGTAATTAGGAAAGTTTTTTATATCAGGAATACATACCCAAGTTACGAATTTATCAATGATTTATATGTTGAAGAATCCATTTCTTTACTTAAATGTGTAAATATTGTCAAATTATATCTATTCTTTTCCTATGTTGTAGATCTAGTTTAATTTAAATTTCATTAATGGAAGCGACCATGTTAAATTATAAATTATAGTAGTAATACTTAAATGTTTAAATATTAGATGATTTACAAACAAAATGAAGCCAAGGAAATCTAAATACATAAACCAAGATTTAATGATTATGAATTAGTAGGAAGATAGACAAACTATGATAGTTTATAATCTCTCTAATTACAAATCCTAGAATCGTTCACATATAGTCATATACTTACATACATATAATGTACATATATTTTAGAACCAATCACCTACAGGATTATTATAACTAATATATAAATTATCTAACCAATCCTTTATGGATCTCGTGTAAACACTTAAAACTAGATTCAAGGGAATCGTATCAATCTACAAATTAAACAAATCACAGATGGAAATGTTTCATTCCATATACCCATAGTAAGCTCATCCATGATGGTTTTCCATCATTTAAGAATACAGTAAGAAAATATGAATTAAATCCAAACCAAATCACAGACATACATACTAGTTGTTAAACTATAATTTCCACATTTAGATTACTCTACAAAAGTAAGAAGACCCAATGGCTCACATAAACAATAACAAGTTTAAATATTATGTCCATAAGCCCATGTTAAATGGCTTCCATCATTACACAAACATGTAAAACAAATAATTAATTCAATAGCTAACCAGTGACATAAAAACCATATTAAACCCTCTTACGGGTCAATAACAATAATAATAATAGTACCATTATTATTATTTCTTCGTAATCAGATTATAAATAGAAACTAAGAATTCAATCATAAAATGATATTACCAAATGATATGCATGGTCGTAAGGCCATTAAAGGATGCCAACTTGTAAATAAAGAATAAGCATAGAGTATTTTCACAACAAAGACCCTAAGCGTCGCTTTTATTTATTTTATAGTAAACACATTGTATAGGGTGTTGTAAGTCCATCTATGATGGATTCCCCCTTGGGGGTTGAACGCAAAGAAACAACACTTATCTTGTGTGGAGGAGGAGTTCCTATAGTCTAAGGTCCTTAAGCTCGAGACTAAGTACCTCTAACGAACCATTTTATATATAAGCCATGGTGGTTGCATTGTTTGAATAAAACCATATGAAAATAAAATAGAGATAGGGTTTTTTTCCCCTAAGGTGTTCTAAGACGTGGGCCTAGGAGGAGGTGACCCTATCTCCTTCCTCATTAGAATTCCATCCTACAACAAAGAATTTTGTTGCAGTTAAAACATGTAATAAAACCTTCTAAAACACATTGAACATAAATATTAACATATTTACCCTTATATGATGTGAGGTGCAGAGAGGCCATAGGTCGAATTCTTCGAGAGGACCCGTATCTCTCCTATCCCTGTAGTAACCAATAATGCAACTTGAATTATAGATAATCCTTTTAAAAAGGGAAGAAAATTGAAATAAATACTTATAGAAGTAAAACCATTTATTTTATCTAGTGAAGGAAACAATAAAATGGAGCAGATACTTTGAGCAAAGAAACTAGTTGCAGCAAACCATGGACACCATAAAAAAGAACCCAAAAACCTTGGAATGAAACCAAGTACCCAACATCAATCCCTAGTAGAGGTTACACCAAGAAAACAATACTTTCACCATCAATAGAGAAGAGCTCATCTCTCTCACTCTTACATACCAAACAACAATAATGCAGAGTTTGGACATTGAAGGCCAAATTAAACATCCATAAAAAAAACTAACAACATATCCTTACAAACCTTACACCTTTGTGCTTGAGCACTGAGTATTTTACATTGTATACCATTTCCTTAGGCTATGGTAAGTCCCATGGACTCTTAAACTTTGATTTAAAGCCTTATGACATCAAAGGGTGTGATCAAGACTATGGTTTATTATGCAAACCCTTGGGGCTACTAAATCCCTAGTAAACTTATTAAAACAAAAGATAGGAGACTTTCGCTAGTACAAAATGAGGAATTAGTGACTACGTGACTAAAAAATCTAGTCACCATAGTTTTTTCAGGTGATTCACTACTAAATATGAGTAATTTTGAGTGACCAAACTATAAACAACTAAATTTAACGATTAATTTAGTCATGGGTTAATGAATATGACTAGATAATAAGTGAAAATTTAAAAGCAACTAATGTAAACGGTCAATTTAATCTTGGAATAAAACATGACTAGCTAGAAGAATATGAATGATTTATTTATGTTAGTCATTTTTAATTGTGCAAGTTATATTTCATGTGTTGTCATGTTATAGTCAAGTTGAATTGGTAGCTTAAAGGTTTTTCTATGTGCATATTCATGTCTCCATTTTGGTATCCTTGAGTTTATCTCACCTCATTGATCGTGCTCATATTTCGTTTTCCAAATTCCAAGTCTGTTTGTCCCTCTCACTAATCAGTTAAATTTTTGGCAAGTTAATGTCTTTTGATCTTGACGGTGAAATCTATAAAATTTGTATCCACCAATAAATATTCATTGACACCTAGCCATCAATGTCCTTGTCATGCTTATTGTAAAAAAAATAGAAATTATCCCCTTGATGCGGGCCTGGTTATTAAAAGGCGAATATCTTTTATTTTAATAGAAAAAATTCTCCCTCCCATTTTAATGATCTCTTGCCATTTTTAAATTTAAAATAATAATAACAATAGTAATTTTTTATCTAATTCAATATTTTGTTAATATATAATACTTAATATAATATGCTTTTCATATATAAATAAATTATAATTAAACATTGTATAAAATATTAATATTAAAAAAAAATTCCATTCATCTATTTTGATAGAAATAGAAATTATAAATTTATGAAAAAAATTTGGGAAAAATAAAAATTAAGAATAGAGTGAAAATAATTTGGGAATTAAAATCTCTACAAGGATTTCAATCACTATAGAGTGGGATTATAATGAATACCTTCATGAATAAAATTTGAAGAGCACAACTGCGATTTTAAATTCCATGGTTTCGATAGTCTAATCTTAAATAGTTGGAGATAAAGGTAAGACGATATTCCTTTTAATGGTTAAAATTGATTGCATTTATTGGTTATAATGAACGCCTAAACATCATAGAGAGGATAATGTGTATATAGCTTAAAATTGATGCAATTCAGGTGTGCATATTGATGCGCTCTTACTTGGTTACCTCAAAAACCTATTAGAATTTTATCTTTTAACCCATTTGGCTCAAATGCCTGCAATAATTTTGTGTTTGTTCAAATCCCGGTTTGAATTTTTACTACAATCCATGATTGAATTATTCACCCAAGATGGGCTTTAAATTTTTCGTCTATCTAAAAATGTTATTTGAACTATTGGATCAAAACCCTTTCAGAACCATTCCTCAATTTCATGTTTGCTCAAAACTTGTTTGAATTTATGTATGTTTGGCTCAAAATCCTATTTGCAAATTGGTTGAAAACTTTGACATTCTATGGGCTTAAAATTCTCTATATGCATTTCTCCGTCTTTTTAGAACTCCATTTTCTTTTGTGATTTTTTTTCATTAAATTTCTTTGATACTAGGAATTGAACATAACCAATAGTATTAACATTTTGTTTGTGTTTTCAATCTTTTAGGTTGAAAGAAAACTACATACATGTGAATTATGATTTCCAAGGAGTGAATTCATTTGGGAGAGATTAAAGGAACGATGTCTTTCATGAGCTTCTTAAGCTTCAAGAAATGGTAGATGCCATAATCACTGGAAAATAAATAGAAGGGAGAGTATAGATGGATGGAGGAGCTCCAGAGGATGATAATCATGGAAATGAGACAACTTCCTCTGCATAAAAGAATGGTGAAGCATTCTTGGAAGGGGTTTTTAACAAAGAAAAAAAATAGAGATGAAGAGTTGTTGGATGGAGTAAAACTAGCCTCTGTGAATCTTTTATAGGTGCAGTAAGAGGTATATGTGATTTCCAAGTTCCTCTTATAGACATATACTAGTAGTAGTTTCATTATTTTTTAAAGTGATGTGGTAATATGAGAGAGAGATCTGGAAAACATAGGACTAGAAAGGACGTGGTCGGAATGTCTCCATGCTATAAACCCATTCCCTGAGCCATCATTACTACATACATATGTCATCCTCATTTTCTTACCCGTTCCTCTTCCACTAATATTGATAATGATTGATCATTAATTAATCCTTACAGACTACCCATAAGATGTCTTGCTTCCTTCCCTTCCCCTTATACAATACAGTTGTTAGGTGCCATTCTATCAATAGTGATTGATATTTATGCGTATATGAATTATCATCAACAACATACAAAGTCTTTGTATATCCTAGTGATGATGATGGCAATGCCAGGATTGGAAATGCATGATTTCTATGCTTTGAGGCTATCAATTCTATTGTTTTATGTGAAATTCCTGTTGGAATGGTTGAATATGTATTGGTTCCTCTTGTAAGGGTATTAGGGTTGGATTGAGAGATAGCAGTGCGGGAGAAATACTTGGAGTATGCGTCATTTTTTATTTGAATTTCTAATATTACATGCAATTTTTTATATTTATACAGGTAGCGAAACTAAATCGTGAGTGTTGAACATTGAGAGTGTGGCTAACATGGTTCATAAAAACATCTCATCGTCTAATGAGTTCTTATGGGAACCTGATTCGTTTAAGTTATGAAAGTATTGGAGAAATATCCTTAGATAGCCTTGTTATTTTGCATAGTCACAGTGGACTCATGGTTAAATATGGTAAGGACATACACAACCTTCCTTTCATAATAAACTTGTTCTTGATTTTATCATATCTAAACATGATTATTCGCTTCCTTTGCATAGTATCTTCTATCTTTTTTCCACACCAAAAATTTGAATTGTTGTTAGTATATATTATGCATAGTAAGAAAACAAAATTGGCATAGTCTTGCAAAAATATAGGGTTATGTAAAAATAACATTGAGAGTGTAGCTTGCATGGTTCTTAAAAAAATATCATGGTCTTACGAGTTCTTCAAGGAACCTAAGGTTATCAAACTCTTGGAGAAATAGCCTTTGAATGCCTTTTTACATAAATTATGTTACACAATAGCAGTGGTTTCATGGTTATATGGGGGAAGGAATTGCACAAGTTCCATTTCATATTACACTTGATCTTGATTTAATCATCTTTAAAATTGATTATTTGCTGCCTTTTCCCAGTATCTTCTATGATTTTTCCCTGCCTATCTTTTGAATCTTATTTATCATAATGCTTAGTAAGAAAATAGAGTTGGCATATTCTTACAAGAATAGAGGGTTATGTAAAAATTACAGATATATATATGCCCATGCTTATCATTGGTTACTCAATATGGTCAATGTTAAGTAGTGTTCTTAGATGATTCATATCTTTAGAAACTTGACTTTGAAATTTGAACACTAAAGGTGGTTGTTGTGCATGTATTGGGTCATAGAAAAGTGAAAATATTGAGGTCAATCCACTTGTTACATTCCTAGGTGTTCTTGTTACTTGTTTCTTTATCCTTGATTTATTCCTAGCCAGTCTCACATGACATCATTTCTATCAGAGTTGACCCTGCCTATTTTAGCTACTCATAGATGGACAACAATGCAATAGGCCTTCAAAAAATTACAAGCAATGACAATGAGCCATTGGAAAAAACAATTAAAATATAAATGTTTATTAAAAAATATAGTTTCAAGTACCATCCATTCCAATTTGTCATTTTGGACTCTCATCTAAAATACAAAATATCCCTTTAGCTTCATAGCTTGAACACATTGAGAAAGTGTATGGCATGTGGAAAATTTGATGAACATAGTAATGAGCCAATCGAAGTGTGCTAAACCACAAACAGTTTAATGAGACTTGAACCTATAATGGCTGTAATGTTCATTTCCTTTTTATCTGCACATGAATTATGTTAAATGAAGATAGTTAAGGAAAGAAACAAGTGCAAATTCACCGTAAAATGTAGGGGATGACTTTGGTATTTATAATAAAATATCTCTATACACAAGAATTGTTTAGCCTTGTAGTACCAAGTTTCCCTGGAGCCTCTTTCTCCTTATCATATTTTATTATTGCACCAAGTATAGATTTCTACTACATAAGCTTCCTATTGGCATTTCGAATTTTTCCCTACGATGAGAGATAATTTGTAACACAATGGGAATTTTTTTTGTCCCACCCTAAAGAACTAAGAGGGATTTATATTATCAGTATCTTGCCATTCTTAAGGGGAGAATTTATGAATAGGATTAGAATCACCACGTAGACATCCTTGTTATTTTTGCACAATCTAAGTGGACTCATGGTTAAATACGGTAAGGAATTACACAAGGTTCCTTTCAAATTAAACTTGTTTTTGAATTTTACCATTTCTAAACATGATTATTTGCTTCATTTTCCTAATACATTCTTTTTTTTCCACACCAATCATTTGAATTGTTGTTAGTATATATTATGCATAGTAAGAAAACAAAATTGGCATATTCTTTTAGAAATATAGGGTTATGTAAAAATAACATTGCGAGTGTAGTTCGCATGGTTCATAAAAAATTAGCACGGTCTTATGAGTTAGTGAGGGAACCTAAGGTTACCAAACTCTTGTAGCAGTCTCCTTAGAATTCCTTGTTACATAAGTTATCTTACACAATAACAGTGGACTCATGGTTATGTAGGGAAAGGGATTACACAAGTTTCCTTTCATATTACACTTGTTCTTCATTTCATCATCTTTAAACTTGATTATTTCTTTCCTTTTCTGAGTATCTGCTATTGTTTTTCCCCACCGATCTTTTCAATCTTTTTTAGGATATTTCTTAGGAAGAAATCAGAGTTGGCATAGTATTGCAAAAATAGACTGTTATGTAAAAATTACAGGTATATGTACAAACATGCTTATCATTGGTTACTCAATATGGTAATTTTTAATTATTGTTCTCAGATTATCCATACCTGTACAAATTTGACTTTGAAATTTGAACAATAAAGGTTGTTGTTGTGCATGTCTTGGGTCATAGGAAAGTGACAATACTGAGGTCAATACACTTGTTACATTGTTAGGATTTCTTGTTACATGTTTCTTTATCCTTGTTTTATTCCTAGCCAGTCTCCCATGGCATCATTTCCATAAAACTTGACCCTACTTATTTCAACTATTCATAGAAGGCCGACCATGTAATAGGAATTCAAAATAGTGCAATCAATAACAATGAGACATTAAAAAAATGATTGAAATATAAATGTTTATTACAACATATAGGTTCAGGTCCCATCTATTCCAAGTGGTCATTTCAGAGTCTCTTCCAGAATATCAAATCTTCCTTTAGCTTCATATCTTGAACACATAGAGAAAGTGCATGGCATGTGAAAAACTAGATGAACATAACAATGAACCCATCAAAACGTGATATACCACAAACAACTGAATGAGACTTGAACCTGTAATGGATGTCATTCTCTTCTATTCTTTACCTGCACATGAATTTTGTTAAACATAGCTAGTCAAGGAAAGAAACAAGTGAAAATTGATTGTTAAATGTAGAGGATGACTCTGATATTTATATTAAAATATCTCTATAGAAAATAATTATTTGGCATTGTAGTAATGATGTTTTTCAAAAATTACAAGTTCAACAACAATGGTATAAGTTTTTGAGGAGCGTATTTATCCTCCTCATATATTATTCTTCCACCAATTATATATTTCTACTACATAAGTATCCTATTGGCATTTCAAAATTTTCCCTTCCATGAGAGGTATTTTGTAACAAAATGGAAAATTATTTTTCCCCACCCTCAAGAACTAAGACAGAAGGAGACTCTTGGTATATTTCCAGTCTCGAGGGGAGAACTTGTGAATAGGTTTAAAATTCACTCCCTAATTTCCTGTAGGAATATGAACATACGTTTAATATTTGAACCTAGATGGGTAGAGAAAAAGTCATTTTGTTTTACTATTGCACCACATGGTTATGTGATCATGTCCCAAAACTTGTTTGGAAACTATCCTCAAGTATTTAAAGCAAATGAGAGTGAGGTTAATGGTGTCTTTCCAATTTATCTTCATTAGGGATTCCCTTAGAGTAGAAACCCTTCCTTTTACTCCTTTCAAACCTTGCATACTAGAGAGTCACATTGGTTAGTAAGCATTGGCATATATAAATCACAAATAGAAGAGGAATGTTGTGCATTTCTATTGTCGATCACATAGTCTGCATACAAAATATATGCACATTAAGTTAAATGGTAGATAAAATCATTTGAATATAAGATTATACATGTGATTGTTGTGTGTTGACAATGCATGTGATACCAGTAATGTTTACACTTCCACAATGATGCTTATTGTTGATTCAAATATGATAGTGTTACACTAATGATTGTCATTTCTTATACTGTTGTATATGAATGATACATGTTTGAAGATCATCATAATGATGACCATAAAATACTAATACTATATCTCTAACGATGACTCTTTAACATTGATTATATACTGCTACAAATTCTGTATGATTTTAATGATAATGGTATAATACTGTGTTGAACATTATGATTGCCATAACACATGGGTAGATGGACTTAAATACCAACCGTTGTTTAGAATTTTCATGTAAATAATGATACTAAGTGTGATGTTATGATGGAATATATATGTGAAGTATCTGTTGCTCTCATAAACTATTGTGTTTGGACGATAATAAATTCTTATGTGTTAGTTGGACAAGGCTATTTGCTTATATGTCTAATTGATAAGGCTAAATTTTGTGATGATATAGTGTTCCAGTAATAATTTCACCTTTTTCTCACTTCTTTTATCCATTTGGTACTCTTCCTTAGGGTTTCCCTTACAGAGGCATCCCTCCCTTTTACTCCTTTCAAACCCTACATACAATAAAGTCACCTTTGTATCACCTATTTTCTCCCCTCACCACTCTTCCTTAGAATTTCCCTTACAGTGGTAGCAACACCTTTTAATGCTTTCAAACCCTACATACAACAGATGGTGCTCCACATGCCACTAATACTAGTTTGTCTGTTATTTCACATCAGATTCTAGATTCTTAGATATGCCCATGTCAAAGTTTGTTTGAATCATTAAAGCATAGTATTGAAGATGTGGATCATTCAAGTCATAAGGATGAAGTGCATGAGTTTCATTGTGAAACAGTTGTTAGTTTTAAGAGAAGGTTAGTTATTTCAATTGTTTGAATGAATTAAATTTATCATCTACTATTGTGCTTGATAAAGTGCTTATAGAAAAGCTATTGATTGGGAGAAGAAGAGATGATGAAAATTCTGTAAAATATAAAGGCGAGGTAGGAGCTAAAAATACAGTTTTGAAAGCACAATTTTTGTTCCCATAAAGCTCAAATGTCGTTGGTGAATGTCATATTGATCTACGTGCTACAGAAGAGACTTTGAATATTCAACAAGTAGTGGCAAGAAGTTCTATTCAAGAAACATCAACAATTGTAGTTTATTGTAATCCAATAGAGGGTCTCAAGGAATTTGTTGATACCAATTCCCTTTCTTGCGGGAATGTTTCACTCACTAACAATATGGAAGAACCAATTGATACGTTAAAAGATGTTAGTTCTAGTTTAGAGGGTAGTGAGCCTATTTATTAAGGGTAGGGATGCATGGTAGTGGATCATACACCTTATATGTATGAAATTCGAGAGCCTTTATACGAAGGTGAAATGGTTTTAGCAGAGAATGATGACAAAGGAGAAATTTTACAAAGTAAAATGTTGGGATGTGGAGATGAAATTTCAATTGAGAAACAAGAAGAATATTTGAATGCAACATATAGAGAAGGTAAATCTATTCCCTGTAAATTGTCTATGGTATACTGATGTCAAAATAGTGGTATTGGGGATGTTTTGTATTTCTTGATGGAGTTCTAAATGAGGACGTAAATTTAAGAACACTAATTCATAATTTTTTTAGAAGTAATGCCAGTTAATTGACAGCTTTTGGGCAACTTGATTATTGATACTATTTTATTGTGGATTTTTATATGAATTTTGTGCATCTTTCAAATTTTGATTTTGCAAAAAAATCACATGCAATATATTTTGGTAGGATCTTTTGTCTACAAGATGGATTGCATGACTATGAACTATGTGTTTTTTTTACTGTAACAACCACTTTAGTATAATTTTGAAGGTCGATGTCTTATTAATAGTTTTTATTTTTCCATTTATTTGGTTTTGAAGGGTAGATATTTATTATTTATTTTTCGTAGACATATTTATTGAGTGCATTTGAGTGTGTTATGGTTTTAACAATTTCTTAATTTACATTTCAAGGGGGATCTATACATCCTAGAAACATATCAAGGTTATACAAATCAGCCTCATTTGGTGTAGGAAAAAATTAATGGGGTATTGTGTCAGTCTTTACTATTGATGTATTTCTTAATCATAGGATTTCTTGACTTTGTGTCATTTTTTCTGTTTACTAGTGTTATTGTTCTAAGAAAGTCATCTGCGTGGTTGTTGGTAGTTGTAATGAGTTTTATTTCTTTCATGTTGACCTGCAAAAAAATTGACTTTATAAGGATAACATTGTAATGGCAACCAGTTAGGTTGATTTTCTTACTATATTTTTAAATTATCTAACATTAACACATATTGCTGACTATATTGTATGTGGGTTGTATTACTACTTATATTAATTATTGTCCTTGAATGCTTCAACTTTAACACATGGACCGTTGGGAGTGTTACATTGAAAGAAATGAAAATTAAGTTATATATGTTACCACATTGTTTTCTCCTCTACGTATGCTAGTTTAACTTGTTCATTAATTTATTCATACTATTGTTATTTATTCTCCTTAGATGCTTCAACTTTAACACACGGACCTTTGGGAGTGTTAAGTTAAAAGAAATGAAAATTATGTTATATATGTTACCACATTATTTTCTCCTTTGTGTATGCTAGTTTAACTTTTTCATTAATTTATTACTACTATTGTTATATTTCATCCTTAGATGCTTCAAATTTAACACAGGAACCTTAAGAAGTGTTAAGTTCAAAGAAATGAAAATTATCCTATGTATGTTACATTGGAGTCACTCAAAGTGTTTCATAGTTTGGACCTTCCTTATATGGTGATGATAAAAATTATTGGTATTGTACGAAACAACTATGGACTATATACCTTAAGAGAGAATACAAAATTTTGGCCCTTGGTCTTGTGGGTAAAAGGGTTGTTTCCCCACCTTGAGTGTACACCTTGGTGTTGTGGGTAAGAGGGTTATTTATGTACCCTGATGTTACACCTCGGTCTTGTCGGTGAAAAGGTTTCCTTTAAACTTTGTTAGGACCAATCTTGTTGACCTTTCATCTTTTGTTGAACCTTGTTGGTCCTTATGCTAGTGCCACCCTCTCCTAGTGTGGTACATTTACCCTTTTTTTGATGATGAATTTCCATTTACATTTTTTAGCTTGTTGAGGGATGGAATGGAATTACACTACCTTCACTTTAGTGTTTTAAACAAAACATACCTACCTACTTTAAGAACTACACCTATTCTCTCTATACCACTTATTGCTTTGGGAGGATAGGACCATGATCTTTGTGGGTTGTTTGGACAAAACCATGACCTGTGTGGGTTGTTTAGATAGAGATATGACCTGTGTGAGTTTTTTGGTCTAAGTCACGATCTTTTTTTGGCTTCTAAGCTAGGTTGTGACCTTTTTCAAGTCCGATAGACTAAACCATGACTATTCCTTGGGATTCCTTGACTTGATATGTGGTTTTCTTACTGTTCTTAGGTATTTTCTATGAGTATGTTGTTGTCAGTTCCTAGCATGAGTTTTACGAGGGATTTTGTGGTTCTTATTTATCTTGTTGTAGCATTTTGAGCCTTTATAGAATTTATAGAGGCTTAATATGATCCTTTTCAACATCCTTGACGCTTGTAGTATGTAACTAAGTGTGGTGTAGTATGATGGATGTACTAGAGTGTGTGTTAAGGATGCCTCTGCACATTTCAAAGGACCTTCTATTTGCTTGAGGTATGACCGCCATAAAATACTATCATTTATTTCAGCAATGGGATTGAAAATTCATCCTCATTTCTAGACTATTTTGATTAATAAATTAAGATTTGCATTTGTATCACTCTTCCTTACAACTACCTATCTATCTCTCTCTTTGGTATGTCCATCTTTTTGTTAGTGAGTTGTCTCATATGAGATAATGTGTGATCATAATATATATCGGAGTATAGAAAGGAAGGTATAAACCTTTTTTTTTCTTATTGTTTTCCATTTATAATTTTATTGCATGTTCTTAACCAATTATGTTGTACAACTATGGGATTCTGCATCCAATAGACAGGTAGAGTAAAGTACTACTTTTATGTTTTTAATTTCTTTTTTTTGTTTAAACAATGGAATTTGAGGTGGGATTTTGGACAAAGTTGAATAGTTGTGGGAGATTTGCTAGTTCTCTTTTGAGGTATAAATGATAGTGAGATTGGCATAGTTTCCATTTAACTTTTATTTTATTTTATTTATATATCAATCTTAATATGGTTTCTTTCCTTGATTGTAGGTTAGATGTTATTTAAATCACCTCTGAATAAAATGATCACATGAGTATTCATACTTCTTGAGGCACTATTGCAATATAAAATCAAATCCTTATATGGTCTCTAGGATTTATCCTATAATCAAACTAACTTCTACAGATAGGAAAATGCCTCATCATTGTCACCATATTTATATTTTTTTTCTTATATTTAGGATATGAACGATTTTTGGGAGTTCAAACCATGTCAAATTCTAGTTTTGAATAGGTAATTCATTATGTCAATTGAAACAATTTTTTGGTATGAAAAAGGATACCATAACTGTTAGGTTTGGAATATGGTCATGAGAATATACAACTATCTAAATCTCCCTGGGTGCAAAGAAACCATTTATTGAAATGGGCACTAACAAATTCTATTCAATATTCATACCGATAAAAAGAATTGATCTCTTGGATATGTGTCATAAGGTATCTCACCACTATGCTTATGTTACTCATGCATGTATTGGTGAGGTTGCTCATCCTATTGTAGCATGCCGAGCCTATTTAGAATTTATAGATGTTTTTTTTATCCTTTTCATCCTCTTCAAGGCTACTACTATGTATAGATGCTTGCCGCAGTATGACGCACATGAAAAGTGTGGGTTAATGCCTCCTTTGCACATTTGAAAGGAGCTTCTATTTTCTTTATGTATGATTTTCCTAAAAGATTGTCATTTATTGCAGCAATGGGATTGAACTCATCCTCATTTCTAGTCTATTTTTATTAATACCTTAAGTTATGTATTTGTCCCACTCTACCATAAAACTATATATCTCTCTCTCTCTAAGGCATGTCCATTGTTTCGTTAGTGACTTGTCTCCTAAGATACTAAGTGTGATCATAATATATATTTGAGTATATAAAGGAAGGTATAAACCACGTTGTTTTCTTATTTCTATTCATTTATAGTTTTATTTCATGTTCTTGACTAAATACGTTTGATAGGTATGGGACTCTGCATCCAATATCCAGGTAGAGTAAATTACTACTTTCATGTTTTCAATTTATTTTTGTTTTGTTTAAACAATTCCATTCCATGTGGGAATTTTGGACAAAGTTAAACAATTGTGGGAGATTTGTGAGTTCTCTTTCTAGGTATAAATGATAGTTGGATTGGAAAAGTATATATTTAACTTCTATTTTAGTTTATTTATATATCAAGCTTAAAATGGTTTCTTTCCTTGATTGTAGGTTAGTGGTTGTTTAAGTCACCTACAAATAAAATGATGACATAAGTGTTCATACTTCTTGTTAGCAAGCAAACTTGAAGGTATTGTTGCTAATATTTCATCTCATTTCATTTCCATTTATCTATTGGCTAAAAGTACTTCGAGTTAATGCCCATTCTTCTTGATGTGAAATAGAATTAGTAGTATATTTATTTTTACTATTATCTATACATTTTGGGTGATGAGTTGCTCCATTTTCTCATCCGTTTCTTCTTTAAAACTGAAATTCTCCTTTCCATGACATAATCCTCCACTATATTCAAGTTAATTATGATTTCTCATTCAAATTCAGATATCTTTCCATGACTCTAGATGACTCAGCAGATAGTTTAACAATGGATATATCCTTGTCATTCCGATAAATTTCTGGAATTTTTGCATTTTGCATCATTCAAGCATACAAAATGATTATTTTAAAGTTACTATAGATCCCTAATGACTTACCTTTTAATAGTCCTTCAAGTCTTTCAAATGCATTTATTAAGTGCAAAAATGACTTGAGGGACTAGTACAACGTAAGCCATTATAGATGTGTAGTAACTTAATAATCATTATTTTGTAATGACACAAAATTTGTTTGAATATCATCATTATCAAACAATAAAAAATTCTTAAATAGTTCTAACTAAATGGTAGAGAACCTTCCTAATTATAGGAAGAAGATTGGTGGTTCAATTCCTCTATTACCTATCATAAATTTGTGACTCGAAAAATGACTAAATTCGCATATATACGATGATTAGTAATTGTTATAGTTTTATCGCTCAAGCTAGCATTATCATAGGATCTTTAACTGAGAGAACAACATGCACAAAAAAAAACACAAGAGACAAGAGACACAAAGAATTTTCCTTGGGGAAACCAAAAAGGAGAAAACCCCGCAACTTCCTCAAAGATAGAATGAGCACCAATGGCAACAGTAAAACTCAAAAACATAAAGATGATCTCCACAGTTTCTCTCTCTCTCTCACTTGAGAGAGCTACTTCTCTCTCACTCATGTGCCCCAATGAGTGAGTGTGTGTGTGTAAAATAGAGAGGCGCACTCTCTATTTATATTCTTTCATTCACTTAATGTCCACTTTAACATGTCGACCCCACTTAACAATTACTTACTAGAAATGACATCTCTAGGAGAGTATAATAACTCTAGTGCCCCACAACTGTGGGGTCTTTTCCCTCCGATCAACAAGGAGGGTTAACCTTTGCACAAATGTGGGGACTATTGCCCCGACTTACAATGGAGGGTTAACCTCAATGACTTTACATGATTGAATATCTAGATCGAAACATCGGAGCATTACATGACTCAATTACATTATAGATACTTCTTGGAATAAACATTGGGGTACAATATACAAGTGAATACATTCCTAAGTTACAAATACATTAGGACTCCCTCTTAACTAGGAAGGTATTCTCTCGACAACATTTATCAACACAAGTCTTCTTCTCTGTATCATCTGGATCATCATCAAGTCATCTTCATCTTCAAGTCATCTTCATCTTCGAGTCATCTTCATTGTTAAGTCATCTTAATTGTCAATTCATCTTCATTTTCAAGTCATCTTCGTCAAGTTTGGAGCGTCACTGGATCATCGATTCTAGATCATCACTGCTAGATCATCACTTCATTTGGATCGTCACTACCAGATCATCGTCAAGTCTAGATCATCAATTGATCTAGATCGTTACTACTAGATCATCATCAAGTCTACATCATCACTTGATCTAGATCATCATAATAGTTGGTTCATCATTGAATCATCATCATAATTACTGTTTTTTCTATCTCAATCAAATGGTGCTATCTCTTCATTCTTCTTATCACGGGATGTTCTATAGAGCTAGCCCTTTTTCATGATGGTTGTAGACCTAGATTCCATGCATATATTCTTCAGCACTTATATCTGACCCTTAGTCAGAATGGCCCACCTAGCTCTTACATCTGACTTCATCTTATCAGAAAGGCATGCCCAACACTCACATCTGACCTCATCTTGTTAGAAGGGCCCAATACTCACATCTGGCCATGTGTAAACACATCATGCTAGAATGGATCAGCACTTATATCTGACCATGTGTGAACAAAACACATCAAAATGGCTCTCAGTCCCAGATTGAGGATTCCTGGTAACTGACCAGGTTCCTCCATTCTCCCAAAGAATGGCATCTCACCACTAAACTAAGTATTCCATGTAACTAACCAGGTGCCTCCATTCCAAGAATGTAATTCAACACTTATATATGATCATGTGGGAACCAATGCTATAGTTGCATTAGAATGTCTTAGCACTCACATATGGCATGGAAGGAACCAATCCTCTCACCATGATAGAATGGCTCATCCCTTACATCTGACCATGGAAGGAACTAATCCTCTCACCATGTCAGAATGGCTCACGGACTCATCACTTCCCCTTGGATGGAACCTCGATCTGGAGAACACCAAGCTTCTCCCTAAAGTACCCAAACTTCACTTTAGCCATTTCAAGCATAGAATCAGATCAGGGCTGATTACGTTCAAGGATAACCTGTGAGCTTCACCAGGACTGATTACATCTGAGGAAAACCTACATGATCGATTATGTCAGAGCAACCTATGACCTTCACCACGATCTATTCTCATACAACTTGTCTCATCGACTATGCTAGAACTCCCTCTTTTGAGAGATCTCTATCTGGACCACATACTAGAGCTTCACTGCACCTCTCTGCATCATACAAATATGCAATTCAGATCAAGCAAATCAACTAGTAGTTTTCAAAAGAAACATACTACCTCCCAAATAGTAACTGGAAACATTTTTTGCCTCATATGTACTTAGCGCCATGCAGGACCTGTTGGCCTGATTTTATGAATCAGAGTCAATAAGGAGATTTTGTCCACACAATCAGCTTAGAGCAGCGTCCGGTGTGTGCATATTGTTAATTTGAATCTTATCATGATTTGTTTGATAATATAAAGTTGAAAGAGAATCAAGAGATAAAAATAAATCTGTTATTTCTTCTGCAGAAAATTGATCTTTCTCATGAAATCGAAAATGCATTGACATAAATCTTGAAAAGAAAGTACTAGTAGATTCCCCTTTTTGTTTGCGAAGATTTCCAATCTCATACCTCAATGCTTGATAATTATAATCCTCATGCGCATCAATGAATAACTCCATAAAATGTTTCCATGAATTAATGGACTTAGCTGGTAACGTTTCGAACCAGCCTCGAATTCTTCTTTTGAAAGTGACAGTAAAAAGCCTGCAAATCTTACTCTCACACACTATACGAAAATGGTTACAAATATCTATAAATTCAGGGAGATGTTTCAAAGCAGTCATTTTACCTTCTCCATCAAAACTTAACCTTTGAAAGAGTTTTACTGCACTTTCAGAAATACCTCCAGCAGGCCCAGGCATGCTGAAAGCATGTTCTAAAACAGTAATATGAGCCATTTTTAAAATAGATCAAAATTTTAAAAGAAATAACTCAAAGGGCTTACTTGCCAATCGGCCCTCCTTCTAGCGCCATTTGTTGGCCTAATTTTATGAATCTAGGCCAATAAGGAGATTTTGTCCACACAATCAGCTTAGAGCAGCGTCCGGTGTGTTTGGTTTAACAAAACCTCGCAGGTTGTGGTCCTGCTACCAGCTAGTTTATCTCTTAAGGAGAACTTAAAACCAGCAAAATCTAACCTAATCTAATCCTATTCTACCTTAATACCTAAAAATGTCCTAAGTTTGCTTTCTTAAGGAAAGACTCGATTATTTTGGGAAGTTTTCTAAATATGAAAACTTACTTAAAGTATATAGAATGATTTAACAGTGCTAATAAAATAAGTCTAAAACTAACTAATCTATCTATCCTAATTAATCCTATCTCAGCTGAGAGCAAGTTTGAAACTATATTAATTATTAATCAATAACAGAACACTAAAGTGTGATCTAAACAGACATATTTAAATCATAACAAAAGTTACTCTGTTAAGTAGAAATGAAACTTAACTAATAGACACACAGTCAACTTTCAATTCCTAAAGACTGATCAATAATTAATTATCAAGACAGTCGTTTGAATTAGAAATAATGTTTATTTAAAATTCACTGTTAACATACAAATGAAAATTTAAACAAACAGAAAAGCATCTCACTACCACTAATGTTTATAGTAAACATACTAATAAACATAATCATAATGAAACATTTATCCAAAAGAAACTAACTTGAGATGACAAAGTGTAACAAATTTTGAAACATCAATGTGTCACAGCACACAGAGTTTATACATAAACAAAAAGAGAACAGACTGAAATATAAGTATATAACATCCAAAAATGAAATACCAGTCACAGTATCATTTGCAGATGTCCAGTATTACTCATATAATAGCTTCAGCTTCAAATATGATGAAAGACTAGTAATAACATATATTTCAAATAAGTTTCTTTCACACTCCATCCATCCGAGTTCATCAAAACTCATAACTTATATACTACTAAGAGTTGGTTTATTTGCAATAAAAGCTGTGTGCTACATTATAGGAACTATTAACCAAAAGGGCATCTATTTACACCTATTACTAAAAATAAAAATCGACTGGCCAGAGTCGAAGTATCTCAGAAAGTTCTTGGCCATTCACAATATTCCAGCTTGTAACCAATCAGCTACTTCTCCATGCCATCGCATCGACCATGTCCTGTATTCTTGGAAGAAGGGGTGATAAAACTTCCTGCATTAAAATCAATCAACGTATTGTATTAAAATCAATTTAACACAGCTAACAGAAATACTTAAAAATTATAAATGCATGCCTGTTAAATCTCCGATTTTACAGGCATGCGAAATCGAAATGACCATTACCTGTTCTGGAAGCGACATAGGAAATGAAGAGAACATTAAATTCTATTATGAAGAGACACTACTCTTCGAGCTTCTGCTAGCTTGGCTTTGAGCCTGATACTCTGGATCGTTCTTCATGTTTTAACTATTCATTATTTGTAGAGATTAATGATCCATTTTATATTTTCTCTTTTATTTTCAAGTTTTCCACAGATCTACACAATTTAACCATTTGTTTCCGAATTTTATTTTCAAATCGTTGCAAGCTTCTTTAACCCTTTTAATTTGATTGACCTCATCGCGCCGTTCAAGACGAAGTTTAATGTTTCTTAAAGCTTTGTCGAGGGAATGTTCAGCGTTCAATACTGAATTTCCTGTTCACGTTCATCTAATAATGGCGAATTACCAACAAATTCTTTTTAAGAGATACGAGAATTATCATGACTACCAATCGGTTCATGTTCATGATTATTTCATAGAATTTCATAAAGAGGAGATTATTCTTTGTTATCACTGTATATTCAACGAAACAAAAATCATTTATTCTGTTTTATGATCACTGGAAAAGAGAGAATTTAGAGAATCTTTGATTCACTTCTTCAAATTTATCCATAGCCGGTTTAGACGTTTTAATCTTCTGTATATTTCTAGTAATACATTCCCACGGCTTCTATCAATAGATCAAGCTGCGAATATACAAGATGAAATTGCATCTTTATCTTCCACTACATTATTCTCTTTAATTTGTTTGGGAGGGTTTAAAATTCTTCCCAATCAGCTACTCAACAGAATTTATTGTGATCCTCAACTCAGCGAGCGAATCTTGGGTAAACAGGTAGGCCAAAACTGGGTTGACCTTAAATTATTTTCAGTCAAACATTCATCTCACGATTTACCCATAAAATTTAATTGATGTTGAATTAAGATTTTAAGGATAGAGGATAAACGTGCTTCTTCCCGGATTGCTTATGGTATTCTATACCGTATTAGTTTCGTTGCATCCCTTTTAAACTGTGTTTACTTCACCGCAGCCGTAAGGTTTTATAAGAATGTAAACAAAGAATAGAATTTTAAGAAATACCTCTTCTCCTAGTTTTAACGTTCCAACCATAATAATAATCCAAAAGTGATTTATACCAAAAAACTGAAATTAATTATCACATGAGTAAATATAATTTATCAATAATTTCCAATAAAGGAACGTGTCATAAACTTTTCAATTTTGTTTAACATTATAATGTGATCTATCTTAAAATTAATGATAAAGTGTCATGATAAGAGTATTTGTGATAAATTTAGATTTATGAAAAAAAAAACTTATAAAAGACCATTTCAAATATTATATTCATTTTTAGTTTTAAAAAGTTCTTTAAAAAAAATAATAAAAAATAAAAATAAAAATCACAAATTTACCAAAGCTTTTAATGGTAAGCATGGAAAAGGCATTAGTTTAAGGAAATTTCAAAGATTGAAATGATATAACAATATTTTATACAAATTTTAAAATAGATGTATGTCCCAATTATTTAATATAAAATATTTTAAGATGAAATATTGAAAATAAAGATTTTGGGATTCTAATTAATTTTCCACGATCCATTACAATACTCACAAACCAATTATGCATGATAAACTTAAGATGAGGAAGATTGTAAATAGCATGTGTGAGGACGTGTAAGTATTATTTAACCACAAGGAGATGATAAATTATCAGTAAAACAGTTAATTAAATGACTTAATAAAATGATAATTAATTTTCACTAACAATTTTGGCATAAGGACATCGCAAATTATCATTGCATTAAAAACTATCAGAAGCATTAATTATGAACAACCCAAAGCCAAAAGTTGAGAAAGCATAAGCTCATTAGATCATCTTTCATAAAATCTAAGTTGAAGAAAAGATGACATAAAAAGCGATAGATCAATCCAAAGGAAGCAGTAAAATCATCATGCTCAATAAAGTAAAGTAACATGAAAGAAACTAAAAGCAAGTATTAAAAATTTTATGTCGGAGGGCCTCTTTATTTTATCAAAATCAAGGGGAGTTGTTGGGGTGCCAACAAGCCCGCAGGGATCGAGGGATGGTAGGTGCAGTGGTGAAGCCATGCGGTGGGAGGATGAAGAGAGGCGGGACAACTCGTTAAGGCTGGATATGCTTCGTGATTGTCCATGAAGTTGATGCCAGTGGGGAGTGAAGGGCACGAGGCGGTGGAGTGGGGAGGGATGGAGTGATAAGGGTGAGTAAGGTTGGAGTGATAAGGGATATGTAAGTCTTTGGGGTCTTTAGGGAGAACATTAGACCCTTCATAGATTTCCATGAAGGAGAATGATAAACAATGGGGGTAGAAGCTTGAGTCCCAATGATCCATTAAGGAATAGGTTTGAGGTGAGGGACTTGGCCATTTAGGCTGAATTGACCTTGAGGAAGAGAGGCCCCCATGTTTGCCAAGGCATCAGCTGCTGAGTTGTTTGTGCGAAGGATGTGGAAAAATTCATAAGGCTTGGACATGAGAGGAATGATTTTTTCATGCATACGACAACATTTTATAGAGTCGGTGGTGTATCCATTAATCATTTTATATATGACATGTCGAGAGTCTCCAGAAATCGCGATCTTGGAGAGGTCTTTGTTGGCTAGAAATTTCATTCCTTGATGGAGAGCCAACCACTCAGCCTTGTTATTTGTCCTATAGCCAAGACCCCAAGCGAAGGTTTGTTCAACATGTCCTCTGGGATCCAGAAGGATCCCCCCCACACCTGCCACCCCTAGAAAATAGTAATTGGATGTTAATATCAACTAAGGAATTATGGCTAAAGTCGTGGCCATGTAGATTAAACAAATTATTCGTCTAGAATATATTATCTTCATCAAAGAGACTCTCACTCAAAATAATGTTAGCGTGGTCTCGTAAGGCATGGAGTGGACCAAATACTTAGGCCTCAATGTTTTTTTCATTAGAATTGGAGCTACGAAGTTTTATGATAGGGTTTAGCAACCGATTCATCATGTTCACTTTCAAGGTTGTGGGCTTAGTCCATATTTTTAAAGCCATGCAAAGTAGCTATATTTTCATAAGCCTCAACCTACTTTATATTAACAGGGCAAATTACAAGAATTGACCTCTTTATGTCCATTTCACAAGGTTGCCCACTAGCTCAGGCGTTCTACATTATGGTAGTCAAGTCCTTGGGATATCCCATTTCTCATAAAATGGGACAGTGCTAATCATAGGTATCCCCTTCTTTGATTAGGGAACTAAGCAGTGCATTGATGGGCATTTCACACATGAATATTTTTTTAACAAATTATAAGAACAAGATTATATGCGCAACACAATGGATTGCCTTTAAATCTTTTGCATTGCCTTTGCTTCTTGGATTTGGTGGGTGACTCAATGTTTTATATAGAGTCCTATGACCTCCCTTCTTAGCTAGTTGATCAAAAGCTTGTCTTGGATTTATTAAGAATATATCTTTTAATTTCTTATCATCCCCTTTACCTTTTGAGGCCTCCCCAGAGAACTTTGGGACACAATTATACTATAGAAAATAATATTAAGTGGCTAACTAAACACATGGCCTTAGCTACTATCTTCTAAATTGTTCTAAAATCTTTAGTCACATATGCATACTATTACTCATATTGAGTTTGTCAATTTACTAGTATTTGATAATAATTTTGTTTGTGTTAATAAAAAAAAGAGCTTACCTCATGTTAAATACTTTATTGCATTGGAGACAAATTAAATGGGAACTATCAAAACTTACACTTAGATGCAAGCCTTAGGTATAAAATGAATTATCAAACAATTGGAAGCTAATAAATCTTACGAATTTTATACAATCTATTTATAAAAGAGCTCTTATGATAAGAAATTGTAACAAAGCCCACACTTATAAATTTTGTCAAACCAATGTCAACGAAGTTTTGTTGCCTTAATATTTGAAGGATTTTGAAGATGGTTTAAACTATACTAGTGGAGGAGGATTCACTTTTTTGAATCTCCTTTAATGGTCATTCATTATGGTGTTCCATTATATTGATTAATGAAAAAAATTAAAAAAAAATAATCGAAATAGCTAAGCTTTTGATTTTTATTTTTTCATTAAAAAATCACCCCATTGAAAGAGATATTTTATTGTCATACCAAGTAAAACAAGTTCAGAAATTGATTAAACTATAAAAGCCAAGGATTCACTTTTGGCATGTCATTTAATGGTCCATTGTATTGATCAGTGAAGGAAAACTTTTACTCGGGATAGGTTAGCTTTCAATTTCTAATTTTCAATTAAGAGAATCACCACGGTGAATGAGATTTTTTTCTTTTGGTCTTACTCTGTAAGACAAATAAATACTTTGTCTATTAGATTATTTCACCCCCACTATGTGTAAACAAAACAAAAGATATTTGAGTCAAAAAAAATCTGTTGGAATCTCCTTTGTGAGGAAAGGAGTAATCTGCAAGGAAATGTAATCCTGGTTGGGGATCTAAACGTCATCCTCAACCAAGATGAAAAAAGAGGGGGCTCCCTGGTCAGGGACCCCATGAGAGAAATTGTGGATGACATCATTTTGGAATGGAACCTCGTGGATGTAAATCCATCTATTGGAAAATATACATGGAATAATAAGAGGATCGGGCCCGAGCATATTGCTGCCAAACTTGATCGTTTCATGATCCAGGACACTTTCCTCCTGCTTGGTCTAAATTTGACCTCTAAAATCTTACCGTTTGGAGGATCGTACCACAAGCCTATTCTTCTCGAGATGGTGAACGATAAGAACTTGGGCCCTATACTGTTCAGATTCAATCCTATGTGGGCCAAACAACCTGAGTTTCTAAGAATTGTTTCGGAGTCATGGTATCCTCCGGTCACAGGGTCTCCCTTCTATGTATAGGAGGAGAAACTAAGATGGCTAAAGAAAACTCTAAAGTCTTGGGCTAAGTCGATTCCCTCTCCAGACCAAGCTAAAACCCATGCAACCCTTGCGCCGGAGATCCACCAATCCAAAATGGAGGATAGAAATGTGGATCACAAAGATATCCAAATAGAGATCAAGCTACATATGGAACTTCACGTTGCATGCAGGCAGGAGTCTGAGTGGTGGAGGCAAAAAGCAAGGTGCAAATGGCTGAATGACTGTGACAGGAACACTAGCTACTTCCACAAGCAGGATGAGGCTAGAAAGAACTTTAACAGTGTGCTCGAGATCCAGACTCATGACAGGCTTATCACCAAATTTGAGGACATAAAGTCTGAAGTGACTAAGCACTTCAACGAATTGTTCATGGCCCAACCTATTTATGAAGACGCGGAGCTCTTGAACCTTGTTCCTAGAGCAGTGAAGAACAAAGATAATGATATTCTGATTTAGATTATCACTTTGGATGAAATCAAGAAGGTCGTCGATGGTATGGAGGACGACAGAGCTCCGGGACCAAACGAGTACAATGCCAATTTCATAAAAAATTGTTGGGACATTGTAAAAAATGACTTATTCAAAATGATCAGCAAGTCTCAGAGGTGTAGTAAAATTGGAGGCAGTACAAATTCTGCCTTCCTGGCTCTCATCCCCAAAGAGAAGGATGCTAAGTCTTTTGACAGGTTCCGACCAATATCCTTGTGCAACATAGGATACAAAATAATTACTAAGGTTATGGCTGGCAGATTAAAACATATCCTGCCCTACCTTGTTCTAGAGAACCAAGGTGGATTCGTTAAAGGAAGAAAGATCTGGGATAATATCATTTTAGTCCAAGAGGCTATTCATTCTAATCTGAAGAATGGAGACAAAGGAATGGTGGTGAAACTGGATTTAGCAAATGCTTTCGATAGAGTCAGCCACTCATTTCTATTTCAAGTAACGAGGAGATATGGATTCGCCTCAGAATTTATCGCATGGGTCAAGGCCTGTATCAGCAAGCCATGGATAGCCCCACTAGTCAACGGAAGAGTTGCCCCCTTCTTTCAAGCTTCAAGAGGTATGAGGCAAGGATGCCTGCTCTCCCCCCTACTTTATGCTATTCAGGCTTCTGTTCTAAGCTTTTAGATGGAATATGCCAGGCAAGATCAGGATCTACCTCGCATCAGGATGGCTAGAGGCACAAAAGATATTAATCATGTGCAATTCGCAGATGATACTATCTTGCTTGGAGGAGCTAGTCAGATAATAGCCCATCAATTCAAGAGCGAAATGAATCGTTACTGCCATGCCTCCGGTAGCAAAATAAATTTAAGGAAGAGTGAGATCTATGGTTGGAATATAAACCCCAGGGAAATGCTTGACATCACCCAGGTTCTTAATATGGATGGAGTTGTTACCTGGGAGTCATTTAACTATCTACGGGTCCCTATTTTCAAATCCAAGCCCAAGAGCTCAGCCTGGAACCCAATAGTGGAAAAAATCAAAAGGATAATCACGGGATGGGGGACAGCCTGGTTAAATCTGGCTGGGAAGGTAATTTTAATAAAAGCAGTTTTGAACAACTACCTGCTTTATCAACGCTCTCTTCTTCTTGTTCCGGTCAAAATTATAACACAGATTGAAGGCCTGGTGAGATCTTTTCTTTGGCAGGGGGGGGATAATGGGGGGGGCAAAAAATTTGCTCTGGTTAATTGGAAAACTGTCAAATTGCCTAGACCGAAGGGTGGCCTTCATATTAGAGATTTAGGAATCCAAAATTTAGCCATGGGAGCCAAGTTTCTCTAGGGCATGCTCGAATCCAAACCGTCATGGTGCAGTCGTGTGCTGAGATGTAAATATTTTTCAGGACAACGGCTTAGATGCCTTGATGGGGATTGTGCTATAAACAATGGCTCTCTTGTTTATAAAATTTGTAACAAAGCATTGCCATATTTCAAACAGGAGCTGCATTGGACACCGGGAAATGGAAAATTGATCAATCTATGGCACGACGTGATCCTTGGCAAACAACCTCCTCATCTACCTCGACTGCAACAATGAATGGAATCGCTGGGATTTAAATCAATCTGGGACATATCTAATTGGGAAATCGATTAGCCAAATCGATGGGCTGGATGGGCTCTACCGGCGTGCCCTGAGGAGTTAGAGGAAGACAAGAAATTGTTATTAAATCATCTGGCTAGGCTAGCTCCGTTCACTAAACTCAGGAATGACAGGTGTGGCTGGGGATTCGACAATTACACAACGGCTGAGGAATACCAACGATTTGTGGCTAATTATAATGTACCAGTCAATCCAGAAATGTGGAACTATTTGTGGAAATGTAGCACGTTGCCAAAGATTGAGCTGTTCACCTGGACGTTGATGCATGAAAGAGTTCTTATTGGGGATTATTTGGAGAAAAGGGGGTTCGATGGTCCATTTCGCTACCCCCTATGTGCTGAACCTTTCGAGAATATCTATCATTTTTTTTAAAATGTCCATATGCAATGTCAGCCTGGAAGGATGTGATGAAGCGTTGGGGAGATGGAATGCATTTTCGGACAAAATTCAGGTCTGTTTTCTCAGCTGGGATAAATTATATCAGGGAGAGCTGACTAATAAAAAAGGATTGAGGGCCTGTTGGATGAAACTCCCTAAAATAATTTGCTGGTGTCTTAGGAATGAAAGAAATCATGGAATCTTTCAAGACAAAAGTCAGCCAGCGTGGAAGACTGCTATCAAAATAAATGCTTTGTTCGAGGAGGTTGTTAGCATTTCAAAGATCCCGAGCAATAAAGAAAAACTGACTGACAATGAAAAAAATTGGATGCAAAGTCTTAATATCACGACTGTAAATAATATGGTGTCAAAAAGTTGGAGGAATGGGATGTCAGGATGGACAAGTCATAGTTTGAGAACTGGCTAAGAAAAAGGAAGATTTTTAAACTATTCTTTGACGGGGCCTCCAAGGGGAATCCTGGAAGAGCAGGAGGAGGAGGAGTTATCATTGATCCCGGACGGAAAGTTGAGACAGAATACTACTGGAACATTGGATATGATTCCAACAATATGGCCAAGGCATATGGGCTCTGGCAAGGTCTCAAACAGCTAAAGGAAAAAGGAGTGGACGAAGTAATGGTTTTTGGTGACTCTAGGTTAATTTTTCAGGCGTTGAATGGGGGAAGTAGGGGCAAGAATGAGTGAACTGCAAGACTGATTAAGAGAATTAGATCCAAGGCCAATATGTTTAGGAAGGTTAAATTTTTCCATATTCTTAGGGACCTAAATGTTCTATCAGATTTGGCAGCCAACAAATCTATAGTTGTTGGTCTTAATGAGGTTATTGTTAACTCGGTTATAAGTATTGATATACCTCCCTAGTTCTGTTGTAGGCTAACGGACTGGAAGAAGTTGAGATTATGGCTGTTTATTGTAATGTGTTTCCTAGTTCAGCACTTTCTTTGTTGAGTTCTTCAATATAACATAACCGCTCTTGTTAAAAAAAATACCTGCTAATAAAATATGTGCATAGAATAAAAAAAAAGTAAACAAAAACAAAGAGTACTTTTATTAGTTAAAAAAACGTAATTCAATGCATATATTCATCTACCTTTTGTATTGACAAATTTGATTCATGCATTAGTTTTTAATGAAAAAAAATGTAACTTATTATTTCAGATAAAATCAAAGCTTCAAAGCTAAAAATCAACAAAATTGAGGCCTCTTTCAGTATCTAAAAGCTCTAGCAACATTTTAAAAAACAAAAAGCCATCAAGAAGCTGAAGCTCAATTGAAGAGTGAATAAAATACTTCAAAATAAGGAGCTGATTTTCAATTAGATAGGGAATGAAACGCTCCAAACCAAATAAAAACCTATTGCATCCACAAAAAGTCCAATGAATGATGTATGACTCGATAAAAAGAAACATGCGAGAAGGGATATGCATCGGTTCTTAAGACAGAAGAAATGTTTTGATTCAGGTGTTACTTTTGGAAATACTCTATATATATTAAATGAGTATGGAAGGAGAGTATCTTCATTAAATGATTATAGTCTTAATGTATCATGTGTTTTTTATTTTTTTATGTATTATTATCTTAAATACTAAGAAACAATGGTTCTTTTTCATTTTTTAAATAAAAATGAAATTAAAAGAATGGTAAGAGTTCATATCTATATATATATATCAAAATTAGACCTGAATTGTAAAAGAATTGTCAAGCGATATAACCACATTTGCTAATCGATCAACATAAGATTTGCTGAATCTTTGGATATGGAATAAATAGACCTCATTAAGGTCATGAAGATTCCACTTTATCCTTTCAAAGATCCTACTTTGCGAGGTCCTTTCTTTGACAATACTCTTTCATGCTTGTATGATGACTAAAAGACAGGTGTCAAAGATCATCACATTCCAAGGTCCCTATTAACCCAAAAAACCCCTCAATGAGCTCTACATGACCTACACCACCGAAAGCATTCTATTTCACTACCCTCATTTGACCCCTACACCCTTACAAAGGCTCAAAAACATAAAAAGGGCTAAAAAACTCCTAAAAGGAGCCAAAATAGCTCTCATAGGGGCTAAAACCTCTAAAAAGGGACTAAAACCCCTCAAAGGAGCTTAAAACCTCCAAAGGAGCTAAGAATTGGGTGAAAGGGGCTTAAATCCCAAAAAGGGGGCTAAAGCCCTGACTTGGGGCTTAAAACCCTAAAGTCCCAAAGAAAAACTATAAATAGAGGGGTGGGGGTCAGTCTCAAAACCCTCCTTCTCTCCCTATTGTTATGCTGCCCATGTGAGTGCCTTGAGACCCTTTGCCTCTCAAGTCATTAACCCACCCTCTCCTCCATTGCTCCACAAGCCAAGACTCCATCCCATAGAGAGAGGTGCTTCCAAAGCTAGGGCATGGTGGCCCATTTCCACCAAGACTGAAGGTATAACCATGTTTCTTTCATTTTTATTTTAGTTTTCTAACTTATTTTGTTTCTAGGTTTGTTTGTTAATGGTTTGCTGCAGGTTCTCCTTTGATTTCCTATAGCCATCTTTTGTTTTCTAACCATTGCCTGCAGGGTTTCCATGGCTCAAAGCTAACGTTTCTTTGCAGGTTTTCTTCCACATACAGGAACCCTACCCTTTTGTCCTATAGACAGAAGGTAGTCGTTCCTACCTGTAGCTAGGGTGAAAGGCCTGCTACAGATTTGGCGACCATACCAGGTCGATCCCACAGGATCCCTGGATTGATTTTTTTAAAGTTTCAGTTCTAGTTTTAGTTTCTGTTAAATCTAGTTTAGATCTTTGTTTTTCTGTATTTACATTCATAGTCGAGCCTCATTAAGGCCAAACTGAGCCCGTTCGGCCACAGTACAGGTTACTGTCGGCTGTTCCCAGCTCAGGTTAAAAAAATTTCAAGTTTCAGGCCAGGTCGCTTGTATCGAGCTTAAAGGGGCGACCAAGTCGCTCATTCAGGCCCGAAAGGCACGACTTCCCTCTGAGGGAGCAGATCGCTCTTGTTTTCAGTTTTTGAGCGACCCCCTCGGCTGAAAGGGCGATCAATCTCTCAGATTTGGTTTTTTAAGCTGTCTGGACTGTCAATGCGGCTCAACCACCTCTACACAACAGTTTGTTTTCATCTGCATACAATATGTGTAAATCAATGATAGATTTAACTGGTTATTGATATAATGAATCTGTTTTAAGGACTGAATAAATCACTGTAGGTTAAATTTCAGTTTTTAATAAGAATTGGAAATTAACTCCTTGCCTAGCCCTTCCTCCTCTAACTAGTCATCACCCTCCGGGCTAATCTGGGATAAGATGAAGGGTGAAGCTCGCATAGTAATAGGCACTTCACTCATGATTGCTTTAGACCACTAAAAACAGGTGACTTGGAAGGTAGAGGGGGTGGTAGGCCCAGGGGGCCTCACGACGTTCGCGTCCTCCCTATTGACCGACCTTGCACTCGGAGAGTGACCTGAGGATCTACGGATGGGCTTAGTCCCATTGTGTTGAGATCCCAACACTCTTTCCTGGTCGAAGAGGAATACAAGTGTAAGGCAGTCACCTAGTAAGTCTACCATAGTTCAGATTCATTAATGGCATGTTTCAAATTTTCTTTTCACAATTGACTAGTTTAATAACAATTTACCCATGTTGTAAGTTCTGTAACAAACCAGAAAATCTCTGTGAAATATTCATAAACCATACAAGCAGCCACCAAATGAATAGCAGAAAATAATAAAAAATGCAATGGACATGCGCACAACCATACCAAATAAGATAACCAAACTCAGTTCATGACGTTGAGCCAGCCATTAAAATCTATTAATTTACACTAATTCAAACACTTGCAGTCTTTGAGGACATAAGTCCTCGACTCACTTAACCATGGGAAGTACTTGGGCTCAGCCCTGAAAGTCATTGTGAGGAGTACCATGGGAACCCCAAAGGACTTGACCGCTGAGAGGAATTTCCAAGCGAAATGGGCAACGACCCCTACCGATTGACTAGCACTCCCATGAGGAAAAAGCCAAGTGTTGTCTCCTGGCAGTCTTAGTGGCCGAGTGACCATCTGAAAGCCAGTAGGAAGCCACTAAAACTGGGGTCTAGAACGTCACTACTAGATTTCACCACCTGAAAGCCAAGAGGAAGCCATTAAAACTGGGGTCTAGAACGTCACTACTAGATTTCACCACCTGATTTACCAACCAGGCACATTCGATCCCCCACACTCTTCCTCACACCTAAGAGGCGATCCACCACAATTCATGTCCTTGAACCAACACTGTCGAGACCATTCTTGACGACCCTCTACACCGTCAGAAGGCCACACGGCCTCTGATTTAGACTCAGAATCATATCAATCTGAGCCAGATCTGCACACTGCACCATCTAGCCCCATGGCTGGTGCAAACCTGGATCCACTTTCCGGCTTGGTGATTGGTAGTGGACCCATGTCCATACCTCACACCACCACCAATACCCTGGTGGGTGGTCCTAGCAATGTCATGCAGATTGTCATAAGTCAGCTACCTCCACCCATACTTACCAGTCAAATTGTCTCACCTGTCATGCCCAGGGTAAGTGGCCCATCCACTCACACTGTCCCACTTAGCATGCTTGGGGGTAGTGGCCCTTCCACCTACACTATCCCTCCTATGATACATGGGGGCAGTGGCCCTTCCACTCACATTGTGTTGCTTACCATACCCGGGGGCATCCACAACTATGCCACAAGTACCCCCAGTCACGTAGGTACATCATGTTCCTACAAACCCCACAACCATTGCTGGTCCGTCACACATCAACCTTGGGTCAAACCTCCCTTTCATGGCACGCCTCAACCTGCCTAACTTGGCTAGGTTAACCAACGATCCCATCTATCATCAAACCTTTTGGCCTCCCATGCCAACCAAACTCCCCTCAGACATCCCCAATTTTGAAGGGAAGGCAAGGGAGTGCTCCCAAAACCATGTCATGATGTTTCACCTATGGTGCTCATCAAACAACATCATACATTATTCGATCAAACTCATACTGTTTCAACGCACCCTCACAGGTGCTGCAGCCAAGTGGTACATTGAGCTACCACAAGCCAAGTACCCAGCCTTCAACTCCTTGGCCTTTATGTTCCTACAGTATTTCTCGCTCCCCGTCAGATATGTTGAAGGAGTGGAAATATTGTTATCTTGCCGCCAAAACACTGCGACCCACATCACCGACCACATCCACGAGTGGAGGCGACGTCGCAGCTTGTTCAAGATCAAGCTTGATGACAGGATATTCCTGGACTGGTTCTTGGAAACATTATTGCCTCCTATAACCAAGGGCATCGCCTTCGAACGTCCCCAAAAAGAGGAAGAGGCCATCTTGAAGGCCCAACAGTTTAACCTCATTTACTCATAGTCTGGATACCTCTACAACATCATTCCAGACGCTCCCCATGCAGGCACCTCCTACCAGGATGCACCGAGGGCATCCCATGCCGCAAATGGAATTATAAGCTTTGTCTCCCATCACTCACAACACCATGCGGCATCGCATATGATGCCACCACACCTAAGCAACACCCCTAGTGTTGCCTACCCAAATCAAGCTCCCAACTACTCAAGGATGATGTCTCATTCCGAAGCCACAACCTCCTACGCACAACTCGCGCCACAACAACATGCCTATGCACCAACTTGGCCGGCACAACAGTATTCGGGACAAATGCCTGAATTTATAGCCCCCCTAGCTCACCCAGTCTACTATGTACCACCTGTGCAAGCCTCTCCAACCCCCATCCCAGCTCCGCCACCGCCCTTGGGACAAGTTTTTGCCCAGCAAAATCGTCCCAACAAACTAGCCCCCAACAACCAACAAGGGCAAGGTAGAAATAACTGAGCTAGGAACCGGGGAAACAACCAACCAGAAGGAGGCGACCAACAACCAAACCCACCTAGACGCAACACTCTGTTACAGATAAATCAGTCGTGCAAACTATGCGACGTCTACGAGCACTATAAGCATGAGTGCCCCTTCATGGGTCGCGCCAAGCAGGTTCTTTAGAACGAAGCTCAACACGGTAATAATGTGACAGTCCCAGCTCAACCCAAAGAAGAACCACCAGGCCCTCCACCTATGGTCCTTCAGAAACCTGTTACCACTCCAAGGGTTGGTAGCAACCGCACCCATGCCCCCACTTGCCCCTGTAGCCCTTGCTGCGACCCTGCCTACAGAGATAGGGGTTCATCACCTGCTAGCCATGACAACAGATGAGGTCAACTTCTAGACCAGGCGGAACTAATATGTGTCCACTACCAAAACCATTGACCCACCGGCAACATCCACGTCAAAGGCCACCAACACACCTCTTCACTTACCCCCTTTTGGGTTGCCAACAATGCCACTGCCAGGGCTGGAATGAACTATAGCATCGTTGATGACTTGGCCCAGTCACCTACAGCCATGTTGGCTCTCGAGGTGCTCAAAATGTGCCTGCCGCACCAGAAGGCATTGTTATCTGCATTAGGTGCGGTGGACCCCTCCGATTCCAGATTGATCACATTCGATTTGGATCAAGGAGAACCCAGAATGCCATCCACCATTGCCTTCCAAATTCAAGTCTCAATCCAGAATTTGGTGGTTCATTGATGCATCATCGACAAAGGGGCATCCACCTGTGTTATGTCAACATCTGTCTAGCAGAAACTCGGGTACCATACCCTTCAACCGTCCACTACTACACTCCGTGCTTACGACGGCCACCCCACCAGAGCCCAAGGCATCCTTCTGCACGTCCCCATAACTTTAGCAGGGAAGACAGTCCTAATTGACATAGAGGTATTCAACGCACAGTTGGACTATAACCTGCTCTTGGGACGAATCTACATGTACACCATTAGATCCATGGCATCCACCGTGTTTTGACTTATGATGTTCCCTGATGACGGGAAGATTATGACGGTGGATCAACTAACTTACCATGATCCATAAGGGGCCAATGCAACCATCCAACGTTATCCCTACCGTCGACACTACTGTCGACAACACAGCCACCCCACCATTATTGAACGTAGGCCCTGGATTGTTCACCGACACCTTTATAACGGCTCCCTTCCCCATTGTGTCACCTCCACCGACACCAAGTGATACTAGGGATTTGTGCATGCTATCATCTATCACCATTATAGCCAAACCCCAAATGCAGTCACTGCACCAACCATAGCTGCAGCACCAACCGCAGGCGCAGCTCAATCCGCAGCCGCGGCTCCATTCACAGTCGCATCTCCATTCGTAGCCGCAACTCCATCCACGGTCGCAGCTCCATTCGTAGCCACAAGCCCGGCCACAGTCACAACCTCAACCTCAATTACCAGGGAAATAGTGGGGTTCATTTCCACTCAACACAATCCTTTTCCTTTTCCTTTTCCTACCATCCAGGATTGTGAGAAAGTCTGTCTTAGCAACTCGCAATTTACAGGATTTCACACCGAGAGTTTCTGTGTGGTACCTTGAACCACCTACCCTACCTCTGAGGCCCCAGGATGTTTTAACTCGTGTCCAACCAATTGAGATGATGTTGCACCTACCTCCGTGTCCATCAAAGACTCCTCCCGTCTCCAAGCCTACCCCTCTTCCTCCAATAGAGATTGGGGGCAAGGCCATCAAAGCCACAACCAATACCATTTACATGATCTCTAGCACAAGTTGCCCTTCCATCTCGTCGGTCATGGAAGATCCACCTGATCTATCCCGACACCACTTACGCGACGATAGAGAGATCTGTAAGACCGCCTCTGGTTTTACCCCATTCCCTTTAAACCATAGTGTGGACTCGATTCTTCCCATAAAAGACTAGATTCCGTCACCTCGCCTAGCCAACGACCTTCATCTCGGCAAGGGGGCATACCTCTTCACTAACTCAGATGGCCGCCTCTTGAAGAAGCCGCGTAGCGGGCTCTACTTCAAGAGAGTCTATGCCTGATACCACCACTATGAGTCCCTTATAGCGTAGTTTTTTCTTTTTTGTTTTGCATCATTTTTACCACAAGTCAGTGACCCCCTCCAGTAATAGTTCTACACATAAGGATAGCCCACTAGAGGGTACGGTACCACATGCACATAGTATGTCGCATGTATGATATAGCTACCACCCTGCTAGCATACCCTCAGGTCCCTATACCTATCCTGGGCGTCCAGTCCTTTCCATATCTCCCCGGTTGCACAAGCCTCCTGGGGCAAGAAACGACCTTTAGACTGCCTCCCTCCCGATTGATTCCTTCGGCCATTGCTCAGAGTCACACCAATTTACGTACCACATTGTGATAGAAGTGTCCCCAGATTAACCCCAAGAGTTAGCTCAATTGGTTGAGCACCCGTCGCTAGGCCTCTCGATATAGAGGGCACGGGTTCAATTCTCATTGACGCTATTGGGGTTAGGCATGAAGTGTGCCGAAGGTGTGAGGCCCCTTCTGGTGGGCCCGCCTGATTTATTTCCATGGACGTAGCCCGTCGGTCAAGCCGACGCGTGAACCACATTGAAAAAAAAAAAAAAGTGTCCCCAGACCTTTACTTGCATCACATCGGCCTACCACAACTTATGCGGGATTCTAGACCATCTCCCGGATGGCACACCATTTTACTATTTCAACATATAACTATTTAATCCGTGCACCGCAACTCACGTGGGTCCCCGGACCATTTCTCGGAGGGCGGATCATTTCTTTTACATTTGGCATATAACTGTCTCTGGACTTGCACTCACATCATATGTGATCCACTCCATCAACCACAACTCACACAAGACTCTCCTGACCTCTGTCCAAGAGCCACCTTGGTCTGCATGCCTTTGCCGCGATCTATCCTGTGCATGTACAAGTATTTTCAAGAGCCACCTGCTCCATCCATACCGCACGGATGACCTTTGGACCACTGTCCATTGTCCCGAAATGGGGGCACCATCAGTGCCCCCTCAATCGGTTGACCATACTAGAGTTTACGTTAATCTCTTTTCTAACTCCTAAAAGAATGAAAAGATTGCCGAGTGCATTTGCTTCCTCTCCTGCTCGGTAAAGTGTCGAAAAGGGCATCTACATTGCTTAGTTTATCTCCTTTTGCAAACCATGTAGACTACCACATGAAAAGGACCACCTTGGCACATTCAAGCTAAGACCATTCCCCTCTGCATCCTTTTATGCTTTCTCAGGAAGAGGGGCTAAAGTTTACAAAAAATCTCACCATGGGTTGTCGTTAAGCTCTTTTCCAGCCTTCTAATCAAGAAAAGATCGTCGAGCAAACTTGGTCTCGTTGATGCTCGTAAAAGTATCTGAATGACCGTCCAATCACTACAGGTTTAACCTTTTCTAGCCTGATTGGACTACTAACAGTAAAGAAGTCTCTCATACCCTAAAGGATGGGCGAGCTCTCATGTGTACACTTTTGACCTTTCTTCAGGCATAAGAGACTATCAACGAAAAAGATCCCCCATTGGAGTCTTCTTCATGCTTTCAAACTCTCTAAAATTGAAAGCACCATTGAGCATTCACTTTCTTGGGCTCGCTAAAAATCCATGAGATCGTACCACAATGGTGTCTTTAGACACCACCCCACATATAACAGTTCAGCAGCATTCCCACTTTGGGTCACCTTTGTTCAGAGTATTATGCGATGTGTCTTCCTTGGATCCCATCAATACCAAAAGTGTCTACCTCCCCCAAGTATTTCCCATTTGTGGTTACATTCCCGGTATTATAGCTATGATCCCTTTCCTGTGAATCAGTTTCATTTGTTGCCTGGTTCTCCCTGCTGTCATGCTCTGAACAAAGGAAGTTTGAGTCCACTATACTCCCTTTTCCCCTGTTCCACACCCCCCCCTCCCCCATTCAATGGGTCAATCCTCAGATTGTCTCACATCTTGCGGTTATCTCCCTCGCACTTCTGATCAAGGAAACACCATTGCCTTGGCTAGTTACAGGTCTCCCTATGTCGACGACAACAAAAATATTCCAGAGGATAGACCCAGAGGTCCCCGTATCCTGATTTCATTAACCTCATTGATGAGTTCCTTGGACCACTTGAGAGGAGTCCTTAGTGCCTCTCGAGATGGTTGTTTCTCACGTGCTCAACTCCAGCTACATCATTGCACCGTTGAGATTCGTACAGGGTATTGGTATGTGCAATATTTGGTCAAAGACCCCAGATGTCACCCGACTCTAGCACATTGATGAGTCTATTTGAGGGACCCAAACAGGTTCATGTCCCTTGTGATTTTCGGGTTGCATTGGAGACAGTGTTCAGAAGCCCTAGAGCAGTGCTTCTATATAGATTTTTGATTGATACAACATATTGGTACCATAGAGACTATGACTCTCCGTCAGTGAGTCCCTACAGCCATGTACCATTCCAGATCCAGCAGACCATCAGTCATGAAGATATAACATTCCATGAGAATGCCATGGGTCCAATGTAGCAGTTCTTTAGATCAGTATTGTATTCAGCCTCTTTTCGAGGAAACCACTAGTGTAACAACAGTTGTACATGATCGGCTCTTGCATTGTCGAGCTTAGATCACATTATTCTTTTGACATCGTTACGAGCATGGGGATGTCCGCCTCGTCCATATACATGTCACACATTATTTGTATCTCACCCATTGATGGGAACCATATTAATACAAAACCAAAAGCCACCATGCCCCATCCCACGAAGCGCCACCTCTCCCCAGAAAATCCTATGATGTTCGTCGGCCATACCATGAGCTCCTGCCCTCACACATCAAGGGGCATTCTGTTAACCCAAAAAATCCCTCAATGAGCTCTAGATGACCTACACCACCCAAAGACATCAATTTCACTACCCTCATTTGACCCCCACACCCTTACAAAGGCTCAAAAACATAAAAAGGGCTTAAAAACTCCTAAAAGGAGCCAAAATAGCTCTCATCGGGGATACAACCTCCAAAAAGGGGCTAAAACCCCTCAAAGGAGCTTAAAACCCCCAAAGGAGCTAAGAATTGGGTGAAAGGGGCTTAAAGCCCAAAAAAGGGGCTAAAGCCCTGACTAACGGCTTAAAACCCTAAAATCTCAAAGAAAAACTATAAATAGAGGGGTGGGGGTCACTCTCAAAACACTCCTTCTCTCTCGATTGTTATGCTGCTGGTGTGAGTGCCTTGAGACCCTTTTCTTCTCAAGTCATTCACTGTCCCTCTCCTCCACTGCTCCATAAGCCAAGACTCCATCCCATAGAGAGACGTGCTTCTAAAGCTAGGGCATGGTGGCCCATTTCCAGCAAGACTTAAGGTATAACCATGTTTCTTTCATTTTTTTTTTAGTTTTCTAACTTATTTTGTTTGCTAATGGTTTGCTGCAAGTTCTCCTTTGATTTCCTGTAGCCATCTTTTGTTTTCTAACCATTGCTTGCAGGGTTTCCATGGCTCAAAGCTAACGTTTCTTTGCAGTTTTTCTTCCACATACAGGAACCCTACCCTTCCGTCCTATAGATGGAAGGTAGTTGTTCCTGCCTGTAACTAGGGCAAAAGCCCTACTGTAACACCCTGGTTTTGACCCGTTTGCATTAAAAATGTATATGATGTATATATTGTTATTAATCGTGGTGAGGAGCTAAAGGTAAAAGCCTTGCCACCTATTTTATGTTTTATGTTCTGACAATTAAAATCGTTGTCGATGGTATATCGTGCTATCTGGCACATTATAATTTTTGGCATCATGTAAATATGCATTTTAATTAAAAATACCCACAACCAGCTATGTCAATGCAACCATAATGAAAAGGGCAAGCTTTTCCTAAGGATAAGGAGGGGGAAATAATTAACCTTGGGGCCATTGGGGAAAAGCCAAGTGTCAATTGATAAACCCATTTAGTTGTCACCTATCTTTTGTGTTACTCACCCTTTATCCATTGTCTCATTCAACAACCTTTTTTTCTTATTCTTGTCTCAACTACCGAAATAAATCCTTTGATGTTAGTTGGGGCATTTATTGCATGGACAGTGGTGTGTGGCAATACTGTCAGTCCTTTCCCACGCGCACACTCCACTACGGAGCTCATTCACCCTCACATGGGCAGGAAGAGACCACGACCCCCATTCTTAATTTTTCCTCACGCAGGGGGCCGGGAGAGCTGCTTCACATTCACGGTTTTGCTGTGGGTAGTTCTCATTCATGATTTTGGGCCCTGGACGTTTTTCCTCATCATCAGAAATCCACGTTGGGCTCTCTCTCAAAAGAATGGAAGTTTGATGTGGGTGAATTTCATTTTTGGGATTTTGTTGTGTGTAGTTCTCTTCATGTTCTAGGTCTGGGCATGTTAATTCACCTCCACGTAGGTTGCATTCCCTTCCTCACGCAGCTGAGAAATCGATGTTGGTTTCCCCACGAATATTGGGTTGTTGTGGGTTCTTGTTGAGTCATTTTGGCCATGATAGGGCCAAGAATGACTCTAGAATCGAATTGCTCAGTTTGAGCTGTGTATTACCCAAGTTTCCATTCTGGTTTTGTTCTGTGGTGTTTTCCTCTAAACCCTAGAGCTGTGAATTGTTGTGTTGGTTGTTTTGTTGTGTGTACACAGGATATTGGTCTTTGGACTGTGTAGGAGTTTGCTTGACAAACCTAGCATTTTGCAGGAGCCTCATAGACAGAGCTAGAGGGATGGCTCTCTTCTCTACACCCCCTAAATAGCACTGGAAGGGAAGTCATGTCGTGAGGGACTGTGCAGCAGAGAAGGGAATGATTCCTTGTGTTGGGTGTGTGTGGATGTCTTAGGAGTCAAGCTAGTTCTGGTGTAGGCATCCTTAGCTCTTGAGTGAGCCCACTAGATCAGCAGGCAGTGCTTCCATCTCCTGATAACCTGATAAACCCAACTTGTTGGCTTGGTTATGTGTTGTTGTGTACTCATGGTCTGGTAAACCCAAACCTAGCTTTGGCTTGACTGAGTTTTGACATATCTTTGGCTATGGGTGAACCTGCCTAGTTCCTTATTCCTTGTGGGAATCATGCACAACTCGGGGGTGGCAGTGTTGCTGAGAGATTAAGGAGCACATTGGCCTATGGTTGGGTGGAATGTTGCAGCGACATAGCTGGTTCCCGGACAAGTTTCTTCATAAGATAAGTATTTTTGTCTATTTCATATCTGCAATTACATTTGATAATGAATTACAATGAACATACTGAATGCTAGAATGTATGGTTTTGCTTCCGCTGTATGATGATAATGTATGCATGTTTTAGCTCAAAGCATTTCAATTTTTATGTGTATGTTCATGGGCTAGTTTCCCGGGTAGATAGCAGCATCGGTAGCATCCTCTTCCTCAGTTGGAGGGTCAGGGACGTTACACCTACTACAGTCCCTTATAGAGCAGCCTTGAGCATTGAGGCTGATTCTTCCAGTTGCGGGGATCCCAAGCACTGCTGTCGGTGGAGGACATGCGCTTACTCCTTCTCCCGTTGCTAGTCTAAAGGTTTACTCTTTCTATTTTCGCGTGACAACCTCGTATTTCCGTTGATGAACTACAAATTATATGCTAACAAAGTGGATTTGTTTGATTATGGTCTCGAGTTCGAGTCCCACTATTGTTCTTTCGTCTCTTGGGCCTTATCCATCTGGAAATCCGTCGATGACAGGTGTGGGCATTCCCCCAATGGATTTTCCTTCTATTCTTCACTCCTACGGGAACTCTATCTGCATGTGTCTGCTAGGTTGCTCATATGCTTCTTCCTCTTAGGTAGTTTGCATGGTCCACTCTTATAAGATTTCGTTTAAGACTCTCAATGGAAAGCTCACCAAGTAGTGAGAGATTAAGATAGAGCTTGTTGCTCATTATAGAATGGTGTTTCAAACCTAAGAACTAAGTGAGAGACATAGTGGTGTCGTGCAAAAGTGTCTTGATGTTGTTTTGTATAGACATTTTAAGGCTCAACGAGATGTGTGAGGAATCATTGACTACTTTGGAAGCAACAATGATTGCTTTAATGGACATGGTCTAGGATAAGTCATGTGGATTGTATGATGTTTTACAAATCTTATATGACTAGAATGGAATTTTTAGTATAAACCCACTATAAGTATCCATGGAAGTTGTTAGAAAATAGTAATTGGATGTTAATTTCAACTAAGGAATTATTTTATTTATCCTGAAACTAGCGTACCCAAAGCTCATTACCAACGAGGAACTGATCAACCTACTAAATACCTCTTTATAAGATTATGGCTAAAGTCGTGGCCATGTAGATTAAACAAATTATTCATCTAGAATATATTATCTTCATCAAAGGGATTCTCACTCAAAATAATGTTAGCATGGTCTCGTAAGGCATGGAGTGGACCAAATACTTTTTTTTTTAACAAGAATGGTTATGTTGCTTTAATCGGCATTCTGGCAAGCCAGAATCAGAAAGTTACAAAACTGAAGAAAGTTGGTGACCTCTAACAGTGCTGCCAACCTTCTTGTGAAAGTCTTGGGAGACAAATCCCATCTGCGTCTAGAGCTAATTCGAGAAAATGACAAAAAATGCTTACATGAGTAAATTCTCACAAATTGTGAGCAAAGTAGAAGACAGAAGCAAAGCATTAAACCGAGTGGGATGAATGCCCCTTAAAGAAAGGATGCAGCTTTTTTTGAGAACCTAAAGAGATGCTGGAGGCCGCCTCCTTTTCTCTACGCGCCTTATTGGACTTTCGCCCTCGGGTAAGGGGTGGAGGCGGGACTGAAATGTCTTCAGGTTCAGAAGTTTCCACAGAGCCGCTAGAGGGGACTGAAACAGCCAGACCTGCTGGGGCAGAGGGTTCAGGGTCTGAGGCCCGAATTTCCCTCGCTACTACTGATTCTGGGGGGGCGAGATCCTGAAGGCTTTCGTCTGCTGGAGGATCTTCCTTAACTGCTGTTGCTTCTGGATCTAGGACTTCATCTTCCTTCAGCGCATCAAAGCTGTTTTTATTTTCTAGAGTTGCCTCTACTGAATGAGTGGCCTTCAAGGCCTGGGCTGGCTCCCTTCGCCTTGGCTGCCTTCGCCGGTTAGTTACTGGCTGAAAATCACCTTCTTTGGCTGGTCCCGCATCCTCAGAGGCTTTGGGGCACCTTTTTGCGAAATGACCGTAAGCATGGCACTTAAAAGGTATCTGCTTGTAATCCAGCTCTTGGATATGGCACCATTCTCCCAGGGAGAGATGAATGGCTTCCGGAAGTCCTTTCTCGAGGTTAACCTCAACACAAATACGAGCGGAGGTAAATTGGTCCCCTTTCGGCTCCGCACTGTCCAGGAACCGCCCAAGCTTATTTCCAATGTCCTCCAGAGATCCTTTCCCCCAGAGATGTAAGGGAAGATGAGGCAGCCTAACCCAAACAGGGGCTGCGGTGATCTCAGCTCCAGGATTGAAATCTAGAGTCCAGGGAGCTAAGAACAGCCCCCTCGACCCCATGAAATAGGGTCCAGATCTGAAAACTAGATCACGGTCCTCTTTCCACGAGAAGCTGAAGACAAAAAAACCCCTACCTACTGCATGTAGAGAAACGATTCCATGCATCAGCGGCTTTCGACGGTCTTCCATCCATGCCTCCACCGATTTGGGGCTAGGCCATAACCCCGTAAACTTTCCAATGAGGGCGTTTTCTGCTAGAAGGAGGGCAAGATTGCAAGGCTCCTCTGGAGATAGCTCCAGAGAAGGGATCTCCTCCATCTTCTTAACAAACTTAGACGAGAGAGAAGGCTTGGCTTTAGGTCCTGCCGAACGGACTAATGCTTTGAAAGCTTCCAATGGATCTTCTCCCATCTCATTAAACAGATCTGGGGCCATCGTAGCAGGGCGGCGACCACCAAAAGACAGGAGCCAACACCACTGCTCCAAAATGCATGCAATGAACGCTCAGAAACGCCGATCCGCGGCCCAACTCAGCAAACCCTTCGGCTGCTACAGACGATCCGCGCCCCTGCAAACAAAGAACCAGAACGAAGGCGGCTAGGGTTTAGGCCCTAGCCATGTTGAAACGCCTTGCTTCATTCCGCCGGGGAGAGGTCAATCGAGTGGACCAAATACTTAGGCCTCAATGTTTTTTTGATTAAAATTGGAGCTACGAAGTTTTATGATAGGGTTTAGCAATCGATTCATCATGTTCACTTTCAAGGTTGTGGGCTTAATCCATATTTTTAAAGCCATGCAAAGCGGCTATATTTTCATAAGCCCCAACCTACTTTATATTAACGAGGCAATTAGAAGAATTGACCTCTTTATGTCCATTTCACAAGGCTGCCCACTAGCTCAGGCGTTCTACATTATGGTAGTCAAGTCCTTGGGATATCCCATTTCTCATAAAATGGGACAGTGCTAATCATAGGTATCCCCTTCTTTGATTAGGGAACTAAGTAGTGCATTGATGGGCATTTCACACATGACTATTTTTTTAACAAATTATAAGAACAAGATTCTATGAGCAACACAATGGATTGCCTTTAAATCTTTTGCATTGTCTTTGCTTCTTGGATTTGGTGGGTGACTCAATGTTTTATATAGAGCCCTATGACCTCCCTTCTTAGCTAGTTGATCAAAAGATTGTCTTGGATTTATTAAGAATATATCTTTTTAATTTCTTAGCATCCCCTTTACCTTTTGAGGCCTCCCCAAAGGACTCTTGGACACAATTATACTATAGAAAATAATATTAAGAAGTGGCTAACTAAACACATGGCCTTAGCGGCTAACTTCTAAATTGTGCTAAAATCTTTAGTCACATATGCATACTATTACTCATGTTAAGTTTGTCAATTTACTAGTATTCGATAATAATTTCTTTTGTGTTAATAAAAAAAAAGGGCTTACCTCATGTTAAATAAAAACTTTATTGCATTGGAGACAAATTAAATGGGAACTATCAAAACTTACACTTAGATGCAAGCCTTGGGTATAAAATGGATTATCAAACAATTGGAAGCTAATAAATCTTATAAGTTTTATACAATCTATTTATAAAAGAGCTCTTATGATAAGAAATTGTAACAAAGCCCACACTTATAAATGTTGTCAAACCAATGTCAACGAAGTTTTGTTGCGTTAATATTTGAAGGATTTCGAAGATGGTTTAAACTATAATGGTGGTGGAGGAGGATTCACTTTTTTGAATCTCCTTTAATGGTCATTCATTATGGTGTTCCATTATATTGATTAATGAAAAAAATAAAAATAAAAAGTGATCTAAATAGCTAAGCTTTTGATTTTTATTTTTTCATTAGAAAATCACCCCACTGAAAGAGATATTTTATTGTCATACCAAGTAAAACAAGTTCAGAAATTGATTAAACCATAAAAGCCAAGGATTCACTTTTGGCATGTCATTTAATGGTCCATTGTATTGATCAGTAAAGGAAAACTTTTACTCGGGATAGGTTAGCTTTCAATTTCTAATTTTCCATTAAGAGAATCACCACGGTGAATGAGATTTTTTTCTTTTGGTCTTACTCTTTAAGACAAATATATACTTAGATTATTTCAACCCATATGTAAACAAAACAAAAGATATTTGAGTCAAACCTGGTGTTGTTTTCAAAAGAAAAAAAAAGTGGTCCAAAAAGCAAAAGCAATTCCCATATGCTTGAATGTGTTATATAAAAAAAAGCAATTACCATGTGCTTGAGTGTGTTATGATGCTTTTCTTGCTTTCACAAACTCCAAACCCAAGGTCCATGTGAAGGGGGCCAAGTCCTTTTCCTCGTGGAGGAACTTACGGGATCGTTCAATGATATAAAAGCATTTATTTATATTACCTCATAGTTTTCATGTGGATAACACGAACATAAGAAGAGGTTTTGAAAGCCTTGATATGTATCCACCATTTTCCAAGAGCATAGCAAGGTCAAAGGTCGACATTAGGAAAACCAAGGGCAGTTTGTATGATTAAGATAAATCAAATGATTTGATAAGTGAACAAAGATCAATCTACTACAAAATCATCAGTTAATGATGAGGATAGGACAACCAATATTTTTATCAAAAGCGTTAATGTTTCAATAACATGGGGTGATATACTTAATCTCCGAGTTTTACTATTTATTGTTGGATCATAATAAATTTTGTGTGGAAAATTATATTTGTAAATTTTAAATTTTTGAAGTGAAATAATGTATACAAATTCTTATACCAAGTATAGTTAAAACAATGGCAAACACATAATACACATAGATTTACTTTCGAACCCTTAACTAGGAAAACTATCAAAACTTAGAGCCACGCTTTTCTCTTTCTCATTGTTTTTCTTAACCATTTACAATACAATATTTAAGTATTTTGTAGCATTCAAAACCCTAATTCATTAACCCATATTATATTATAACCCCAATCCCTTAACCATGATTAAATTACACATTTTCCCCAAAAAAACACAAAACACATGCAAAGAATATAATACATACCCAACAATATTCAATACCAGTTGAGAAGGGTTAGTTATCTCTTATAAATAATCATCTCTCCCCTTATTACTTTGGTGACACTAAAGTGCACTCAGAGGATTAGTCAAAGTTAAGAGAAGGGATTGATGCAATTCCAAAAGTTATTGTTAAAATTATTTGAATAATTATTGATTAATGTGACCTAAATTTATTGTTTGGTCTAATCTCAAGCTACTAATCTACGAAACTATAACTTTTGAACTCACACATTGTTGTAGGCACTATGCCCTTGTAACATCCATAGTTGGATATTCGCAATTAAGTAATTTCTGAAATAACCCACATATCCATAGATAATAAAATGTGAATAAATTGATAGATAAGAAGATGATAGGATATTACCACATAGCTCTCCTTTAATATGGCTTGAGCATTTCACAATGAAGAGTTATGTCCCTTCACATTAATAGCTACTACTATAATAATTAACAATTATTATTTTATTTAATTATTAACCTTATTTAATTATTATCCTATTTATGTTCGTTACATTGCCACTCCATTAGAAAGGCTTTGTCCTCAAAGCCTTATAATGTTTTTGCATCATTTTTTGTGGTGTCGCAGGTGACGAGACATGTCGATACGAACTACTAAGAGTTGAGCACAACTTCCGATATGTGGACGAATCAATCCATCCCAAATTGATTTGTTGTGGACTGTTGGCATTCCATACTGATCTATCATTAGTAGCATTGATCACATTGGTACTGTTATCTTTCGACATTTCCCACTTTTTAGAACATTTGTTTTTATGGTTGGGGTGTCGATATGGAATTTTCACAATGTCATTTTCTTTTACGAGTGTCATATTTTGAGCATTGATCTGAGCAGAAAGTTGTATTTTTTGTCTCTTGAGGTTTTAAGGTTTTGTTTTGTATCTTTTCCAACTTATTTTCTAACTGCATGTTATCACTTTGAAACTTCTTAATCACTTCTACATGTGATTTTCTGTCATCTTCAAACTTCTTAAGTTGTTCCTTAAGATCTTCGTTATGCCTTCTAATACAACAATTTTCTTCTTGTTTGTTTAGAAGTTTTCCTTCAATGTCTTGTGTAGATTGTTTTGTCTTTTGACTACTTTTAAACTTCTTAATTTTTGTGACTAGTGTCTTGTTATGATTACTTAATCTGAAAATTTCTTCGAAGTGGCTTGATAAAACCTTGTTGACTTTTGTCAATTCTAACTTATGTGTCTTCTCACTGTCGTCATACTGCTGCTAGAGTTTTTCTTTTTGTTGTTTATGATGACGTAGCTCTGTTTCTTGATTTTCTAACTTCATCCAGACTTGCGCCAATTCAACATCTTTTTCCATCATGAGTTTGTTTAGATGCTTTATTTCTTCTTCTAATTCATTATCGCATCCATATGGTGATTTGTTGTCATTTTTTGACTTTCTGATCTCGTCTTCTAAGTTTTGATTATGAATTTTTAAACATGATATTTCTTTATCCTGATTCGATAACATTTTCTTGTTATCACTTATGGTTCGTTCTAGCTGTCGATTTTGATTCTATAAGCGACGATTCTCATTCTCTCTCCACTCTTTCAACTGCTTCTGCGTCTCAACGTCAGCTTGTATAGTTTTATTGATTGCCTTATATTGCTCTAACTCGTCCACTGTTGTTTGTAGCTGTGACTTCATTTCTTAATATGTAGGTGACATTGTTTGTGACTTTGTTTTTACTTCACTTTTATCTTCTTCTTTTTTTCTCTTTTTTTTTTACCTTCATTTTTTTATGGCAATCTTCCTTCTTCTTTTCTTTTTTTTCCCAATAGTTTTGTAAAATGTGAGTAGATTGGGTGGTTGGGAGGAATAAGTGTTACCTTCCCCACCTAGGTTCAAATTTCTCTTGCTTCTTTGTAGTTATTATTATGCACTTTTTATATTCAAACCAAAACCCACTTTAAGAAACCAGGTGTGGTTTCACCTTTACCCTCCACTGTAATATCCATAGTTGGATATTCGCAATTAAGTAATTTCTGAAATAACCCACATATCCGTAGATAATAAAATATGAATAAATTGATAGATAAGAAGATGATAGGATATTACCACATAGCACTCCTTTAATATGGCTTGAGCGTTTCATAATGAAGAGTTATGCCCCTTCACATTAATAGCTACTACTATAATAATTAACAATTATTATTTTATGTAATTATTAACCTTATTTAATTATTATCCTATTTATGTTCATTACAGCCCTATAGAGTTTCCATGTGTTGACCTGCATTTTGGTGAACATAGAAAAGTTGGCAAAAGTGTTGCTAGCTATCACTACATTTTGAACTTTTTGGCTAAGAATTGAGAACCCTAAACTAATTTCATAGCCCTAAGTCCCCTAATGCCTATCCTATGTCTAGGTCTCTTAACTTGCTTAAGGTTGACTTGGGGCCCACCACTTAGGATATCTTTGAGTCTTGTGAACTAAACTTTGACTTGTAGATGGTTTCCAAACAATGAACAAAGAGCACTATTAAGTTTCGACACATGTGATGGTTCAAGGGTAGCAAGTTGAATAAATGACAAGATCAAGGGGCCATACATATACATGGTGCTTAAAGATGGTGCATAGCAAAATTGGTGCAATTTATACAAATGAAAAAAGGGAACAAGATGCCAAGTCAAGGACTCCATGTGTATTCCATGTAACTTACCACTAGCAATGTTTGTTTATTTTCCCATAATAATGACATCATCCCAACCTTAAGAGAATATTACAAAATTGATTTTCCCTCCGACAAATAAAGTACATCGTCATTTTTTCCAAGATAACATTGTAATCAATTCACATACCACTACAAATTTCATTATAACTGATGACCTGCGCTCGACAAACACTTAAGATGATGCTTTTCCTAATGAAATCAAGGTAGTCCAAAAAATCTAATTATTAGACAACTCCATAAATTAAGAATCGACCTCGCCTCATCCAACCATAACATCTATAACCCAATCCCCTTATGCTAGTCCAAGTCGGATATCTGTGTAAAGGAGTTCCTCATTGAATAAACAATGGATCACCCCCTTAAAATGCCTATCCTATGTCTCTTAACTTGCTTGAGGTTGGCATGGGGCCCATAACTTAGGATATGTTAAGTCTTATGAAATCACCTTTGATTTCTAAATGGTTTCAAACAGTGAATACATGACACTTTTAAGTTTTGATAGATGTGTTGGTGCAGGGGTAGTAAGTTAATGAAATAACAAGATTAAGGGGGCATACATCTACATGGTGCTTAAAGAGGGTGCATAGTGAAATCGGTGTAATTTATCAACTAGGCCTTATCAACAATGAAATACCATATACACATGGCAAAGTGAACAAGATGGCAAGCCAAGGACTCCATGTGTATTTCTTATAACTTACCTCTAGCAATGTTTGTTTGTTTGTTTTGTTTTGTTTTGTTTTTCATCATAGAGGCATAATATTAATCATGCATCCATGTTTGCTCATGCCTCTACTTTGTATGATGCCCCTATGTATCCCTTGATTCAAGATACCTCTCCACCCCCTTCTTGTTATTTATTCTCATCCAAGGATATCTGAGAGGTTGTTTGGGCAATGAATTCTAGTAAAGCAACATATGAGGAGGGCTTTGAGGTAGAGTTCTTCATGCATAATCTCCACACTCTTGATAACTACTTGGTTGATCTCTTCAACCACGTGGTTCGTACAAGTTTCCCACCAGCATGGTCACTTCACACCGTTCACCCAATAAACAAATCAAGTCCCAGTACAAATCCTAGGAAATAGATAACAATCATGGTAGCGCACACTTTCTCGAAGATTTATGCGATGGTCCTCCATATCAATCTTTTTGAACAAGTTGAGAAGAGACACCTTATATCTAGATGGCAAGTGGGATTCAAGCCTGTTCACTAGACCATTGATCACATTTTCGTCCTCAGAGCTATCATTGAGGAGGCACAACACTACTCTTTGAAAGTCTATTGTTGCTTTGTAGACTTTGGGAAAGCTTTTGATTTTGTCCCTCGAGAGCTCCTATTTCAAAGTCTCAGAGATAATGGCATAACCAAGACCCTATTAATCGCCATTATGCACCTTTATGAGTTAGTCCTTGGTTGTCTATGCACAACCCACGAGGTATCATATTTTATCTAGGGTACCATTGGGGTTAAACAAGGTTACCTCCTATTCCCTACATTGCTTGGGATCTACATCGATAGGTTGGAGGATTTTCTCCATGACCACATTTAGGACAACGATGGACGTCTCCTTCACCATGTTTTAGTATCTATCCTACTCTTTGTGGATTACACAATCCCATTAACCTCATGTCCGGAAGGGTTGCAAAGACAATTAGATGCCCTTCCTCTTTTCTATGATCTTCAACAATTAACATTCAACCTGGGTAAAACCAGGTTATGATCTTCAATTGGACGAAGAAGACCCTCTCAGACCTACATTTCTTCTTCAGAGGGGAAGAGATTGAGAACACAACACCTATACATACTTGGGAGTTCATTTCTCAAGATCATGTTTCTGTTTACGATAGACCCTCTAACTTTGTGTCAACAATGACTACATATCATTATCTCTCCTTGAGTGAGTGTTTTTTACACCATTTCCAGGACATCTTGTATAATATGTTTTTCATGGACTCTCTCATTTGGCCTACTGTGCTATATGGTTGAAAGGTTTGGGGGACTTGTTTATTGGAGACTGACTAGGCCTTAGCTAAGAGGGTCCAAACCCTTCTTCTTGATGCATAAATATATGCAAACAAGCAGACCCTCATCACATCATCCTATCAAAGTTTGGCAGTGGATTCTTCAAACTTGAGATGGTGTCTAGTTTGGTCTCTTTTCTACATTAGGTCCAAAGCTCCATTGACTCGACGAAAGGACGTGACAAGTATTTTCACTTGGTTTATTGTTCCTCATAGACTATTGCCTTTTCTAGTCCTGTAGGTTGAGCTCAATGTTGGTTCACTAGGATCTCAGTTATTTTGGAGTTTGTAGGCATTCAAATGGACCAACTCCCTTCGTTTAAATATTCCTTTAATGCTCCTAGCTTCCTTCTCCCTACCAGATAAAAGTTAAATTAGGTCATTAGGGATGAAATTTACAAGTAGTTTTTCTAGATTACTTGGGTTAACCCTCAAGGCGGGTTATGCCCAAAGATGTCCTTCTATGCTGAGCACTTTTTGGAGTTGAGAGATGAACTCATTATTGAACCACAATAGACCCTCTGCCATTGGATGCACACTCTATACATTCCTCTAGGCTAGTTTAGAGTAAGCTCCCATGGGATTAAGGTAGAGGTTGAACACCAGAGTGAACGATCAACCAAAAAATGCCAGCTCTACCACCTTTAATGGGTTGAGACAGAGGAGCACTTCATCTTCCATTGTCCCATCTACTATGATATTAGAGGGATGTTACATTGCTTATTTAGAGATTCCCAGTCCCTCTCCAGTGTCTTCAAATTTACAAATCACAGAAGTTTGTTTCTTTACATGCAAGAGACTCTCCAATTCCACTCTCATTCCATCAAGCCACCTTTGATACCAACCTCCACTCAATGTGTCACTTCTTTTTTCACGGTGATCCCTTATACTCAGGGCACCAAGAGACAAACACACAACAACCAAGGTCTCGACCCCTTATCAATGTGGCTTCAAAGGATCGTCCACACTTCATATAAACACCAGTAGTATCACTAGTCCAGATCTTACACTAGCAACCAATGGAGATAGTCCATGCTTTAGCAACAAACCTCCTCCTGTAGACAATAGTACGATACAATATCCAACTCCCTTTCTAGTGTTACCTCTATAGAGTCATCTATCTTGAGCTTCCTCCAATCAGCCTTGGATACTAGGAGAGACAAATCCAATAGATTGTTAGACACCACATGCTTTATTGCTTGTTGCTTATTTTCCTAGATCTTGGATTAGCCTGTATTGTACATCTTTCTTCCTTAAGGCCCTCATGCTTTGGAGTGTGGAGATTGTTTCCACATGGTTTAGACTAGATCCACACTTTTGCTTTAGCTTTTATTTTTGCACACTACTTTTTATAAGAGGGACTTTAGCACTCCCACTTTGTATCAATCATTGTGCCCAATAGTGCCTTTGACCTACTTTAGTGGTCATTTGTGGACATTAATAAAATTATCTTATCTTAAGATTCGACGATTTGAACCATTTTTTGGACTTCTTTTTTAGTCATTTTGCCCAATAAAATTGTTGGAATTGTAAATATAAGTTGTTGAAAATACAAAATCCAAGTACAATAGAGGTATTTGAAGACATTAAATCCAATAGAGTTATTTGAAGACATTGAATCCATTTTTAAAATTAAAATGAAATTTAAACCTTAAAAAAATACGATATCACCAAATATTTTTTAGAGTAGTCTAAACATTCTATATTTTCAACCATTTCTGATTATATTTTAAGGTTCGTTTTGTTCAAAATATGATTGAAAATCTTGAAAAATTCTTAAAATCATTTATATCACTTGTTAAAATTGATAATGAGATTACCATAGAGATTTTTAACCATGTTGAATCTATTTATACATTTAAAAACACAATTTAAAAACTTCAAAAATTAAATTTCACCGGCGAAGTAAAAATAATTTACATTATTCAAAAATATATATATAGAGGCTGTAAAGTCCAAAACGTAACCAAATCACTGAACCAAGTATCTACACAAGTCCCTCCGGGTTACTTGGGTGAGTCCCATCTCCAATGACATGACAAAGTCCAAGTCCGATGGACCGTTCTACATTAAAAATGCTCACGATTTGCATGTGATAACGGCTTCCACCTCACATCCCACATAGCGATGTCAGAGGGCGACATTGGGAAATACGGGGCGGCCTCCGCAGTTAAATAAAGCAAGCGATCTGATCAAGACTCGAGAGTCGATCCGGCAAAAAATCGGTGACGAGAACAAGCCAGCCAGTATCCCGTTGGAAGTGTCAATGTTTCAGTGAGACATGGACAGTAGACCTAATCTCCAAGGATTATCATTCACGGCTAGATCGCGGTAAACCCCATGTGTTGAATAGTGATACTGGTCAGCACTGGTTGAGACGGGTGATTTATCTCTTGCAAAGAAGAATCCCTCCCCTTCTCCTACTTTCTTTGACTTTTACCGAACTTCGTTTTCGAGTCCAAATTCCGATCTCATCTTCTCACACATTCAAGAAACCGACACCAATGCCAAACTATTTATTAGAGTTTCCAACTCTTATATCCACCTAGGCTTGGTCCACAGCCCCTGCCTCTGAATACACTCATAGTAACCTCCATTGATGCCAGAATTATATTTGTAGAAAATACCCAATGCAAAACCATTGGTAGCTGTGTAGATCCCTCGGGAATTCTTCATTCTTCCTCTGCTGTTGTCCTTATTTTGGTGGGTTGTGAGAAAATGTGTGGTATATTTGCCTACCTGAATTACTGTGTGTCCAGAGAGAGGAGATACATCCTTGAGGTTCTCTTCAATGGTTTGAGAAGGCTTGAATACAGAGGCTATGACTCCGCAGGAATTTCAATTGATTCTCACCCAATAAGTGAATCCAAGGATGGTGGATGCCAGTCCGGATTTTGCTCTCCTCTGGTGTTTCGCCAGGAGGGCAAGATCGACCAGCTGGTTAAGTCGGTATATGAAGGTCAGCATGAAAGTTTCTTTGAAAGCATAGCATAGAAAGTGCATCGATTTCATAAGTTTTCGGTAGGATGTTTTCTGCAAGAGACTTTTTTATGAAAATGCATCAATTTCAAAAGGTGTTCATTTAAAATATGTTTTGTTGGATTGGATTTTAATACTAGCCATCCGGTAAGGTCCCGTTCAACCTGGTAAAGTCCTGATCAGCCTTTATCTAACATATATAATCCTATTCAGAGGTGCTTCGATTTCCGAGTTGGGATTAATTGGGTCTTGTCAGGCATTTGGAATTTGCAGAAAATCTATCAATTTCAGTTTATTTCATAGAAAGTATGATGTGGGTCAATATAATTTGTTTGTTTTCTTATGCAGAGGCAGACATAACGGACTTGAATTTGGAGGAGTTATTCACAAATCATGTAGGGATTGCTCATACACGTTGGGCAACCCATGGACCCCCTTCTCCTAGAAACGGCCATCCTCAGTCTTCTGGAAAGGAAAATGAATTTTTGGTTGTTCACAATGGTATCATTACCAATTACATGGTATGCACTGTTCTATAATGAAAATTTTGAAACTTAGATATACAGCAAAAATCCTTTAAAATTTTGGTCTAGGTCATGGCCTGGATCAGGACGATTCAGTGTCTAGTTTGCTTGTGCGGCGTATGCTAGATGGATTATATGGAATTGCACCAATGAACATCACTCTGCCAAGTGAAGCTCCTGTGCAGATTGATTAATTTTCTGTAATGTTATTTGGGGCAGAAGCAAATTATGGTTAGGTATCTTCATATATTGGTCTCTTTCAGAAATGGTTGCTTTGGCATTTCCAATAATACCCATCTTTTAAATACCCCTATAGGATGCCTAACAGAATGATTCCTGAAAGTGTCTATGGAGGCTTATTAAATTTCATCTCTTATTCCCTTGTCCTTATCCTGTGATGTAATTGTTTTACTATTTAGAGATTACCCATGGCAAATTCTAAAAGTACACTAAACTATGAGGAAACCAACATAATTTTTAGGACCTTTTATGTTCTCTATTAATTATTCTACATTTCCTATTTCTGCTTTCTTTTGACATCCAAAGTGGAAACTGTAATCTGTATTTGGAGATCCCCTTTTGCAGTACTGTGTATGCAAGACCCCTTGAGAGTTTCCAGGAAGTTAGAAAGTCGAGTCCATAGAAAGAACTTGGAAGGGTTTTGTTTTAGTTCTGCAATGCATGGAACAGAACAAATTGATTTTGAGATCTGAAGTGTCCCTAAACTAAAGGGATTTAACTGATATTTTGCCTTGACCGAGTCATGTTTCCTTCATAAGCCAACTGTTGGTATTGTTACTGCACTGTAATCTATTTCACAGAAGGATCTAAGTCTGCTTGTTTCAGTTTCTCAATACACAGGTTTGAAATTTTTATTTTGACCTGCCAATTCCCATTTAGTGCTTATATTCTTTTTTGAAAATGGTCTATCTACACTAAAATCTTATTTTAGTAATACTTAACTAAAAGAAGTAATCCTTGTTTGTTTTACATAAACATGTAGTTGTAGGCTCGTAGCCTCTGTTTATGAAGGATGCCAACAAAGTTCTTTCAATGTTGGAGGTGATGACATAGACAGATATTAAGTGAGATTACACCGCTTAGTGTTAAATTGACTTATCATGCTAAATTTGGTTTTCATATTCAAAACTTCACTGATACTGTTTCTACTGTGGTTGTCAGGTTCTGAAGGAGACTCTTCTTCGACATGGTTTTGAGTTTGAGTCCGATACTGATACTGAAGTTATTCCAAAGTTGGCAAAGTTCGTTTTTGATAGGCTGTCAGAACAAAAGATGAATGATGGAGAAGGTGAATGCTCTTGATTTAGAGGAGAATGATCTATTTTTTATTAGAAGCATGTGCTTGCAATGCACTTCATTGGTGAAGAATTGTCTTTTAACATGATTGTTGATATATTATTTCTGCTTCATGACGAGTATTATTGGTATATTGTTTCTCAATTTTTATGTCAACGCCTTTGTATATGAGTTTTGTGTGCATTAATTGGATCCTGAGTATCTGAATTTCAGCAGGTAGCGAGAATGTTACCTTTAGCCAAGTTGTTATGGAGGTTATGAGGCAGCTTGAAGGAGCATATGCGCTTATTTTCAAGAGTCCACACTATCCTAATGAGTTGGTTGCATGTAAGCGTGGCAGTCCATTGTTGCTTGGCATTAAGGTCAGTGCTTTGCACCATAGACCTCTGCTTGTTCAACCTAGAAAACAAGCAATTCTTTTGATGCAGAGCTTATTCTATAGAAAATAAGCATTGCTTTTTATGGATCAGTATGATCACAACCTTATTATTATATTCATATAGGAATTGGCAGAAGATGGGAAAGGTGGAGCTGCTTTTCACGATGGAAAAGTTAGACTGAAAAAGGAGAACGGGAAGCCCAAAGAATTGTTCTTTGCAAGCGATGCCAATGCACTGATTGAACATACAAGAGAAGTGTTGGTCCTTGAGGATAATGAAGTTGCTCATGTTAAGGTATGTCATCCGTTTTCTACAAGTACATTTTTATGATTCCTTGCACTTCTTTTCAAGACCACAAGATCACATTACTGGAGAATGGAAATGGTGGCCCATCAATGATAACAATAAGCACAAACCAATGGACCAAACCCCAGAAGAAACTGCTCTTGTATTTGATCAAACACAGCAATCTCAAGCCCCTTACAGAGTGGGCTTGGGTCGTCAAGGGAAAGGCCAATTTTCTTATAATTGAAAAACACAAAGGGAAGGAGTCCCCAAGTCGTGGACAGGGGAATTCTTTCTCCCTGTTAACAATGCCAAAACTCAAAGCAAACACAGTAAATAGGGCTAGTCTGAACCAAAGAACAAGCATAAAATCCAAGCCTGAAACTGAGATCACCAAAACCAGACAGAGTCACAGAGACAATGGACTTGAATGTCACTCAAATAGCCAAAGGAAAGACCATAAGACCCAAATTCTTCAACAGTTCCAAACAAAGCGCAGGTTAAAAATAAACTAGAAGCCCCAAAAACTTGGCCACCAGGCCCTAAGGATTACCAAACTCCCAAATTTGCATCCAGATTTGGACATAGTCCACATTTACAGCAATTGACTGGAGAGACTGATGGAGGCTTAGCTCTAAAAACTGGAGAAACCTATACAGAACACCGTGAGCCCAACCAGCCTTGATTCTCAGACTGGAGACGTAGCCCAGAATCCCACCTACATCCATGAAAGAGGTTTCCCTGGCTTCATATTTTTTGCATGCCAATAACTCCACCATGTGTGGAGATAGAGCTCAACTAAATGTCTCATCCCTCCTCCCTTTTGAAACCATTCCTCTTGATTAGATGTGTCCATTCCATAAATTTGTGTGTCATGCAATGAGTTTGAAGGGTATAGACCTAGGGAATGGGAGAAAATTCCACCACCCCATTTTACATGTGTCCATTCCATAAATTTGTTTGTCATGCAATGAGTTTGAAGGGTATAGACCTAGGGAATGGGAGAAAATTCCACCACCCTTCTGCCAACCTAGAGGCAAGATTAGCATATGAGTCGGCTTCCTTATTGAGGTTCCTTAGAATATGAAGGAATTAAATTTCCTCGAACCTGTAAAGTTCTTTCTTGAATCTGGTGATGATTCTAGCGATCTTATCATCGTTTGGGGAATTGTTGCTATTCATGAATTGGATGATGATAGAGGAGTCCCTGAAGACAATCAGTGTTCTCATGTTTAAAGAAGTTGTTACTCCATTTGAAACTAAGTTCTCGCGTTCCTCCGGGATCATAAATGATCCCCTGCACCTGCCACCCCTTCAATAAATGAAAGCGACATGTCTTCCATTTGGATATTTTTTCTGAGTATAAATTTTACACTTAGAGACCTATACACAAGAAAATTTCTTAAAAGATACAATGAGTTGCTAAATTATCACACGTGTATCACATGCACCTATAATTGTTTTTATATGCTTTTGATAGGATGGGAGTGTCTCCGTATTCAAGTTTGATTTCGACAAAGCAAAGAACACTGGGGGTTCGCCACGTCCTGCTGCTGTTCAACGTGCTTTATCTATCTTGGAGATGGAAGTTGAACAAATAAAAAAGGGAAATTATGAACATTTCATGCAAAAAGAGATTCATGAACAGCCTGAGTCTTTAACAACAACAATGAGAGGAAGGCTTATTAGAGGAGGGGACAGCAAGTTAAAGGGTGTTCTTTTAGGTGGCCTTAAGGATCATTTGTGGACAATTAGGCGTTGCAGGAGAATTATTTTCATTGGTTGTGGTACAAGCTATAATGCTGCCTTGGCAGCTAGATCAATTGTTGAAGAGCTTTCAGGTAAGCTTAAATATAATATAGAATTTTGCAATTCAGAGTGAATGTTTTGGGGTTATTAAGGACATTCCTTTGCAAGATTTTACACATTAATGGTTTGTGCATTTCTTTATGCATGAAGCTGTCCCTGTGACAATGGAGCTTGCAAGTGATTTACTAGATAGGCAAGGACCAATTTACAGAGAAGACACAGCTGTATTTGTGAGTCAGTCAGGAGAAACAGCAGATACCTTGTTGGCACTAGAATATGCTTTGAGAAAAGGAGCATTATGCGTTGGAATTACAAATACTGTGGGTAGTGCAATAGCAAGTAAAACACACTGTGGTGTTCATATCAATGCTGGGTGTGAGATTGGTGTTGCTAGTACTAAGGTAATATGCCTTTCTCTTCCTCACTGTTTCTTTTTATTCTTCTTTTAATTTCTAATTCCATTATCAAGTTTTTCATCTACTAAGGGAATTTTACATTTTTGGTTGCAGGCATATACAAGTCAGATCGCAGTAATGGCTATGTTGGCACTGGCTGTTGGAGAGGATTCAATCTCCGGTCAAATACGTAGAGAGGCAATTTTAGATGGCCTTTTTTACTTGCCAAGTAAGTTGAGTATAAAAATTACAAATGATGAGATAAGTAGTAGATGCATGTATGTCACTTCCATTGTCATTTGTCTGTTAAACAGCAACTTTATCACTGAAGTGCCTTTTATTGGCTTGTGGATTTTTATTGTAGACAAAGTCAGAGAGGTATTGAAGCTGGATGGCGAAATCAAGGAGCTTGCAAAGCTCTTGATGGGTGAGCAGTCACTACTAATGTTTGGTCGAGGATACAACTATGCCACAGCATTGGAAGGTGCCTTGAAAGTCAAAGAAGTAGCACTTATGCACAGTGAAGGAATTCTTGCAGGTGAAATGAAGCATGGCCCTCTAGCACTTGTTGATGAGACACTTCCAATAATTGTCATTGCAACACATGATAATTGTTTCAGGTAATGCCTAAACACCATATATGGTATTCTAAATAAATACATATCATAAACTGTAATGTTAACCTTAATTTATAGTAAATTTTGATGAAATATTTTCATATTTAAACAGTAAGCAACAATCAGTAATTCAGCAACTTCAGGCACGTAGAGGGCGTTTGATAGTGATGTGCTCGAAGGGAGAGGCATCCTTGGTATGCCAAAATGGTGGTTGTCGTGTTATTGAAGTTCCTCAAGTACAGGATTGTCTTCAACCTATCATTAACATTGTACCATTGCAGGCATGTTCATCTACTTGTAGCTACAGTTCATAATTTTACTTGCAGATGTAGGCTGTGTAGATAAACTATATTGTTGAAATGAGTTGTATTTCTCTATTGATTTTCAGTATATCTGGAATAACTAGCTATGTGATATTGTTAGTTGATGCTAGTGTTTTTTTTTGGGCAGCTTCTAGCATATCATCTGACTGTTCTCCGTGGTTATGACGTCGACCAACCTCGAAACCTTGCAAAGAGTGTCACGACTGAGTAAAGAGCTGGGCACAGTTGTTGAACTCGCCGCCTAAAATGAAAGAAAGAGAATGTAAAAAGAATGAAAGATAATTTCTTCCTTTTCTGTTCCTTGGTGTTGAATTGTTGTATGTAACATTTTAATATCTGCATAAATGATACAAGAGCCAGACTCAGACATACAGGATAGTGGGTCCTGTTTATTTTTTGCTTGGCCATGCAGGTCAGCACTTTCATATCCGTTTTTCCAGCTTCCCTTGGAAATTTTGTAGTTGATGGGAGGGAGGCATTACATCCATACACTGGTTCAGTTTGTTTGTAATTCAATATTGAAACATTTATATCTTTATAGCATTGGAGACACCTTATGAACACGGGCATTGGTAACTACATGTTTTATTTAATTTCGGACTGAAAAATAAATTCTTTTCCCTGGCTTATAAAATGTTGTGTTTGATTATGAAAATTTTAATAAGCCATATCGTTCTATTTTTGGCCAATTGGCATTTTTTATGGAAATAACTTGGCAGACAATGGTCTGGCTGATCTAGAAAGAACTTAGCAGAATCTAATTTTATTTCCTTAACAATATGATATTTTTCTTTGTGAAAACCTCGACAGAAGGGGTGCCATGAGTACAAGTTTAGATGGTCTGAGTGCTCTCAAATTTAATGGATTAGGAGAAGAAAGCCCTTGACATCTATTGGGACACTGTCAATATGGGATCAAAGTCATGATATGGGGTTGGCAGAGGTTGGATATGTGTTGTACAGGCATGTCATGAGGTATAACTCCAACAATGCAAAATGTTTCAGTGCAAGACATGAGTGTCTTTTCCACTACATCTGCATGCATCTTGCAGGATTTAATTTGCTTAGGTAAGCTCTCTGCATGTAAATCCTTTTGAATTCATTGGGCCCTAAAATGCACAAACAAGAATAAGAAAATAGTGCAATCATTTGCTGGATACCAATGCAATTTGGTTCTATCCATGTAAATTGAACCACTGATTCTCTATCTTGTTAGGATATGGATACAGCCCTGCAATGTGGTTGGGTTGCAACCTTGCTGCCAAATGTGGGGTTATATATATTCCCTTCCTGGTTTCAATCTTGCATTCAGCTCTGCTGTTTTTTCCTCAGTGCTCCGTCTACTGTGTGACTGTTGGTTATTTGTTGAAATTAATAGCTTTTAATAGATGTCTATATGGATCTGTGGGAATTTACTCTACTAGACCCTGAATAAAGGAATGTTGGATGCAATCCATGGAGAAAAAGAACCCTGCAGGTTACCTTCTTCCTGAACTACTTACTTATTTGAGGCCTTCTTACCTCCCATAATGATGTGGTCAAGAAGAGGTCAAATGGTGAAGCACTACAGGGCCCAGGCTTTATTCAATCCACACCTTTAAATTGAACCATTAACTTTAAAGGATGCCCATCATGAAAGGGGCATTTATCTCAGTAGTAGAGCAACTCTGTGGTGAGGCACATGCGCTGGGTTCAGTTCTTAGCTTGTATAAATTTCAACTTGGTAAGGAAGTCAGGTTGGTTGGAGGTGGTTAGTAATCCTGACTAAAGCCTGTCTTGAAGGTAACATGTTGGAGGTACAAATCCACGCCTTTAATGAACCGGCAAGGTTCCCCATCATGTTAAGCACATCTATATCAATGATCGATTAGTCCACCAGCTGGACGCAGGTTCTGGGATTGATTATTAGCCTGTAGTGCAGGGGTGGGGGTACTTCAGATTGAATCATTAAGGATGTTCATCATGTAAGGGACATCTAGCTCAGCAGTAGAGCAACTCACCACCAAGAGCAGGTCCTTGATTCAATTCCTACTTTCAGCAGACCTGAGAGTAACAGGGACAGTGGAGATTCAGGGGGTGTGGCTTCTATTTATCTAGGGAACTTGTAGGGGTGTGGCAATTAGTTAACCAAGGGGCTATCCATATTGGGTGGGCTTGACATCTTCTGTTTAAGCATGTCATTTCCTGCATATTGGTAAAGTGAAGGGCAGAGAAAATGTCAACCTGGTAGTTTATGTGAGTTTTTGAGTGTTTTTTATATAGTACAGTCAAGGAGTAATTGTTTATATGAAGTGAATTTATGCTTTGGGTGGACCAAGTAAATTTTCAGATACTGGTTTTTAACTTTTTACATGCCAGCTGGACAGTTCATCTCTAACATTACACCACAAGAACGGTTGTTTACATTGATGGGTTTTGTCACTAATCTCACATAATGGCATGCCAATGGCACTGGTACTTGTACAGCTATTAAAAAAAAACAGGCCAAGAAGAAGAATTCGTTCATTCCTGACTGAGCTTCAGCTTCATTCTTTCAAAGCCAACCTGACATCTAAATCTCAAATGAGCGTATTTACCTAACCTCATAGCAATGGTGGCACGTCTAACATAATTGAGAATTTCACAGCATTGTCTAGCAGAACTGATTGAAAGAGCATATGGGTATTTTACACTGCCAAGGCATTAGAACAAAGTTACAAACGTCTGCAGCGATGCTTCTCTGTCAGAGGACTATTCACATGAAAGCCATGGCAGGAGGAAAATAGTCCATGCCCATGTGATGGAAGCAGGATATAATTTGGACAACCTCTAAGTTCTTGGAATCCAAGCTTGCAATCATGTATGCCTTTCCATGCATGGCCATGGCAAGGAGGCTCTCCAAATCTTGAACAAATGTTGTATTCTGATTCAAATCCAAACTCTGTTACTTTCCTATGTGTTCTGTCTGCATGTTGTCATGCAGGTCTAGTGGAGGACCGCATTAATATGAGTGAAGACGATCAAATCACCCTTTCATTGAGACACTATCGCCACATGGTGGATCTTCTTGGTCATGTTGGGCATCTTGATGAAGCAGAAGGCTCTATCAAGAAAATGCCAATAAGACATGATGTTGATGCGTGGCCATCCTTACTTGATTCCTGCAGATCCATAATCCTATAGAGATAGGAGAATGTGTGGAAGAGCATCTTTTTGAAATGGATCCTAAAGAATCTGCACATTGTGTACAACTGTCAAATATTTATGTGGAATCTGGCACGTGGGATGCAGTAACAAATGTAGTAAAAAGAATGAAAGGCAGAGGGATAAAAAATATGCCTGTATGCTGTTGGATTGAGGTCAATAATAAAGGCGTACACATTCGTCACTGGAGAAAGTCGTTCTCAGAATATCAGTGAAATTTATGCAAACATGGACACAATCTCTGGGCTCTGGGCGAATGGAGGCAGGACATGTGCCTGATACAACTTTATGCTGCATGATAGGACATAGAAGGGAAATTTTCTCTAAGCGAGAAGTTGGCCTGTATTATGCACTAACCAAAGCACTCTTTGTATCACCTATCTAAATTATCAAGATACTTTGAAGTTTGATCACAGGGAAACTGTCTCTCTGTCACCAAGTTCGTCATAATTTTAAAGATTGTGGCTCGATATATCATTTTCAGGGATATAACTTTTTCCATCATTTCCAGGTCAGGCGGTGGTCTTGTTGCCATTATTGCTGACGCTAACAGAAGTATTCCATAAACAAGGTGTTTAACAAGAAGTTTAAAATCTTGCATTTCAATTTCCTAGCATGTTCCCAAGGATTTGTTTTTTCTCCTAAAAATCAGTGTTTCATCATGTATTCATTTTCCCCAAACTGAATCGGTCAGAATTTGAAACAATGTTATAGCCTAAGTCTTGGATATCTGGTAGTTGTGTATGGTAAAATTTCTCGCCCCATCAAATTACTTCCAAATAGTGCTAACTGCAACCAGGGAACCCTATGCCCGAGTTTCTCTGAGCTGGATAAATATGCCACTGGAAGGAATTTTTATATTGTGTGTTCATGATAACTCAAAAACAAACTCATCTAACAATATTTGCATCTCTTCTTCCACAGGTACCTAGGCTTCCTTTCCCACAAAAGGGACAGATTCTGAGCAATAAGAGCCCCAGCTTTATCATTGCTGGGTGCATATAACCATGGTTTCAGTTGTCAGGTTTTAAATGGGCAAGGCAGTGCACCAATGCATGTGAATTCAGTACAATGAAGTCTACAAACTTCAACATATAATAATCCAGCAATAACCATTGAACAATTGATACATCTGAATTCAGCAACCCAGATCCACAGGAGGTTGCTCAATTGTACAGTTTCTACTGCCGGTACAACAACACCACATGCATGACCCTATGTTGGATTACTCACACAAGTTTGTTTTTTCGGCATTCTTTGCAGAGTTCATAAACTACCATAGAGCAATCTCAACCATCTTTTCCGCATGTTTAATATCTATTAAACATTGAGAGAATAAAAGTAATATGACTTTTCATCAGAGATGAGATGGTAACTTGTGAATTTCGAGTGATGCATGTCCAGGCATGTCCAGGCTAAGCCGGCGGGCTGACATTGCTTTCTTGTTTGAGTGTTGTCTTCGTGTCAGTTGACATGAATGTGAGGCATTGGTTGTGTAAAGGGTTTTGTGCAACAGGATCCACGACATGGAGCTCTGCAACATCTTCAAAAAGAATTCTATGTCGATGTAGATGAGCCTCCAGAGCCACGGTCATGTGCAGATCCCCAATTCAATTTTTCTGTATAACACTTTTTGAAAACCCAAAAATCTCATCATTCTTATTCAAATCCGGATATCCACAGTGTTGTGAATATCCATGCTGGACTTGCAAATGATGTTAATAGGCAGTGATTTTTCCAAATAACATGAAACACCAGACAGTACCCACAAAAGAGTTGATGATTTAAGCCGCTCTATGAGGTGCACACAAATTCATATTTTAAATTCTAATATCCCAAAACCCATGGTGTTGAAGACAGCGAAAGCACACCAATCGGTTAGCAAGGGAAAGTCTGCATCTCCCGTTTTCTATTCATGGTAATGTATATTTTTATGTTTAAGCATCCATTATTGCATTTTCTAGCATTTAATTATGAAAGAGAAGCAGGTTTTTTATCGTCAAGGACAGTGTATTTTTAAACACTCATACATATTTTTTAAACAATGTGAATTGTTGTAGGAGGAAATAGAGACCCCCATGTGGGTGGATGGATTAACTCTGGAGGAAGAATCCAACCAAGAAGACTGGTAAAAACCCTTTTCATTTCATGACAATTTTTTTTCTATGGTGTATGATTGAAGAAAGATTATTTATCTAGTTTCCCTTATAAAAGGTAGCCCATAATTCTAGCTAATTTGTTGAATATTTTAAATATTGGTACCCAACTGCTCAGGGAGGATAGCTGGTTCCACACTATGCATCTGTAAGACCCTACTCTCTTTCACCCTTACCTCTGTAATATAAACATTTTGGGTTTAGAGGAAATTAGGATGGATGTGCATAATACAGTGCATAATTTATTTTCAGTATTGACTTGATACATCATGGTGACACAATTATGATGATTCAAATTCTCTGAGCCATGTGAATTCAGTCTCAAAATCAAGGGACTATCCTCGTGAAAACCATGGTTGGTCAAGTAGCAAGCCCACACAGATTCAGTTGAATTTACCTGAATTGATTAAACAGCACAACTGCCGTACGAGGTGTAGTAATATGAATATCTTCCAGTTAGGTTGATGACCAAGACATTTTTATGCAATTGTTTTTGTACTAGGTAAAATCGTTCATTGTTTATTTCACCCATGTAATAGGCAATCAGGAGAAAATCCATCACCATTCAATTCTAACAGTAATGCTCACTGGGGTTTGGCTACTCGCTTACATAAACCTGGTTATGACAGTGAGACTTAAGCTTGCTTGCATAAATCAAGTAATGATACCATGTAAGAAGCTTCTATTACAATGTCTATAGGTAGTGGGAGAGAATTGAAAAATCCCACAGATGCACAAGTTAACTAATCTGGTGATGTTCTCTATCAATCTACAGTTTCAGATCTCAAAGCTGCAATGCCTAGAACAGGTAACCTGTTACATGTGTCAGAGGAATAGGCCCCATTAACTGGTTATTCTTCACAATCCTGCAAATTTAGTTATGGTGTGATAAGAAGCTTCCATTTGTTTCTAATTCAAAGTAGACTACGAAAACATCTAAAAATTAAAGAAAATCCTCCACAACTGCAGTACTCTAGGATACTTACAGTTGTGCTAGCTGTATCTAGCTTTAAGATCTCAAAGCTGCAATGCCTAGAATAGCTAAACCGTTACATGTGTTAGAGGAATAGGCCCCATTAACTGGTTATTCTTCACAATCCTGCAAATTTAGTTATTTTGTGATAAGAAGCTTCCATTTGTTTTTAATTCAAAGTATACTACGAAAAGATCTACAAATTAAAGAAAATCCTCCACAACTGCTGTACTCTAGGATACTTACAGTTGTGCTAGCTGTATCTAGCTTTAAGATGAATTATAACCCTTCTGCATGTTAAACACCCATGTTCTTACCCCAGTTTGGGCACAAGAAAAGACAGGTTTTAGACCTTCCAGATATGAGCACGCCTTGAAGTTTGGCAGGTTCTAGACCTTAAAGATATCAGGCTCCCAACTACAAGTATAGATAGATATTGGAGAGGTGTCTTTTTTTCTTTAAAATTATTTTATCAAATGCACGTACTGTACCTTTCATTTTTTAGCTGCAAAATTCATAGACTCCCAGTATTTAGTTATATGATAGACATGAGCATATACAACTTACAGTATATACTGATATTTGGATAAAAATTTGTGGTGTTTTCTCTATAAGCAAGTTTGAATTTTTTTTCATGTTCTGTACTGATGTTTTTCTTAGTCTGGTTTTGAAATTGACTAGATCAAAGACAATTATTCGGGGAAATGTGTTCAAGCAGGAGGTTTTGCTTGATTTCTAAAGGATTTGATGTATAACATTAAATGGTTTTTTTCCCAATATTTGCCAAGGCGATATTTTGACTGTTTGATTACCATATTTTTTACTAATGATAATAACTTTCTTCTATAGAAATGTTTATAGTGAGTAAAACGATCGATATCAATTGACCCTTACTTCCCTTTTTTTCCCTTGAAGGAATCTACATTCAAACAATGTTCCGTTGTAATTGTAATCTGGANCTTAGCTCAGTCTTTTGGCCTGTTTTTTTTTTGTAACTACGGGAATCGGCAACCTGGGAAGGGCTGGTACTCGTGTAACATGGGGTCCAGGGATCCATTCCTGCTACACTATACCCCTAGGTGACCCACAACAGCCCGCTAGCATGGGATACTGGTAAGGCTGGGTGTGGATTGAACTCGTGACCTCTTCTTAACAACTTACTTCGGATTAGTGGAACAACCAACGCACCACACACCCGTACGGGAAAAATGTTAGGAGGACATGGGGGTGGGCTTTGATCCACTTATGTATCCACGGGTCACGAGATCATTTAATACAATCTATCTGGGTGGAATCACACATTCGACCACTACCTCAAGGTGCTCCCATGGCTCTAGGTAAGGCCCTCATTGGAATTGAACCTTGCCCACTGGTGAAAAACTCCTCGCTCTTCACCAATGGATCCAACCCCTTTGAGTGGCCTGTAAATTGATATAGTTTCATTGATTTTAGTATTGAAAGTACAGTGACTTAGATGCTTGCAAAATATATTTATCAGACACATTTTGTGAAGTTCAAAGCAAGATTAGAGAGGGGAGCCAACAACATGACTAGCTAATGGCTCTAAAACTAGCTATAGTTTTGGTCCCTGAAAAAGGTGCTCAGAAATTTCAAGTTTTTGGGGACTCTCTAGCGGTCATTAAATGAATGGAAGGTTCCTGAGCTTGCGAGCATTTTGTTATGTGCAATTTTAGCTTGCAGGTCGCATTTTGCATATATCTCTTTTCACCACATTTACAGAGAGAATGTTCAGGCTGATTCACTATCCAAAGAAGCCCTTCGTTTGGATCCTGGTGTTTGGCAAGTTGAAGAACATGATGGGCTCTCTTCCATCTACACTACTGCTCCTTTCTTTTAATTCCTTTGGGTTGAGGTCTTTTTGGTAGTGTACACTGTACAGGTATCAGTTTTAACTTTTTATGTGTTGAAGCCTTTGTAATATAAAATCAGGATTGTGATATTGGACTGTTGTTGATCTGGATCTTTTGTAAAATTGAAAGACCTATAGCAGTTGGTAGCAGTTGGTAGGGTAGAGCCTATAGAAGTTATTTTTAACATATTTTGGTGATCTTTTTGTAAAATATGGTAGTATGTATCATGATCTGAAAGAAAAAAAATTCATTTTTCCAGCTTTCAGAAGTCGAGCAATGTTGTTAAGCGTTTATGGAATGTAATTTCTCGATGTTAATGAAATTCTGAATTCTTTTACATGTAGGAAAAAATATATATATCTAACATATTTATGTTCATTTTGATATCACTGTTCATGTATATTATGTCTTTTTATTTTATGTTAATGTTTGATTCATAAAACGTTCTGTGTATGTTAACGATTAACATCATTAATAAAAAAATTTAAGATGTATAACTCATATAAATATAATATTTCATTTTAGTTATATAAAATCATTTTAATAGAATTGTGATTGTAAAAAGTTATAATAATTTAATATCATTATATATATTTAGTCATTTTTGAAGGTGAAACTCTTGCTGGTATAAAAAGATACAATATGTTAATTGAATATGCGCACAAATTTGATTAAATGGTTCAATAATTGTTTTAAATTTTTTCTTAAATATTTGTATTAAACTTTCTATTAATTATGATAAAATTAAACTTATTATAATTAAGTCTATCAAAATCATTATTTATTGATAACACAAGAGTCATAAGTCTATCTAAATCAAGGAAAATATGCTATTGAAATCCTAAAGATATTTGGGATGATGGATTGTAAGGTCATGACTACTTCGATGGTTACAAACTCGAAGCTTTTAAGTGATGCTTCATCAGAGACTGTGGATGGTACATTGTACATACATATCATTGGCTCACTGATGTATTTGACAAATACAAGACCAGGTATATGTTTTGCTATGAACACCTTGAGTCAGTATATGGTGGAGCCTAGACATATTCACTTGATTGCAACAAAACATGTGATGAGGTATCTAAAGGGTACATTTGATTATGTTCTTAGATATGTATCTAATAGTAAGATCAAATTACACAATTATGAAGATTCAAATTGGGTAGGCAATGTTGTAGACAAAAAACACTTCAGGATGTTGCTTCAGTTTGGGATCAGGTAGTATCTCGTGGCTTAGCAGGAAGCAGACTAGTGTTTCTCTCAGTATAGCAAAGGCTGAATATACTGCAAGATGTCTAGCTTGTAGCGAAGCAGTCTGGCTTCGTAAGTTGTTAACATGATTGTTTGATCTCAAGATAGATGTGATTGGTATTTATTGTGATAACTAGAGTTGTATTAAGCTGTCAAAAAAATTATGTGTTCCATGACAAATCGAAGCACATCAAGACCAGGTATCACTACATTTGGGATATGGTGCAGAAGGGAGTTATAAAGCTCCAGTATGTTCCAACAGAGGAACAAGTTGTTGATGTGTTGACAAAGCCTCTGTCTCGGATAAAGTTTGAGTACTTTAGAGATAAGCTTGGTGTAGTCCGAAAAGACCTCCCTCGTAAGAGGGAGTGATGATGATGTGGTTTCTTGGATACGTAGTGTGGCAGCTCAGTCTAGGATTAGTATGTCAGTCTGACAAGACATGTTTGATCCTAGGGGGATTGGTATGTCTAACTAGGCTTATTTGGTCCGAGAAGATTAGCAAGTCAGACAAGACCTATTTGATCCCCAAGTAGATTGGTACGTTTAACTAGGCTTGTTTGGTCTGAAAGGATTAGCTAGTCATACAAGGCATGTTCAATCTATCAGAGTGCCCACTATAGAGTTGTTACTTACTCATTGCTCCAGATGTTTGATGATGGTGATTTTCCAACAGTTATATGTTGATGTTGATGATGACGTTCTAAATACGTGATGATGCTATTGTTCCAAAACTTCCTATGATATATAGATTCACCAGTCAGTGATCATGTTGATTGTTGTACAATTGTTAATGTTGATGTTATAGAATACCCTCTTTCTTAAGAGGGAGTGTTAAGATATAATGTAACTCGGAGGATATTTTCCCTATGTTTGAGTCATTATTTTATTATGTAAATCCCCTTTTGTGGATATGTCATGTTGGACACAATGTTTACACTTAGAGGGGGGTGAATCAGTGTAAAGCCAATTTTAAAACTTTTCTTAACTTATCACAATTAACTACCAATTTATCACTCCACTATTCTACCAATTTCATAAACATCTTTCACTTCATCATTCACATATCATAAGCATTTGAATCATCAAGAACCATAACACAACACCATATAATTTTGTAATATTTTTGTATTAGTTTTGGATCGGCTACAACCGTGAGGTAAAATCAGCACCTACTAATATGAAGAGCACCTACTCTGAATACAGTACCTTGCCTGGTTTTCCTAGACCCTCTAATAAGGGTTTGAGGTATCCTAACCTCAAAAGCAAGACAAACTTGCTTTTACAATTACAGCTCACTGTATGTACATACTCATCACACACACATATCACAGTCAAGTGCGCTCACTGCCACATCATCTTTCTGTCCACGTCATCACTGTCATAGTAATCATCACTATTGCTAGTCACCTACTGCTGCAACACTCTTCTACTCATCACTCTTTGCAATCTGCTTATCAATATTGTTGCTGCCATCAACTACTTTTTATGTCTTGTCTGAGATCATCAATTAACTGATTTCATACGGTTCTCATCTTGGTGTTCATCAGAGTATGTATCAAATCATATTGTCATCCCTGCGTCGAGGTCTTCAAAGCCAAAAGATGACAGTGTAACACTTTGCAAAGTGTGTCAACTTCTTCATGATAGTCAAACTTGTCATCATTCAAGCTGTCAATCTCAACTTTGCTTCATCATCCACTTCAATCTTTCACTGCTGCCACTCATTAATTGCTGCTCATTATAGTTTTGCCTATGTCAAGACACTGCTCATGTCATCTAAAGCCCTCAACTTGCTATCATTGTCATGCCAAGGGTATTATGATATTTGTCACTGTCATACAAGTCATCACTGTATCTCATCATATCATCATTACTGTATAGTGTATGCAACTGTGTATGAACATATCATCTCATCATTGTATGTATCATATCATCATCACAATCATCATTATAGGTGTTGATGTAACATCACTGTGTATAACTATGTCATCATATAACAATATTATCATTACTATATCATCATTGTGTAGCTGTTGTACATTAATGTCATCATCACTGGATAAATAGCATCATCACTGTGTATTATCATTACAGTCTTCACTGTTATGTGTATGTAAGAAACTAAACATTACTGTCATCATTGTGTATTTAGTCACTGTGTATGTAAGAGTCTAAGCATCATTGTCTTCACATTGTATATTGTGAATCATCCACTCATCATCATCATACAATGTATTATTAAGGTTTTGCAACATCCAAGAATATAGTGTCATGTATACATCTTTATGGTATCTTCATCACCATCTCATATCAACATAATTCTTGCATACCACTGAACACGTCACTTCATCTGTACATGACAAAACTCACACTTGGGCTGTGTGTGACATCTGTAGAAGACCCTGGCTTGGTCTGTGTATAGGCTAGAAGTAATACATTAACCAACCATCTTTGCTCACACATTTTACTGTACAATCATACATCATTGTTTACACACATACTTGTATTGTTCATACATACCTTTTAACTCTCTGCTGTAAGACTTGTTTTGCCGCCTTAAAACCTTCAAATCATGACTGTTTGAGCATGGAGATCAGACTGTAAAACTCAGATGTTTCATGACTGTGAAGATACTTCAAACTCGGATCATTGCTGCTGTTGACTGCTAGTAGGTTTGATGTCTGAATATTAGTGTTTATGAGGCTGCTGGCTGCCTTATTTCCAAAGATAGGGCTCACTTCAGTTGTTGCAAATTTTGGTCTAATTCACTGTGCATATGGTTGTCCAAGATCAGAACTATGCTGAGAATAGCCCATGAAGAGAGCAGAGATCATTTTGGATGCATGTAATAAATTCGGATGGGACTGTTAGGGTATCTCTGCAATTTTGGGTTATTTAGGCCGAGTAGAATAGGACTGTTTTTCTTCAAAAACTCCTGAGATGGTAAAGACCCCAAGCAAGACAACTAGGTCTGCAAATTTCGGACTGTCAGAAGAAACCACTGTAAATTGTTACTGCTGCCAGAAAAATTCGTGGTATTCCTCCTCCTACTGCTGCCACCGAACCCCAGCAACAATCTGTTGCTGTTATAAAACTTTCTGCAAAAAAAAAAGCTCGGGGCTATCCTCCACCTCGTGTCTGCTGTTGCGTTTTTTTTTTTGCTCCTGCTGTCTCTCTGCTACTGCGTTTTTGTTGTTGCCTCAGTCACGAAAAATTCAGAGCTCATTCCAAAATTGTATTTTCAAAATGAGGTTTGATAGGGTATTTATAGTGGTTTTTTCATATACTTTGGAGCCGACCTACATATATATATATATATATATATATATATCATTTGAATTTTTTAATTTAATTTATGGAGCCCACTTGTGGGGTGACCAAAGTAAAATTTTGTATTTTAATTTTTAATTTGAATTTTGAAATTTATTTTTATTTATTTATTTATTTATTCATTTGTACATCTTCATCATGGGAGCTACTTCAAGATTGCTTAGTGAACCAAGCCAAGGGTCTCCAAGTGTTACACCAAGCCACAAGGGCTTCATCAAGAACCCCAATCAACATAGTACCTTCAACATTCCTTCAAGACCGTTTGACCACCAAATGTGTGGGTCCAAAGGCTTCTTCATGGGCTTCCACACACATGTCAAAGACCATATCCTTCAAGACCATTTGACTACCAAGTGTGTGGGTCCAAAGGCTTCTTCAAGGGCTTCCACACACATGTCAAAGACCATATCCTTCAAGACCATTTGACCATCTAATGTGTGGGTCCAAAGGCTTCTTCAAGGCCTTCTTGGTCTTCTTCAACCACCTCAACCACCTCCAGGGGTCAAGATATCACCTGTGGGGTAGATGGGCCTTCTTCTGGGATACCATGACAACATCAGAGCATAAATGACCACAGAATGGATCATTAATGCTTCTCCTAGCCATTTAGGGCTTCTTCATCGTCTACCAAGGCTTCAAGGCCATCTCCAAGTTCTTCAATGTCTTCAGCAAGATGGTGGCATCAAGATCCAAGCTTGTGGGTACATGGACCTTGTCAACCAAGTACAAGGTGCTTCAAGGCACAAACCCATGTTGCAAGGGATCCAAAGCACTACAAGGTGCAAAACCACTTTGTAAGGGGTCAAGGCACTGCAGGTGGGACTTTGTGACATCAATGACATCCTGTGGGGCCACTGCAAGTCCATGTTGGCATCAATGACAATTTCATCAACATGTCATGTCAGCTCATTGTATATTTATAATTCATATTATATTATATTGTTTATGTCAAGTCAGCCCAGTCAAAACTAGTAAGTCGGCCTATGGTTTTGTTAGGTTTTCTTCCCCAAAAGGGTTTCCCAAGATAATTATTTGTGTACTTTGTGATCTTGTTTCTTCCAGTGATCCTTGTTATGTTGTTATTATACATGTGAATTAAATGCTATTAAATTCAGAATTAATCATAACAACATAAGCAATAAATTTAACACGTCACCTCCTATGGACATGTGGCAATCAATCTAACATGGGTTTGTTCTTTGATTGTGAGACGATGGCTTTGATGGTACAGATCTGGTGGACAACTTTGGAAATACAGATCTAGCATGGGCTCACTAGATTGCTATCAAATTGCAAATCTTTTGTGGTTGGTCAGATGTCTATCCGACGATCTTTTGGGCTGGTGTTGGGGCGATGAGATTTGGCAAAGAGTTATTCATGTGGGCTCCCAATAAAACATAGAATGGAGTATATCATTGTGTGTAGGTCGCTTCAAATATGTACAGACACAATCATATCAACAAGGTCTCTATGCAACTACCTTGATTGAATTGATCATTGTGCATAGAATATGCAAAGAAAATGTCTTTCGTCGTTGTAGACTAAAGCTTTAAAAATTGCCATATTTAACATCGATTTTACTTCAATTTGAAACAAATAAAAACCAATGATGTATTAAACAATAACAGAAAGAGTAAAATATTTCACTTCCATACAATCCAAACTTTTAGGCTAAGTCACCTAACACAGGGACACGGGACACGAAGGACATGAGGATTCGAGTGTTTGACACGAACACGCTAACCCCCAAAATCAAGACACACACACACACACACACACACATATATATATATATATTAAAAATTTTAAATTATAGACATATAGATCCATTTTTTTACAAATATTCAATATAAATCAGAATCAATGCACATTTAACATTAGTATTACACATTTACAAATCAAATCAATAATCACAATCATATTATGAGACACATAGATATCATAGTCATAGATCAAGATGTCAATACTCATGAGTCAAAACCATATTTCTCATTAAGTCATGAAAATCAAAATGTATACAGTATAATCATATAATGTATTGCATAGATGTCGGAATGCCACTGGCAATAGTAAATACAAATAGGTGTAGATCAAAATAGAAGAATGAAGAGTATCATCTATCAATAGTCCTCATCCTCCTCCATGCCTGAATCAACAAACTCATCACTGCTCTACTCCTCCTCCTCCTCAACCATGATAGGATCAATATCTACTGGTGTGGAGGATGACCCCTCCAAAGGATCACTATCATCAAATGTCACCGACTCTAGCACTGGATCATTAAGATCCAGGTTGGCTAATGCGAACTCGGTATTGTTGTCCAAACCCATATCATCAGGAAAGACATCCCACATCTTTGTCTTTCCCTTCACCCACTCCTCCCTCTTCCCGTAAATAAGACAAAGGTTGGTGTGCACATACACCATCGTCTCGGCTCTGGACTGCTCAAGCCTGCTCTTCTTCAAAGTGTACAAGTTGCTATATGTGCTCCAATTCCTCTCACAACTATAGGATGATGTAACTTGAGAGACGATCCTCAAGGCTAGCTTATTTAGAATAGGGCATGTTGCCCCATGAGTTGACCACCAATTATAGGGCTTCTGAACTCATCTCCAACCACATCATAGCCTCCAAATCTCCCAATAGCACAGGAAAACTCTACAAAGCCCGCCTCCACCTCATCAAGTAAGTCTCTATCCTGAAATAGCCGCCTAAATGCTATCTTCCTCCCCTGTGAAATCTCTCCATCCATGTGAGGAGGGACTCTATGTGAGGTCCCGCTAGTGAGCCATTCCTGACAGTAGAACTTGGAGTTCGAGGAGTGGGCCAAGCAATGCAAATGTGTACAATTCTTATCCCACATGGAGATAAGAATATCCTTAATGGTGGACCATAGGTTCTCTGCTAATGTCTCATACTCGGGACACTCATTCTCTATAACAATGGTCCTCATGGAATCCCACCCCTCATAAACATCCGCTAGGATGGGTTGGTCCGTGTCTGCAAAGCGCAACAAAGAAATGAGTGGCTCCATGATCTTAATGGTAGGATCCACCCTCTCCCACCAAACATCATCCAATATTGTGTCCTTCACTATTTTTGAAGCACTTTGATCTGTCTTTCTCCAGAAAGACCAATACTCTGAAATCACCATGGACCCAAGAGCGGTTTTGACCTCCCTCAACCTCTTAAGCATGAATAATGAGGAAGCAAACTGAGTATTTGCAATCTTCAGCAATGAAAGATGTGTGTACTCTTTGTAGATGGTGAGGGCATTTGTATGGTTTTGTACAAAGTTACAGATATGGCGTGCATCCTCAATAATGTTGCCAATCCATGTCACATCTGAAGAAATGGATTTGAATGCTAAGTTCAAGGAATGGACAATGCAAGGTGTCCAAAAAAACTGTAAGAGCAAAAAAGACAAGTATAAATGACTCTACAACACTAACAAGTTAACAACTCAAATCATTAACAATGAAAGGTGTCAAAATGAAAATACCTGTGGATATTTAGTTTCCACAATCATGTCAGCGGCCTTGCAAACAGGTGCATTGTCCATGAAGATTTGTACACAATAATCAACACGTACTTCTTCAATGGTTTTGATGAATAACTCACCCATAAAATGTGCATCCTTGTATTTCCCAAGAGCATCCACCGCTTTCAAGAACATCGGTCCATTTTGGGAAGATACCATGAAATTGATGAGTGGATGGTGTGCTAGATCTGTCCATCCATTGGAAACAATACTCACTCCAGATGAGGGCCATGTTGCTCTGATTGGCTCAAGAATTTTGTCCACCTCCTTCTTTGCCTTAACCAACAATGTGGTTCTAAGCTTCTACGAACTAGGAGGCACGTAACCAGATGGAGCTCGTTCACTGAGACTTCGACACATCTCAAAAAACAATGGTGACTGTGCAACATTGAATGAGATGAAGTTGAGGTAGAAAAAGAATGCAATGGTGAGGTCTACCTCTTCTCATGCCTCTTGTTGGAAAATCTTGTCCATTGGACCACTTGGCCTCTTTTTTGCTAGATGTGGATCACCTCTGCTAGGTGGAAATGGAGGTCGAATTGTAGAGGGTTTCCTTCAGAATGGAAGAGGATCCTCATTCTTTTTCTTGCTTGTTGTTGCTACATTCTCTATGCCTTCTTGATCCTCCTTTCCCATTTCTTTCCTTTGGATAACACTCACACCTTTACATGAAGAAATCCCACAATTAGGAAGAGCCAACAAATCGCTCTTAACTCGATAGTATGTGTTCTTGAAGTCATTCTTGCAAAAATTGCAAGTCCAAGACACATTGCCTCCCCCACCTAGCTTTGCCCTGGGCCCTTCTTTCCTAGTGACATACCTCCACAAAGGGTATTTCTGCTCTTGGGCTTGTTGTCTTGCTAAAACATAGTTCAATGGAGCATGAGCTCCTCTAGCAGCAGATGGAGCACTAGCAAGAGGAGTAGAAGAAATAGTGTTTAGAGGAATAGGAGGGGAGACATTAGATAGGGCATTTCTCCCTTTCCTTTGCCCTTTAGCTCCTCCCCTAGCTGAATGAGACATTGTTCTTCTTGCTTGTTGGTTGAGCTTGCAATCCACCCAACCAAATCCACCTTCACTTGCAAAAAAAAACCCTTCCAAATCCTTTAGCACCATTCCAAAGCCTTCAAATCCTCTTCACCTGCAAAAAAAACACTCTTAAAGCTCTCCCACAAATTAGAAATGAAAAAAAAAGTGAGAAAAAACACGTTTTTATGGGCTCGATTGTCAAAATCGTGTCATGTTTTCGGGACACGATGGGACAGTGCCTGGACACGCGTGTCCGAACATGGGACACGATTGATAGTTGTGTCGAACAGGATCTATCAACGTGTCCATGTCCGACACGAGACACGTGGCCCTAAATGGACGTGTCCGATTTCTTAGCTTTTAGGCAATCCAAGGAGAAAAGATATCAAACAACTTGGATGAGTTCTAGCCTTGGGTCAATTGTGAAATAATGTATAAAACAATAGCAGAAAGAGTAAACTATTTCACTTCCAAACAATCCAAACTTCTATGCAATCCAAGGAGAAAAGATATCAAACAACTTGGATGAGTTCTATCCCTTTAGAGAAATTTATCCCACACATAAACCATATATGAATGTTCACTTCTATAATAGTTATAGCAATATGTATAGCAATAACAAAACAACTCTTAGATTCCTAAATAAATATGTTAAACACTTAATAATAGTCCTTTTATTCATGTCAAATCATCAATACATATATAGTTAAAAATATTAATACATGATAACCATATCTGGAAAATGCACTAGTTTTGGACAACTGAGAACTTCATTTATATACTCAATATGAAGTACATGTACATACTATATCCTTTTCTGAAGGCTGGTACAAGTCCAGTAGATCTCTGAAACCTTGGTTAGGTAAATTTGGAAACCCTATATCAACCACTCAACTTTAATATGCAATAATCACTCCAACACATCCTCCAAGTCAAGATGTCCTATTTTCTTCTTTCTCCATTAATAATAATAATCTATTTTTAAGGTCTTTGGTGTATGAGACCTCCTTGTTTGTGGGATAAGGGACCCCCCTCTGTGCATCGGTTTAACTACTAAAGTCTACATAGGTGTACATACACTACCCCCCTCTGGATTTGAACCTGTGGCCTCCTAAGAGGAAACACATGCTCTTAAAAGTACCCTAAGGTTTTATCACAAAACCCTAATGTCCAATCTCCAAGGGATAAACCATAACCTTAGATCTCCAAGATACTCCAAAAATACCAAGAAACCCTACCAACTTAGAGAGAGAGAGAGAGAGATCAAGTACAAGAGAAGACCAATAAAGAGATATAGTACTATTGTGCACTCCTCTCTAGGTCACATCTCAACTCAAGAGTGAGTATAAGAATGAACACAAAGATACGATCATCTCCAACATCCTATTCTTCACAAGAGCAAACCCCAGTCATAAGAATCAAGGTCCAATAAATATATCTTGTATAAACTTCATAACTCCTCATAGGGTTCATGAGGAAACCGTAACAACTTCCTCCACAAATCTAAGTACAAATAAAATAGTACAAATAATACAAATTAGAAGGATTGTCCCTTTCCTCTTTATTATGAGAGGAAAGGGAGGTCAACAATACAATGTGGGCCTAAGCCCTTGCAAGCAACCTACAATGAACACTTGTGGGCCAACATAAGTGAGACACTACACTCCAAAGTACATGTGTCATACTCCAATGTGATGTTGTACACAATAAGGGATTTCAGGTGATGTAGATACATAAGGTAAGTCCACATACCTTCATCACAAGCCTCCATGGATTTAGTTGATTGTTGTAAGCAATGTACTCTAGTGGGTTGACTGCCTCCTACAAGAATAATGTTGCGGCTCAGGAATTCTCAAGAAAACTTTAAGTCTTTGAATAAGAATCCAAGCAACCATATGCCATCTAGGGCCTGATGCCCTTTTATAGGATGTGAAACTCTCATCCTCTCAAGTAGGGTGATTTCTAACTAGGTTAATTTTTCATATGGCTATCATGGAGGGAATCCACTAAGACATCAAGAGAACTCTAACACTTAGGGGAAGAATACCAAACCAATAACCACATGAGATCGAGCCATCATCTAGCAACCTATTTTAATTGTGCAGATCCATCATCAACCATCTCCCATATGTTAATACATCTTTTATCATTTAGAGGATGAGCATACACCATGTACCCCAAATCTCATGAAGCACCCCAAACATGGTGTAAATACTTTCAAAGTAACCCAAAAAACTAGCAGTCCCTCTTTACAAGGAAAGTGTTGACACTGACACCTTTCAACTCCCTCTATAACCCCACCAAACCTACTACCTACAAATATGTATTGGTTGTGATCCTGGAATCATCCATTGTCATATATAATGAAATTGTCGCCCATGCCACCTATGAATATGAAGGAACATATCTATGGAACAAAAGCAACAAGACAAAAGCCATCATCCTCCAAGTCAACATCATGGCCCAAAATCAATGGATATAACATCATGAGTTGTCTAAGACATCCTATAAAGATAATCACGTCTCTATGGAATACAAAGACAAGTGGATCACATCTATCAAAGGAACGAAGATATAAATATACAAAAATCAACTATTTGATCCTTAAACACAGAGATCATGGTATAAGCAATCATCCATGCAATGTCATCATCAACCCATCAACATGGTAATCACTCTCATGCACCTCAAATCCTCTAGAAACCGAAACAACTTAAACTATGCCAACTCCCTTGTCTTGAGAGAATATTGAAGCAAGAGAAACATCATGAGTAGCTCCCTCTATCTAAGAGAATCTATGTAAAACTCCCTCTATTTGCGAGAATCCAAGGGGGACTCCCTCGGTTTGAGAGAACCCATGGAAAAATCCCTCTATCCAAGATAATTCATCAACCTTGTCCATATATTCTGCAATACACCCATCAACTTTAAGCCTAGATATTTAATCTCACCGTCATCCTCCATTAAGGCATCACACCTCTTCTACAATGAATAGCTTTAAGGCATATAGATGCAAGAAACCATTGCAACATGAATAACATATGTCCTCTTATGAGGTATAACTCACCCTCATTGAATATTGTTAAATGTACAACATCAAGAGTCATTCTCTGAACTTGTGCATAGTATAAAGTCCTATCCATCATGTGTTGAGGTGGTGATGTTGTAAATACTTGTGAGTAATATCAAGTCAGACTTGTGAGTATATCAAGTCATGATTCCCATATATAGTAGGTACCTATGGGGTGGACCTTCAGTTATAGAGGTGGACTTGTGTGTAATATCATGTCATGATTCTCATGTGGACACCTAGTGATAGTGGGTACCCTTGTGGTGGGCCTTTAATGATAGAGGTGAAATGCTTTGCATGTTGAAGCATAAATGTTATGGAATATATTACTAGCCATGGTCATTCAAGATGGATAAAGCTATTAAGTCTCCTCTAGAGATTGATCACCTCTAGAGTGAATTACTTTAGTATATGACTATATTGTCCGAGAGTAATATAATATGATCATAACATGTGACAATTCTTCTTAGTATAATATGATATGATAGATAATTAATGTTAACACATAGGCCATGTAGTAAAGATAAATAGATATGCAATAAAGAGATAATAAGAAAGAGAATTCGAAATTTCCAATGTAATGACTAAGCGAACTCGAATTGATAAAGCTCCAGTTAATTATATATGCCTCAATCATTGCTTCAGTTAAAGCACCTGTTGAAACATTAATGTATGCATTCAGTTAAAGTAAAGAAGATCTCAATGATCACTTCAGTCGAATCAATCAACGTGATTCAATTAATAATAGTTAACTAAGTGTTCAAAAATATGGACTAGTTAACTAAAGTGTTTATACTTTAGTTAAACAAAAAGATGACACTTAAGTTAATCAAAAGACAACACTTCAGTTATAAAGTGTTTTTCACGATGACACTCGAGTTAATGTTTTGGGCACATGGCAAGTTCATTACAGTTGATCTTTATTCTCTATTGCCTAGTGTTCTCTCTTATCGAGCAATCTGCTATTATGTAAAAGTCATTCTCTACAATCTATCTATTATACTCTAAAGTATTGTTGGGTTTTTCATCCTCATTATTGTGAGGGTTTTCCTAGGGTATATCTTGTGTTGAGGATGAATGATTTGTGTGATTGAATGATTCAATGATTCATGTATTCAGTATTTCATTGATAAAAGTTTTAAAGTTCAAAGCTATTCATATTTGCTCAAAAATAAAAATAAAAGATTTGGGCGCTCCTATATGCAATTATGCATCCCACAATCACTGAGTGATCCATCTCGGTCTCCTTCGATCTAGAGTAGAAGGTGTGTATATATCCATACCCAATCTCACCTCACCTCCCTCTAAATCAGACTCATCTCAAGTCTCTATAACATTCTTTGAAACATCAACCTCCACATTCTCCTCGATCACTAAAAGATAATGATGTGAATTGGAATACTTCATGTCCTCATCAAATATCACATCTTTTCTCACCAAGGCTTCCCACCGTACCAGAATATGAATCATGTAAGTTGTAGAAGTACCATAATATCCATCAATACAAGATGCAGCCATGACATCTCAAATCTTGGAATCAATTATTGAATCCATAATGGATTATGAGCTTGTCTCCATGACACCACCATGCAATCACTTGTTCAAAGCTAGAGGTCTCCTTCAACATCCCACTAGAATGTACAACTACCATTAGATCAACAAGTAACTTGAAAAGGCCACCCTATCTCACCCCTCCAGCCAAAGTCCTTGGACTAGCTAGAGTACAATCATTGGCGGTGCAATATTGTCCCTCCAGTGCAACTCTCCATTGTACATCTATCATATAAGACACTAAAATATAATCCATCTTCAACCCATGAAAGAACAAAACAAATTCCAATACAAGAACATCGCCTAGAGGCATGTGAAGCGACATGGGGCCAACTCCTCTCATAGGATAAGTGGCATCATCTTCAATATTTAGAATCATGGCTCCCCCTTGCTCCTTAAATATATCGAATAGTAACATGTCATATGTCTTGAATCTTTATTATCCACATAACATCCAACACTAGACACCTTGTTTGAGGATAAACAAGATACCAAGCATTCATCTTGAAAATTTTGTAAAACGAAGAAGATCCTCCACCTATCACATGTGAAAAAAACTAGTATCTACCATAACAAATCAACCACCTATCATAGGCCTTCCTGAGTATCTCATCCACTGAAAATACATCTATAATATTTGTCACTGTAGTAGATCCATCACATCTCATCACAAGAGAAGCTCATCAACCTTTCATAGGTACAAGTGCTTGTATCAAGCACAAATCAACAATGAATGAAATAAATGAAACCTTTCTTGAGTCCAAGTGCTTCTCCCAAGCAACCTAGGGTTTCCTACCCAACAATCTCAAACAAGGTCAAGTACCTTTCCGCGATAATATCTAGTTGAAACACTAGCTACCTCTTAGATTGGAGTGGTCTCAACCAAAATAAGCTCTTATATCATGTTGAAATTCCAAACAAACACCAATTAATGCAGAACATAAATTTCACCTCTGACATTAAAGTTTTCCCGGACCTTAACTTTGTGAATATTTAGCCTTAATGATACTATGAATTAGTGTATAAAATAACTAACTGAAAGATTACAATACTTCCAGACAGTCCAAACTTCTAGGCAATCCAAGGAGAAAAGATGTCAAACAGCTTGGATAAGTTCCAACCCACTTGAGAAAGTTTGAGTTTTAGATAGCAATTTTAGGATCCTCTCGGATCATTTTGAGATTTGTTTGTGAACTACTTACAGGAAGCTAGGGTTTCTACCCATCCGCACTTTCTGTGCTTTGTTATGACCTATGGCAGAGTGTTTAAAATGGTGCTCTGCAACGACGACGGGGGGTGGTTTGACTCATGCGGCTGCACTTTGGAGTTGGTGCAACGGTGGTGCTATGTTTTCTTCCTGTGGCGGTTTTCATGTGACGCCCCATTTGTGGAAGTGGCGAGCTCATCATTCATGGCGCTAGGGTTTGTCCAATGGTGGAGAAAGTTTGTGATATTGTCGCCCTTGTGATGACAAGGGTCAATTCTCCTTCTGGCGGCAGTGGAGTGTAGCGACTTTCGGTGGCCTGAGGGCGTGGTTGGTGGTGGTGGAACGCCTCGCTATGTGGCTTCCTATATGCTAGCTCGGTGGGGTCCAATTCAGAGGCTTTTGTCTTGGCACAAGTGTTTCCGGAGTGCGATATGTTTCGCCCATGGCTGGGCTATGATTTTGTGTTTATTTGCTCCTTGAGCAGTTTTTGTGATGTGTTCTTTGATACCCTGTAACATGGTGTTTTCTTGTGGAACAAGCATGAAATAGGATCATAGTAGTATGTTATGGTGTTGTTATCTATATTAAGTGTAATGATTTTCTAAGGGACTATCATGCTTTGGCTTTGTAGTTGTTTTTTTGGTTCACTTTATGAATAATAAGAAACGGTTTTTTCAAAAGAAAAAACGTTCCAACCCTCTACACAGCAACTTATCCCACATAAAACACATTTAACGGTTCACTTTTATAACGGTTATATGGTAATAAACCAACAAGTATAGTAGAAACAAGACAACCCCTTATATTCCTCAATGAAAATGTTAGACCACTTCACAATTACCCTTTTACTTATGCCAAATCATCAAGACATATATAGCTTAAAATAACAATATATGTAGAACACATCTTGTTGAAAATCAAATCTGGAAAATGCACAAGTTTTGGAAAGTTCAAAACTTCATTTGTATTCTCAAGATGAAATACATGTACATACCATGGCATTCTTTGAAGCCTATGAAAACCTTATCCTAGTACAAGTCCACTAGCTATACCAAACCTTATCTAGGGAAAATATGAAAACCTTGGCTCAACCAAGGAGCTCCATTATGGAAGAATCACTCCAACACATCCTCCAAATAAAGGCATCCTCTTCTCTTCCTCTTCTCCAACAAAACTACCCTAGAATGATATGAACCAAGGGGGACATACATGGGGTAAATATACATGATATGACCCTAAGGGAACCATATATGGAATTAAAAAATGTATATGTAATGGTGTAAATCTATATGTAATAACAGTCAACTTAATGAAGGGGCATGTGTGCAATGATTGGATATGTATATATAGAGCTCATGCAGTCATTATTGAGGAGGAAATATGATTGGGGTGTATGAATATATTGAGGTATTTGGAGGAGGTTCTCCTATTATTTAAGGAGTTATTGTCTAACTCATCTCTCTTATCTGTTTTGGATTTGTGCTCCACATTCACATTTTTGTATAATATGGCTTACTACTCTCTTTTATGTATTCGTTACATAACATAAGGCTTTTCACAAAACCCTAATCTCCACTCTCTAAGGGATAAACCTTAACCGTAGACCTCTTAGATGCTCCAAGATACTCTAAGAATATCTAGAAACCTAGCGACTCAAAGAGAGAGAGAGCGAGAGTACAAGAGAAGACCAAGAGAGAGATAGCAGACTAATGCACACTCCTCTATATGTCACATCTCAACTCAATAGTGGATATATGAATGAACACAGATATATGATCATCTCCAATGTATTCTTCTTCACAAGAGAAAACCCCAGTCACAAGAATCATTCTCGAACAAAGATGTCTCCCCTAGACTTCATAACTCCTCTTGGGGTTCACGAGGTAATCGTAGCGACTTCCTCCAAGAAACCAAGTACAAAGAAAATAATACAAATAATATGAACAAGAAGGACTCTATCCTTCCTCTTTATACATGAGAGGCGAGGAAGCCAACGATACAATGTGGGCCCAAGCCCTTACAAGTAACCTACAGTGAGCACTTGTAGGCCAACACAAGTGAGACACTGCACTCTAATGTATAGGGGTCATGCTCCAGTGTGATGTTGTACACAATAAGGGCTCTGAGATGATGTAGCTACAAAAGCTCATTTCACATACCTTGGTCATAATCCTCCCAAGCAGTGTATTCCACTGGGTCAACTACCCATTGCAAAAACACTATCTCACCCTAAGTGTCCCCATGCCAACTCCAAGCCTCTGAATAGGAATCCAATCAACCACATACCATCTAGGGCATGATGACCTCTTCTAGCATGCATAACACTCCTCCCAAGTAGGGCGTTCGCCAAGTAAGTTAACTATCCATGTAGCCATCGTGAAGGGCCTCCAACAAACTATCAAGAGATCTCCAACACCCAAGGGAAGAATACCAAACCAGCTTGTAACCCATGTCGAGCAATCATTGGGCAAGCTATCTCCACTCTACAAATACATCATGGACCATCTCCCATGCTCCAATCCGTCTTAGACCATCCAAGGTTTGAACATACACCATGTACCCCAAATCTTATGAAGCACCCCAAACATGATGTAAGCACTTTCAAAGTAACTCAGGAAACTAACAAAATATATGTTTTGTATTAAAATCAAAGAAAACAATTTGCATTTCAGAAATTTTACATAGTATCGAGGCTTGTTTTAGCTAAAATCACTCTATTGTGAGAGGGATCTTATTTCAGCTGGAGATTACCTAGGAAAGGTACTTGACCTTCTTGAGTGCGTGGGATTTCAAACCATAGGTTACTTGGGAGAAGCATATTGATCCTTATAAGGTTTGTGTTATAGTTCATATGATGTTGATATTGTGTACTTGAGATTAGTTTAGGGTGTGTAAGGTGATTCTATTTCTTAGAGAGTGCGACAAGTTGGGTGGAGCTTCCAATTTTGTTCCATGGAATCTCAAACTCTAGATTCTTATGGAAGAGGCCAATGTTTAGGGTCATGTTGAGAAGGAGATTCTAGAAGCTATCAATCCAACCTAATTGGTTGCTTGTTGGAAGAGGGAAGCCAAAGTGAAGAAAATCATTCTTTATTTTTTGAAGGATAATTTCATCTCTTACATTTTAAATAACAAGTTATATAAGAAAATGTTTGATTCATCGATTGAGTTATTTTACAAGTCTTGTATTTCTTGACAGTTACTCTTGTGAAACTAGTTTTTATCCATCTACATCAGCAAGATGGATACTATGTTGAGCCACTTGACTAGGATCAATTGGTCACAATTGGGACAAAGGTGGAGGATCAAGCTTTGGCATCCTTTGCTTTAAAAGTACTTGGTCCTTCCTATATGCCTTTTTCTTTAGGGTTTTTGTGCTCGTGAGAATATTCCAAATTTTCCAGAGCTTTGGATTGATTATGTGCAAGAATAATCATATTACAATCTTGTTCGAAACAACAAGTAGAAGCGGATGCTCTTGGTCTTGTTGGGGGGATGGAGAATAGTAGCAAGAAAGGATTCAAGAAGCATGGGAAACTACACAAAAGGACTCGAGTAAGGTGATGTGTTTTTGATGTCATGAGATGGAACACTACATTGACCGATGTCCATTGAAGAAGAAGGGAAAGGGTGTGTAATAGGTTGCACCTGGGATTTAACAATTGTAGAGGGGATTAACTTTCAATTTGAGATTTCCTTTTTTATTGCTTCTTGTTTATCTTCTAACATTGTGTTAAGTGTTGGTTTTTAAGTGGGTAGTGGAGTTTCTAGACACATGACATATGGAAAGTCTTTTTTCAATAGGATTAAGGAGTTAGTGGGAGACATGATCGTGGAGATTGGTGATGAGGCTACTTATTTCAAAAGAGGAGTTGGATGCATTTATTTTCATATGCCATCAAGTGATGTTCTTGAGCTAAGTGATACTTTGTTTTCTCCTTGTTTGAGGAATAACCTTCTTTCAATGTCATGTATGATAGATGTACAATGGAAAGTTACATTTGAGGAACAATGGTGCATCATTAGTGATTGTAGTCTAGCTAGTTCGAAGAATTTGGCTAGAGGGGTGAGAGAGGGTGGCCTTTATCTGAAAATCTTTAAGATCTTTTTAACCATTAAAAATTGCATGTGAACTTTATATGTTAAATACTCATAAACAAGCTTTAAAACTGAAATTTAAATGCTTGAATATACACACAAGCAAATAAACAAAAAACAAACCATGAAAATGATAGACAAGAGCTGATAACGGAGTTCACCCCTCCCAGGTTACGTCTCTGGGCCACTTCCAATGGGAAGGTCAATCTTATTAAGTCTTCAAAGCTTACAATAATAGGTTTATGGAACCACTTTTGTTTTATGTTAGTAACCAGTAAAAACAGACAGCACCACTGTGATCCTCTCAAAATTTCGAGAAAAATGAGTATAAACTCGACCATGTTTTCCTGAGGCCTCCTTTGGAACGCAAATCGAGAAACTTTGTCTGCAAAGACAAAAATAGTATTGATTCCACCTCGGGATCCATGCCCAGTAATGACTGTATAGACCTCGGGAACTATGCCAAAACCGTCTTGGGGACTGTGCTAAAACCTCGTCAAGATTTGTGTAAAACCGCCTCGAGAGCTGTGCAAAACTACCTGAAGGATCTATGCCAAAATGTGTTTGTCCTTTATTTCGAACTGCGTGCCAAAACCCTGTACCTTCATGGTCAAAATATGTGGTTTAAATAATAGTTTTTGGGTGAATTTGGGGCGTGGGTTGGAGGGCCATGCACCCTTTTGGCACCATGCATTACGTTTGTGAATTCTTAAGGAGATTGTGCCATATCCCATACAATGGGATGGCAGTGGCGTGTAGGCAAAAACATTGGATTGGGGACAGAGGTATCGGGGTAAGACCCATGGGCCTCTTCCCCTTTATGTTAACATTGTAAAGTGGTTAAATATATAGTCATGGCGTTTGGCATATGGTATGCGATTATGGTTTAAAGGAAAACGAATATTATATGGTTCCAATAAGGTTTAGCATATTGGCATGTATCGTATGGTTACGACTTGGCTTCTACGTGGATTCCACTAGACTCAATGGTGGCTTATAACCCAACACTCCAGGGGGGTTTCAGTGTTGACAATGGGGTCGAGGGCTTAACCCTCGACCCCTCCCCCTTTTTAAATAAAATATTGGTTCAAGTTTAAATATCACTTACATACTATACATAACCAGGAATGAGTGTGGGGAGATGGTTAAGTGAGCTCAATGAAGACTTTGGGCTAGTTGGAGGTCTTGGGTTTGAATCCCATAGACTCCACAAACTTTTACCAAAGCATACATTAGCCATTTTTTTACCACTTTGACCATTATTTTACCATTTTTTAACCTTGTCATAAATTCAAATATCGATAACTTCTGCATCTGAAGGTTGTTTCGCGCGAAATGAGCATTGACGGAAAGATACCGATGAGATATTTACCCTTGTAAGATTTATTTTGTTGTTTGAAGACTTATATTTTTATTGAACATTGAAATATCCTCTTAAATCAGGCCTTTACAAGTTCCTTATTGATCCAGTGGCACATGTACATTTTGATGAGAGGCTAGATGAGCCTTATATTCTTCAAGAGGGTTGAGAGCATCTAGGAGTACCTAGACATTTAGTGAGGGTGAGTATACATCCTAGGATAATTTCAAGAAGGTTGTGCTGGTTTCTTGCATCTACAAAGCTTTCATCTATTCATTGGATGGGAGGTGTGATAACTCGTTGGAGGATGATGTTAATATTTATTTTAGTGGGAGGTTAGAAGAGCCTTCTAAATTTGAGAAGGCACTTATTTGGCAGGATGTCGTGGAGACAGGTTCTTGCCTTACAATTCTCTCGAGATGAGGGATTTGATCTAGTTTAGGTTGATGTTTCAATTTCCAAAGGATTTGAGGTGCACAAGAGGGATTCTGATATTGGTGGTTTGTTTATGACCTTGATTGTTGCCTATACCATGAGCTTTATATTCTGGGATTTAGGAGTTGAATTTATATCTTTGTGCCTTTGATAGATGTGACCCACTTATTTTGATCTTGTATGGAGATATGTTTATATTTATAGGATGTCTTTGACATATTATGACGTTGTCCCATGGTGTTAAGTCAAGGATGATGGAGTTTGGAAAGTTGTTATTATTCTAGGGTTACATTATTTCATATTTAAATGTGTTCATTCTTCTTTGGATTGAGATGTTGTAATTACATCAGTGATGGGTTCTTTATAGTTGACAATGTTTATTTTGGGACTGCAGCTAGTACAAATTTGCATGCAGTAGGTTTGGTGGAGTTGTAGTGGGAGTCAATAGGTGTTAGTGTAAACACTTTCCTTATAAAGAGGTAGTGTTATTTTTTTGGACTACTTCAAAAGTGTTTACACCATGTTTGGGGTGCTTCATGAGACTTGGGGTGCATTGTGTATGTTCAACTTTTGCATTGTTCAGGATTGATTGAGACATGAGAGATAGTCCATGATCGATTTGCACAATAGAGATAGCTTGTTTAGTGGTTTCCTAACCTCAATTATGCCTTGGCTTGGCATTCTTCCCTAATGCATTGGAGTTCTCATAATAGTTTGGTGGATGCTCTTCATCATAACCACATGGAGAGTTCACTTACTTGGAGGAGACACTACACGAGAGGAGTGTCGTATATCCAAGATGAGGGCATTGGGACCTAGATAGTGGAGGGTTGCTTGAATTCATGCTTGGAGGCTTGGAGTTGGCTAAGGGATGCTTGGGTTCTAATAATGTTCTTGTAGGGGTTAGTTGACCCATTGGAGCACATTGCTTCGGAGGATCGATGGAGTCCATGGAGGCTTGTGAAAAATGCACGTGGAATCATCTTGGGTAACTACATCATCTTGTAGCCCCTATTATGTATGGAATCTCTTTGGAGCATGAAACATATAGTTTGTAGTGTAGCATATCACTTTCATTGGTCTATGTGAGCTTATTATTATTAAGACTCTCTCCTTAAAAGGAGAGTCCTTCTCATTTCTTGTACATTCACTCACTTGTATTCACCCTTGTGATGAAATGAGACCAAGAGAGGAGTGCACACTAGTTCTCTCCCTCTCTCCCTTGGTCTTCTCTTATACTTGATCTCTCTTTTGAGTCATTGGGATCTCTTTGTCTTCTTGGATTATCTTGGAGCATATTGGAGGTCCAAGACTAAGTTTTATCTCTTAGAGATTAGATATTAGGGTTTTGTAATGCCCCTACTTGGAATTTTGGAGAAAAGCAATTTGGGCAGTTTTCGAGCTTTACTAGTCAAGACTATAGGGGGTTTCCAACTAACTCCAAATGGTCTCGAATTTGAAATGAAAGGATATGATTAGTCTTAGAACATCCCAAGATGACCTATGAACACTTTGAATATGAATTTAAGCTTCTACAACTCGGTTTTGGGCTAAGGAGAGTGTTACTGGTTGAAATGACATACCAAGTCATTGACAAGCATATGTGGAGAAAGTAACCACTGTCACCTTAGTCACTTCTCCAAACTTCTTCAGAATTCGAAACCTCCTAGGGTAGAGCCCTATGTAACTATACAAAAGACACTTAGACACCAAATATATCTCCTATGTGTGTATGGTTAGTGACCCGTTCCTAATGGAGTCTAGAAGAGGATATGAATAATACAAGTTCATTCATCCAAGGATAAGCCAATTGCATAACTAATTAGTTCCAATACGCAGATAACAAGTGCAATATGCATGAATTATAAAAAATACACGTGTCTCATAAGTATTTATCATTATCAAATAATAATTTAAAGGACATGTACATCAATATGTATTAGTCATGCATGTTAATATTATGACAACAGTAGTAGTTTAGGCATTCACTTTAGTATAAGCAACAACAACGTGCATGTAACCAAGCATTTACCAAACAATTTGCTTCAACATTAAAAGCAAGTTGCATGTGTTTATTAGTAACAATATCATAAATAGTATGCAGTAGTATACATAACTAGCATTAACAATGTCCTTCCAATTCATACCAACAAAAGATAGTGACCATCTAATTGATGTTTGCAAGTCATTTCGCAGGGTTCAATGAATTGAAGCGCAAGGGAAGGTACACCTGAGTAAAAGGGAGGGCTCAAAATTTTAGGGCCCGAAATTTTAAGACCCAAAAATTTTGGGCACGAAATTTTAGGGGCCGGAATTTTAGGATGCGAAATTTTAAGGCACGAGATTTTAGGCGCAGAATTTTAGGGCGAGGAATTTTAGGGCCGAGTCTTTATGCACAGAATTTTAGGGCTCGAGACTTTAGGGCCCAAGATTTTAGGGCGCGGAATTTTAGTGCTAGAAATTTTAGAGCCTGGGATTTTCAGAGCCAAAAATTTCGGGAGGGCCTAAATTTGCCAAATATTTGATTTTTATGAGATTTTTATAAATTTTGTAGTCCTAAAACTAACCTATAACTAACCCTAGAAACTAGGTTTTGAAAATGAATATGGTGCGAGAGCCAAGGGAAACTCTACCCTAGCACAAGCCCTACCCAACCTAGGGCTTCTAAGGAGAAATGCTAACCTAGTGAGGAAGGGTTCTAGGTTAAGCAACTTGCCTAGAAAAACTAAGGAGAAACCCTAGGGCACCCTCACAATGAGACGTGTCGTTGTTTGCTAAGGTGACAAGAAGGAAGGTAATGGCCTATCCTAAGGCAAAGTGCAGCTCTAAGGCTACCACTAAGACTCAGACATGCACATCCACCAACATCCAAACAAAAAGGTAAGAAGCCTGACCTCCTTGTGCTTTTGTTCATCCAACAAATCAAAGCATCACCAAAGCAGAGATTCACCAAAGATTTTATCAAAAAAAATAGCCTGCATTAACCAAAAAACTTTTTCAAAAGGAGCACGTTCATCCAGAGAAAACCCTAAGAAGGGTAAAACAAGTGCATAGTGATTTATCCCATGAGATATGATTTAAAATGAAAGTGAGGAGATATATTTATAAGATCTCACACTCACATTTACAAATAAAATCCAAGTCGGCATGCCTTAAAACAAGTAAATTCACAATTATTAAATGTCAACTTTAAATTAAATTAAATTAATAGTATAATATAGATTAAGGTAGGCTACCTAGGGGTATTTGCATCCCCAAGTGCCAAAGCACGCTCAAATAAGCAAATCGCTCCTAACGAAAGGTCGGAGAAAGCTTGAGGGAGGTCGTTATACCCCATCTAACCCCTATAATACTGTAAAATCCCTCAACGCCCTCCTCAAATCATGAAAATGACCAGGGATGGAGGATGCCTTCCTCTGAGGAAATAAGTCCATGAAGAGCAAGGACCCACTGAAAGAAGGACCAGGAGGATGAATGAAGTGGTCACAACTGAAGACTAGAGTCTCGTGGCTGAAGTAGAGGCCAACCGAGTGTACAAGCAAGATATGGAGCCATGCAACCCAATGGTCAACCCTTAAGGGTCCCGGACACCAACCCTGAGGTTAAAAACCTCTTTAGAGGGAAGTCGGCAGTGCCATTAAGTCATAGTACCTATAAAGGAGGACCAAAGGGTCCAACCATGACCTCCATTACTTAATAAAACCCCTCTTGGCCAAAAAATTGGCCCTCTCTCGCTGGGGTACACCTGAAGGTGCATTGGGTACAAGTGCAGTGTAACACTAGCTCCAACTACGGGACAAGTGCCCTTCCCGAGAGTGCTCGATAACTTGTGAATCTACTGGTACCTGTAAACCTACACACATATCAAATGTCCAAGAGATTAAAAGCATCTAAGGGAAGACACTTTTGTCCTGCCTTGTTCGCTAAATGAGGGAAACAAGCTAAGAACAATAAAAACTAACTAAAGGATGAAAAGACATCAAATGCAACGCACATAAATATGCCTAATGAAACTAACCTAAACTAAACCCAATATCCAAAATAGGTTAATTGAAATCATACCACCAATGTAACAGTTTAAGTAAGCAATTCATACCTGTCATCTTACCTTTGTCCTTTAGTGTAATCCAAGACAATACCTTATTGATGATATGTCAAGCTTGTACCAAGATCTTTATCTTGATGAGTGTAGGAAACCAGACCTTCTTAAGAACTTGGAAAACTTGAAACTGGTGCCATGGAGAAGCATCACTTTGACAAGCTTTGTTGATCCATTCTTCCAGTGGACTTATGTATGGGAGTCCTCCATCATACATATCTTCTGAAAATTCTTGCCTAAAACTCACCCATGAATCTTGAACTTGGGAGGCTATGTGTGGAGTTGGACTTTGCAAATATTCACATGTGAGCTGCAACCTGTCTCTACATTTACTCAAGTTTTTCTTTGTACATACAAGTATATTGCTTATCTTTTCTATTATCATATTAGTAACCCCAATCATCTTTAAACTTTTGAAATTGTCAATAATATAATCCATACCTTCATGCTTCACATGGAAAAGTAAACAATAAATATCATGAAACTGAAGGATGAAAATCATACATGTCCACCTAACTTCCTCGATCTTGTCTAGATGTATTATTAAGGGCTTGTCGGTGTAGGGTTGAGCTGGTTGAACAACTTCTTCTACGCTTCTTAAGGGGCACAACTAAAAGTGATAACCTAAGCTCATCATACGTTGAATATCTGAAAAACAATCCTATGTGTGACATGCTTCCCCGCTGCAGGATGAGTATGATGGTGACATCGTGGAAGACTCACCAAAGATACGTGGTTCCAAAACTTCGAACTTTTCATCATAATGGGTCATTTGCATATAACAATTATCTGCAAAGTCTAGTGTTGTTGCATCTTCAATTATGGTGGCGAAAGGGTTGAGCCATTCTTCGTCATTAGCCTCATAAGGGGAAGGAATGATCATATCTCTGTCAACAAGGTCTTCATAAGTTGTCTTCAACATCCCTGCTAGAGGTGACTGAGAGTTCCTCGTCCCAAATAGTGTCAAGTTTTAGCTTGTCTTGAGTAACTTCATCGAGATGCTCTTTCTCACTGCAATATATGCAGACAACACTACCTGGTCTCGAGGAATCATAGAGAGGTGGACCCATATATGTCTAGTAACCATTGTCCTCATAATTTATGTCATTACGTTCCCAAAGATCTAGTATGTCATCGGGAGTTTATGTATGTTGGAAGGGAGAACTCATCATATCTTCAGCTTCTTCAACTAGGACTTCCAGATCTTCATATATCGGACCATCATCATATTCATCTTCTAGGGAAGCTTCATCTATCGTGCTCAAGATATCATCAGTTAGACCTTGAACAATGGTTGCTTCAACTTGATCTTTGTTTCGGGCTTCCTTACTGAACAAGTCCTTCACATGCTTGACATGAGGTATCCATTTGTCACGGCGCCCTGAATCCCAGTGGTTACAAAATGTTTCTACCAATTCTGTAAATGTTGATATTGTTCCTTTATCTAGGCCCACAAATCAAGCAAGGGCCTTTCCTTCGAGGTGAAGGACAAATGATCGCATGTAAACATCTTCTTCTTTGATACCATATTCTGAAGCCATAGTCATAAACCATTCCACATGACGCGCGACATTATCATGGTCACGCTTGAAGGCACGCTATAATACCTCGGGTAACTCATTTGAATATCCTGGGAAAGCTGATAGATCAAGAGGAGCAAAACCAATTTCTATTTCTGTAGCAGTCGGATTATCAGGATCTTCAAGCTCGAATGGAATATCATCTTTGGTTCCTTCTCTTACATCATTTTGAGTCTGGATTTTTCTCAGGGTTTCTTCCCGTACTTTGTCGATTGTGGCCTTTATTTCCTGTTCTTCTACACCGTAATCCCAATCCGTGCTGAATTCATTAATGAATTGCCTGAGAGAAAGAAAAAAAATTGCGAGGAAAACCCTCATACCAATTTCTGACAGATAATTTGTCTTTTAGGTGAAGAGACAACAAAAATAGCCTCATCTTAATGTCTTCATGAGCGATATTACTTGCCCAGATGAATTGGATGAATGCTTGCACATGGGATGCCGCAAGGTGCTTATACTGTTGGAATAATGGGAAAAGTTCCTTCCCACCATCTTTAATGACATACTTGTGTGGGAAACCTGGAATGCATGAGAAGTCCAATAAGTTCATCCACAATTCATAATTGGATGCCATCTCGTCAGGATTCCTTGTATTTATAGAGTACTTCTTTGATTTTTCTTTGATTGGAGTCGCTAGGAGAAACCTGCTAGGTTAGTTAAGCAAATCTCACCAAGTACTAATTAAAACAAGGGCGTACCTAATAGATGAGACAGCCTGAGCTCTTTTTGGAGTCGTCAGGTAAGCCTATAGGTTAGTCCTTTCAAACAATGTATGCAATCATATATAATCAAGTTTTCAAGACTTACCAAAGTGTTAAGCCTTGCGGGGCTTCTTCTCTGTGGAGTCGCCAGGTAAGATATGCAGGATTAGTCTTCAATAATATTTTCAAAATACCCAGAAAGACACCTCAATTTTTCTTACCGAATGTTGTTCTTGCCAGGGTGTGAATGACTCGGGATCAACTGCTTCAAATTTTGAAATGTCCCCAGCAATGACGCCAAAATGTTACCGGTTGAAATGGAAGTCCAAGCCATCGACAAGCATACGTGGAAAAAGTAACCACTGGCACCTCAGTCACTTCTCCAAACTTCTTCGGAAGTCGAAACCTCCTAGGGGAGAGCCCTATGTAACTCTGCAAAAGACATTTAGACACCAAATATATCTCCTATGTGTGTATGGTTAGTGACGAGTGCCTAATGGAGCCTAGAAGAGGATACGAATAATACAAGTTCATTCATCCAAGGATAAGCCAATCACATAACTAATTAGTTCCAATACGCGGATAACAAGTGCAATATGTAGGAATTATAAAAAATACATGGATCTCATAAGTATTTATCATTATCAAATAATAATTTAAAGCACATGCACATAAATATGTATCAATCAGGCATGTTAATATTATGACAACAGTAGTAGTTTGGGCATTCACTTTAGTATAAGAAACAAGAACGTGCATGTAACCACACATTTACCAAACAATTTGCATCAACATTTAAAGCAAGTTGCATGTGTTTATTAGTAACAATATCATAAATAGTATGTAGTAGTAGACATAATAGCATTAACAATGTCCTTCCAATTCATACCAACAAAGGATAGTGACCATCTAATTGATGTTTGCAAGTCATTTCGCAGGGTTCAAAGGATTGAAGCACAAGGGAAGTTACACCTGAGTAAAAGGGAGGGCTCGACATTTTAGGGCGCGAAATTTTAGGACTTGGAATTTTAGGGCCTGAAATTTTAGGATGCAAGATTTTAGGGCCCGAAATTTTACGGAATTTTAGGGCATGAGATTTTTAGGCCGTAGAATTTTAGTGCCTGAAATTTTAGTAACTGAAAATTTCGGGAGGCCAAATATTTGATTTTTATGAGATTTTTATAAATTTTGCAAGCTTAAAACTAACCTAGAACTAACCCTATAAACTAGGTTTTGAAAGTGAAAATGGTGTGAGAGCCAAGGGAAACCCTTACCTAGCACAAGCCCTACCCAACCTAGGGCTTCTAAGGAGAAAAGCTAATCTAGTGAGGAAGGGTCCTAGAATAAGCAACTAGCCTAGAAAAACTAAGGAGAAACCCTAGGGCACCCTCACAAGGAGACGTGTCGTTGTTTGCTAAGGTGATAAGAAGGAAGGTAATGGCCTATCATAGGGAAAAGTGTAGCTCTGAGGCTACCACTAAGACTCAGACATGCACATCCACCAACATCCAAACAAAAAGGTAAGAAGTCTAACCTCCTTGTGCTTGTGTTCATCCAACAAATCGAATCATCACCAAAAGCAAAGATTCATGAAAGAATTACCTGAAAATAGCTTGTATTAACCAGGAAACTTCCTCAAGAGGAGTGTATTCATCTAGAGAAAACCTAAGAAGGGTGAAACATGTGCATAATGATTTATCCCATAAGTTATGATTTAAAATGAAAGTGAGGAGGTCTATCATAATATCTCACACTCACTTTTACAAATAAAATCCAGGTCGACATGCCTTAAAACAAGTAAATTTTCAATTATTAAATGTCAACTTAAAATTAATATAAAATAATAATAAAATATAGACTAAGGTAGGCTACCTAGGGGTATTTGCATCCCCAGGTGCCAAAACACGCTCAAATAAGAAAACGCTTCGAACGAAAGGCCGGAGTGGGTTGGAGGGAAGGTGTTATGCCCCATCTAACCCCTAAAATATTGTAAAATCCCTCAACGCCGTCCTCAAAGCATGAAAATGACCTGGCATGGAGGATCCCTTCCTCTGAGGAAAGAAGGCCACGGAGAGAAAGGACCCACTGACTGAAGGACCATGAGGGTGTATGAAGTGGTCGTGACTGAAGACTAGAGTCTCGTGGCTGAATCAGAGGCCACTTGAGCGTTAATGTGGGATATGGAGCCATGAGACCCAGTGGTCAACCCTTAAGTGCCCCGAACGCCAGCCCTGAGGTTAAAAATCTCTTTAGAGGGCAGCCAGTGGTGCCATTAAGACATAGTACCCATAAAGGAGGACCAAAGGGTCCAACCATGACCTTGATCGCTCAATAAAACCCCTCCTAGTCAAAAAATTGTCCCTCTCTCCCTGAAGGTGTGTTGGGTACAAGTGCAGCGTAATGGGAGAGAAAGTGCAAATTTCCTAGGAAATTGAGGTCAAAGCCCCCCAGGGGTGGAGGCCAATTTGGTTTTCCAACTCAAGTATGACCCTCCCAAATTTTATAACATAGTATGGCGATGGATATAAGGCATTGATGACTATCATTAACCATGTTTATTAATCTATGTAAACTGATTGTGATGTGCAACATTTGTATGGTAACTTTCATGGAATTTGCTTAAGGGAAAATTGCATTATTAGCTCCAATTTGACACGTGAAAAGTAGAATAGATTGTTATGAGAGTAAAATGACATATAGTGGTCATTTACAACATACAAATGGCTATCCCAATAACATCAAATTAGAGAAAATCTCTCATACAAATATGATATCAAACTCCTTCAAGATTGAAGCCAAAGTCATGAAAACTAGTGATTCAATGGCATGTGAATACAAACTTTTCAGACATGAGCTTCTTGGATTTCGAACTATAGATGTCACGTCCCCATCCTTCCGACGTTGCGGAGGAAAGAATGCTCCGACGCTCGCTGTTGCGGAAGGTTGGAACTTCCGGGGGAGCCGCCGTTGCGGCTGCGTAGATGAATAGACCACCCGATTCGAAAGGCTTCCGACAGCCGATCAGAGAGTCAGCCGACAGCCGATTCGGCGGAGGAAAGAATGGGAAAGGAGCCGACGTTGCGGCTGGGAGATTGATTTGGGAGCCGATTCGGTGGAAGGAACGATGGTTCCGGGAGCAGATTTGGACAGTTTCTTAGTAAAATTTTGAGCTGTTTTCAGAGAATTTTCAGGGCCGAAAATGAGAAATTGGCAGCAATCTAATGCGCCAGATTGCGCGAAAACCAATGTTTTACAAAAAAAAAAAAAAAAAGACTCCTTGACCCCCGTCGTCCCCCTGAGACAGTCGCTCTTGAGAGAAGAAGACTCTATGTTTGGGGCAATTTAGTCGAATCTAGAATTCATAAAAGATGAATGATGCAATGGAAGTGTGGTGGCTGAAGTTAACATTCTCGGCCAAAATGCAGTTGTGTGTAAAATGCAAAGGTTTGCTGAAAGTCTTCATTCTTAGAAGGGGTGTGGTTTTCACATCCGAGATCGGAATGACACGTGTGAATAGGCGTTGGAAAGCTTATCCAGTAGGGAGCAAGGATAAGTGACCAGAATCTGAGCATGATGCAATAAAGTGCTAATGATGGCTGCTGCTATCAAATGGACAAATCTGGACAGTTGCATGCCCAGGGGCAGCAAGGACTATGAAGTCAACCAGCTGCTGTGTGGAAAAGGAATTCCATGAGAAGATGAGGGAACTAAAAGAGAAGTTTTCATTAAACCCTATCTTGCTTATTTTAACCACATTTCCTAAGTTTATGCTTGAAATGCATGAGGATATGTATTGCATGCATAGGATATTGCAGGATTGGTAAGAATATTGAGAATTATATGTTCTGTATGAACCACTAATGATAATCATTGCTTTGATGTTGGCATTGGTGGACAAACCAATGATGACATGGACCCGGATGAATATGTTGCGGATGCCGAAAGATGAGACCAGCAACCCTATGAAGAAGGGATAAGGCAACAAGTCCATGACAATAGTTGGTGAACAGATGCTGCAATCTTCTGCAAAGGACCAACCCATTTGGTCATGTCAAGGGTGTAAGTACAACCCATGCAGGTAAGAGTTGCTTATGACAAATTCCATGGATTGGTCCAGGTAAGAGACCTCATACCATGTGAATATTGGAATGAAGAAAGGTGTCATGCCTATACATGTTAATGATAGTAATGCATCCTATATGAGGTAGTCATGGTTAGGCCATAGTATGGATGAATGCATAGTAATCCTGAATCAATGCAGGGTAGCGTTGAATGGACATGCATTAAGAAGATTTTATGAATCTCGTTGATATGCATTGAATGTATGCATATGAAGGGTGTGAGTGACTGATTGCCTAAGTAAAGGTGCAAATGTTATGATGCATGGCATGAACGCATTGAGATGAATGCATGTGATATTATGGAGAACTAATGACTGAAATGATGAATTACTGATAATTCTGGAACTGTTTCGAAGGCTGTTATGAATGCAGGATAGTCATGATCAATTGGCTGCCAGAAATGCTCTATTGAAGAGCAAGGTGGTATGAATGATACGCCTGTGAAGTAAGGGTATCTAAACTTTCATTTAATTGCATGAATGATATGACTATACCTTGCAATGTTAGCATGATAATGATTGCATAAAGTAAATGAGCTTTGAGAACACTGATGTGACTAACCTTTGAAGTATTTGAATTTTATAAATTCTGAAAATGCTTCAGTGATGGTTGTAGCAATGAGA
>LPNX010146218.1:474057-557255 GCA_001517045.1 Pseudotsuga menziesii
ATTGATTGTTTGGCTATTTGATGAATGTGTCAGGAGTACACGCTGCAGGAAGATCATGTGTGATGACCTGCAAGAGCCAAGCTTCATGGGAAGGTTTTCCCTTATCTTGGAAATGGGGTTCGGGTGAAACTCCATTAGACATTTTGAAAATGTCTCATCTGCACTGCATGTTTGGTGAGAGCATGAGTGAGATGGTTGGATTATGTCAGTGAGACGTGTGGATATGAAACGTAAACAGGAAACAGGGATGGGGCCTTGGTTTACTTAAACTTGGTGAATGGAAACCACACAAACAAAGCTAGAGGGCTGGCTTTCTTCTCCACAACCCCGGGATAGCACTAGAAGGGGATGCAGGGCCTGAGGGACTGTGTAGCAGAGAAGGGACTGATTCCTTGTGCTGGGTGTGTGTGTGGATGTTATAGAAGTCAGGCTAGTTCTGGTATAGGTGTTCCTAGCTCTATAGCGAGCTCACCAGCTTAGCATTCAGTTTTTCTCAACTCCTGGACGGTGCCTAACAGATACAAAGACATACTACGACAGAAAGTGGATAAGTGTTCTGTAACCCTTGCTATGAATATGCATGCTTAATTATTAAATTCCATATGCAGAACATGTTTTGATTTATTTCCATGATGACCGATTGCTTGAGTACGAATAGGACCTACATGGCACACACCGGAAGAGAGTGCACACTTTTCCGATGTTGAGTCATGAAAGGGTTTTCAATATTGATTACACCCTGGGGAGTGGACGCACTCTTGGTGTCTCAATATTTGATAGTGAATGATATGAAATGTGATTACAGTTTTAGAGCAATGATGCTAATGAGTTTGCTTGTATTGCTTGTGTTGCTTGTGTTGACAGGCTAAAGGTGAAGGTAAATGGTTGATATAAGTGTATTGTTGATATAAGTGCATGTTGATATAAGTGTATGTTGGTATAAGTGTATGGCGATATAAGTGTATGTGTCATTGTTGACATGAGTGTATAACGGGCTGTGATGTGCCTAAGGATCCATAGTAGATCCTAGACCTGGAAATGGTCATGATAAAGTTCCAAGCCCAGTTGACATGGTTATGTACTGGCTGGACATTAATTATTTGATGTTGTGGAGCAGCCGGCGTGCTGACCTAACATCTAAGTCCATAGGTGATCCCAAGGCTTGCAAGGCGAAGCAGGATCCTGTGGACGAACAAGGAAACGCACAATACAGATAAGTATCGCTGGAAGCAAGGACTATACGAGCATCCTAGAGATGCATGTGGACATGTGACTGTCCTGGAGAGCTCAGAATGAGCGGCAATGAAAAAGGTGCTAGTGAGACGGGGGAGTCCTAGCAGCCGAGACAAACCATGTGGAGAGACTCCATGGTTTAGAGGTCTAGAATAGACCAAAGACACTAAGTGTCATGACCAAGAAAGATTGGTCCAGCATTCACATTAAAGTGAAAGAGGCTGAGAGCATGAAAAGCCACTGCGATGGCGAGGGTTCCAGGATGGAACAAAACAAAGAGGGAAAAAAAAAACTCTTACTGCTCTCTCTTTCCTTTTGATTATATATATATGAATATATGTTTATGCATTGTGAAACAAGAGATTGTTGAATGCATGTATGATTGAGAATGAAATGTGTGTATTTGCTTAAAGTAAATTTGTGAATGCTGGAATAGTTAATTCCCTGCCCAGGATTGGACATGAAGGAGCTCATGTGCCTGTTGGGGAAGGCATGAAAAATATTTAAGTTTCCTTAATGGAACTTGAACTGTGATGCCAATTGGGTAATTAACTAACTGATTTTGATGCCTATATTATGCTTGGTATGATAGAATTTCAATGGTGCATTCCACAGGTGAGAAAAGTGAAACCAGGTGGTGCACGTTGATTAGGGCAGCAGATCAAAAGTTGTTGGACTTGGCTGGAAGTCTCCTTCAAATGATTGCCAAGACCCAAGAGAATCTTGGGGAGATGCTCAGGATACAGAAAAGGCAGAGTGAAATGAACCACCAGATTTTGCAAGACTCTATTGGTTTGCAAAGGGAGGTGAAAAGCCTTCTGGGAGCAATCGGCAAAGGAAAGGAAGGTGGATCAGCGATGGAACAATTGTCCAAGCGACCCGATAAGAAACGGTCCAGGCATGAAGACTCAAAGGAAATTGAGCAGGTAAAGATGAAGCAGCCAATGAGATGCTGGGGATGCGGAGGACATCATTTACGCCGGGACTGCCCAATGAGGGAACATGATGGAGGCAATAGCCGCAAAGTTCCTAGACTTCAGGATCAGCTGGAAGCTGAGAACCAGCAGGACAAGTCCATGGAAGCCGGGAGGCTTGGTCTTGAACGTTCAAAGTAGATGATTGAACGTGGTATAGATCTGCAATTTTGAAATTTTGATGTGCAATTGTATATGTATTATGTATTGGAACACCGAGGACGGTGTTATTCCAAGGGGGAGGGGAATGTAATGTCCCCGGTTTCGACCTCGTTTGCATGATGTATATATTGTAATTGATCGTGGTGAGGAGCTCAAGGCAAAAGCCCCACCATCGATTTTGTTGTCTATCTTTCGGCAATCGGGATAATTGCCGATGGTATGTTGTGCTATCCAGCACATTTTAATATGGCATCATGTAAACACGCACATCAAATAAAATAAACCACAACCAGCTACGGCAGTGCAACGTTGAATGAAAAGGGTATGGTCCAAAGGATAAGGGGTGGGGGATGTCAAACCTTAGTTATGGGGGAAAAACCCATGTTTTGTCACCTTGTTGATTTTCCATCTTCCCTTGTTAACCTCTTTAATGCTTCCGCTGGTGGTTGGGGGAGTTATTGCTGAAGTGGTGGTGGTTGTGGCAGGCTGTCAGCCTTACCCACTTGCTCACTCCACCCACGTTTTCCATTCTTCTCCCTCACGCACTCTTCCCTGGTCAGTTTTTACACTCTCACCACGATTTTGGTGGTTTGGTTCCTCACGCACAGGCTCTGGGCGATTTTAGTCTCACGCAGACATTTTATGGGGCTCCACGAGTTGCTGAAGCACCCACGCACTGTAATTCGCGTCCTTGCTGATGTTTTGTCCTCCACGGGAAAAATCGGAGTTGTTTTCTCCTCACGCAGGGCCTCTACGGCTATGCATCCTCACGCAGAGGGATTCCCTCCCATTTTCCATCTTCACGCTTGGTATTTTGCTGGATTTATCCACGCAGTATTTCCTTGGGCGAATTGTGAATAGGGTGGCCGTATCCTTCACTCACAGGCTAATTCGTGGGTTCTGTTCACACATTGGTTGGGAAAACTGTAAATTCGTCCCTATTGCATTTTGTTCGCTGTTCTGTTGTTGGGGCTGTGTAATTCGTTTTTCCCTGTTTGAGCTGTGATAGCTAATTGGTTGCCTGAGTGCAATGGTTAGCTTTCGGGCTGTGCTGGCTTGGCTTGTCTGTTGAAAGCCTGTGAAACCCAGCTGTGTTGGTTTGCTGTTTGTGCCCCTTGGCTATGTATAAGCCTGCGATTGACCCTTATTCCGGAGGAATCATGCCCAGCTCGGGGGTGGCAGCGTTGCTGAGAGATTGATGAGCAAGCTGGCCTATGGTTGGGTGGAACGTTGCAGCGACGTAGCTGGTTGCGGACGAGTTCTTCATCAAAAGATAAGTCTGCTGTCTATACTTCATCTCTGCAATTTATATACTATATTATGTGAAATGATGAACATGCTCAATGCTGGAAATGTTTATGTATGTTTGATTCCGCTGTATGATTGAAGATAAATGCATCTGTGTATGCTTAATTCCAGCATTGATTTCATTTGATTATGTTCATGGGTTGTTTGCCCGGCTGTGTTGATGTGTTGGGCGCGTCCTCTTCGCCAGTCTGAGGGATGGGGACGTGACAATAGAGAATATGGGAATGAAAGTACAAATTCCGAACATCATATATGGCTGCCCCAACATCATCAAACTTAGAGAATAACCCTCATACAAATATGATATAAAACTCCTTCAAGATTGAAGCCAAATTCATGATAACTAGTGATACAATGGCATGAATGCAAGCTTTTCACACAAAAAATTCTTGGATTTTGAGTTACAGAGCATATGGTTATGAAAGTACAAATGTTGAATTTTTAGGTTAGAGGAGTTTTTAACATAAGCAATAAATTTTAATCCTTAAACACAATTATAAAATCAGATTCAGAATAATACTGCTCTAATAAATTTAAACTGTAATAAAACAAACATAATTTTCATCTCTTTCAACTTAACGCTCCATTATTCACTGCGTTAAAGTTGGTCCTCAAGAGTCATCAAATTCCATGTACAGTAACAACATGATAAAGTAATGTATAGGAGATATTAGCAATTAAGAATCATAACCAATATTTGAATCAGCCTTATACTCAGATATTTTAGATTTGGTCTTGACACCGAAGGGATAAGTCAACTAGGCAAACAATTTACGTACCTTGAGAGAGAGATTAATAGGTTTAAAGCATAAGCATACTGACCCAGGCTTCTTAGTCAACAAGTACATTCATACCCACTACAGTCATGTTGACAAAGGACACACAATCACGCTGAGTAAGGAGGCAAACACATTGTGTAGAGACACGTTGTCATACTTTTACATAGTCATGCTAAGTAGAAGAAACATGGTCATGTTGGGAAACCCACAGTCCATAGAGAAACTCATGCTCATGCTGGGGAAAACTCACAGTCCACACTTGAGAGAGAAACTCACGGTCACGCTATGGAAAAAACCACAGTCCACACATGAAAGATAAACTCATAGTCACGCTGGGGAAAACATGGATACTGTCACACAGGAGTATCGCGTGGACACAAACACACTGGAGTTCACCCTGGACGATCAATCACTGATACAGTCACAGTGGAGGAGTCACGAAGATACAATCACGGTGCTAAGGAGTCACAAAGATACAATCACGGTGCTGAGGAGTCATAAAGATACAATCACGGTGTTGACGAGCCACAAAGATACAAACACGGTGCCGAGGAGTCACAAAGATACAGTCACAGTGTTTCAGAGCCACAAAGATATAATCATGTTGTTGAGGAGCCACAAAGATAGAATCACGGTGCTAAGGAGTCACAAAGATACAGTCACGGTGTTGAGGATCACAAAGATACAATCACGGTGCTGAGGATCAACCACGCTGATGAGAGATCACATGGATGACAGATCGCACTAAGGAAGATCCACGTTGCAGAGTAAATATGCGCAACGAAGAGATCATCTTATATCCCAGTCACACAGATACAAGGTGAGCCACGTGGGTGCAACGAAGAGGCTACCATAAGCGGATGATGGAGAAGGAGTCAAACCCAGGTAAGTGAAGGATACGATTTTGTTGTATATCACTTGAATGATACCCTTAGATTTATATATAGGTTTGGGTGTTTTAAATGAAACAATGTGAGTCAAACACTTATGTTTACTTATAAAATAAAGTGTTCCAAAATAAAACCATAAAATCAATTGTCCAAATATTATAAAATAAAACCATATGGTAAAATTATATAATAATAAAAAATGGTCAAAAAGGTAAAATAAAAAGTCCAATGGTTTTATAATAAAACCATAAAATAAATAGACCAAAGGTTTTATAATAAAACCATAAACAATAAATGGTCCAATGGTTCTTTCATAAAGTAAATGCACTTAGGATAATGCACCACAAAATAAAAATCACAAGGTAAGAGTCATCATAACAAAGGTACATACAATAAGAGTGCTAGGACCAAGTAAGATAAAGGACCAAGAGTTAACCAAAGGGAGTCACAATAGAAACAATCCACATACTCACAAGATCAAGGTTTTCATGTCCCCATCCTAATAAGACTACTAGCTAACAATGTTTCACCAACCTACTAGTTCCCTAGGTTGAGGTGGAGGCATTAATTTTTGCAATAAGGTAGCTAAGAGACCGAAGAGGAACTTAGTTCACCATCTACCCATTAAATTGGGCCATATAAATAATAAATATGGAGAAAATAATGTGGCATTGCTTCATGGAGACACTTGGAGGTTCATGGATACCTTGTGTGGCTAGGTTCTTCCCTACACTTGTAATGACCTACCCCCAAATTCAAAATTATGAGGAATGGAATGTTCTTGGGAGATGACCTACCCCCAAATTCAAAATTATAAGTCGAATTAGTAGAAATACATATACAAACTTCCCACATTTCCAAGCTATGGTTTGACTAGTTTCCATGTATTGGTTTTCATTTCGAAGGAGTAGAGTATCTAATTTGTATTGAGGAGTTTCTCTGATGTTAAATTTTGTTGAGTAGGCTATTTGTATGTTGTATATGGTCTACATTCTTCATGCTTTGTTCTGAATCATTTCATGTACATTTTACGAGTTGAAGTGAAGCTATCAATGTCATTTCCCTTAAGCAATATCACTGAAAATTAACATTCGAATGTGGAGCTCTATAACTAGTTTTCAGAAATTAGAATAACATATAATGATATCCAATGAGGTCTAATATCATTCCCTATAATTTTTTTTTATCAATTTGGGAGGGTCACATATGAGTTGGGAAGCCCTTTTGCTTACACCCTAGGGGGAACTTCACAATAATTTACTAGTAATTTTGTCCTTTTTGCCAATAACCCCAAATGAAGTTGTAGAGGTATAAAACTAGTTCTAAAGTGACCAAAGAGTTTTTTGAGAGGTCTTAAGACTCACCATATCAGTCCCTACCAAATCTGGGACCCTTTTGTGCCATTTGGAACTCCTAGAATCAAGACTAGTTAATCTGAATTTTCCCAATTTGTCCATTTCTCCTAAATTTCCAAGAACAGACATTACAAATGTGAACCAACATTTACTCTTTACCTATAGGACCAACAAGACCAAGGACATTAATATTTTCTCTATCTCAAGGTACATTGTTTCGTATATTTTATCATCATTGTATAAGGGGAATATCCAAACCAGATGGTACGATCCTTTGGTCCTCAATATTGCTCCTAAGGGTTAGGTGCTAGGGACATCATAAAGGGGTGGACAGTCCTTGAGAAACAACCTAGCAGTAACTGATTATGAGAGAGGACATCACACATCATTATCTTGGTTAACTGGCCAAGGTCCTCCATTCTTTAAAGAATGGCTCTCGGTCCTAGGCTGAGTTTTAGTCCTAGACTAAATCTTGTTGATCAACCACCTGGACCTTGATCAGGCCATCCATTCTCCCGAATAATGGTCCTCATTACTAAGCTGAGCTTCAACCCTAGACTGAAAGTTGATTAACCACCTGCAGGACCTGCTTGGTCCCAAACCAAGAGTCTGCCTGGTCCCATACTAGGAATGTCTCTGCCTCTTCCTACAAGATCTACTTGCACATCGTGTCCCTAGTCCCATACCAGAATACCCTAGAGGCGCATAGGGGTCATAGCCACGTGCTAGGGGCTTTGTCATGGTATCAACCTACTTGGTCCCAAACCAATAACCCCAGGAGACTACTGGGGGGCCCAGGGTACCTTCTAGGGTCTTACTCTGTACTAGTTAACTGATTAGGGTACCATCCTCTCTGAGAATGGGTCTCACAGATGCACTAACTTTAACAATAGAGTCATACATAATTTATGGCTTCCCCAACATCATCAAACTCGGAGAATAATCCTCGTACAAATATGATATAGAATTGTTTCAAGATGGAAGCCAAATTCGTGAAAACTAGTTATTCAAGAGCATGGGAATGCTATCCGTTCACACATGGATTTCTTATATTTCAAATTACAGAGAATATGGACATAAGAGCACATATCCATAGATCATATACTCAAGATTGGGCATCAAATAGATTAAACAAAGCGCAAGCACCACTCCAGCAAGTGTGTCATCACATGGGAGTGTGAGGGAATGGTGAAGAAGGAATGAGCGAATAGGGAGATATACGAGAACTTGAGTTGTATGGACCTTCAACCTGCAACTAAACACCATCAATAAGCTCCATTGAGAGGTTTGAATGACCTCTCCATCAACTAACTTGGAAATGAATCCAACTCCCTCGAAATTGGTACAAGTAGGGAGAGTAAACACCCACCGTGCAATGGACAACAAAAGATCTCCAAAATTCCAAAGGCCAAATAACAAATGATTAAAAGCTCCTCCATTTCAACTTCCTCCTCTTTTACTAACCTCCTTGGCTTCATTTCCCTCCAATAAACTCGAATTACCTTCCCTTTGGTTCAATAACTTGAATTAGTGTTAATCTATGTCATTACATTAACCCAAGTGACACTTGTCTTGGCTTTGCTTGCTCTTTCTTCATGAAATTTGACTTGGAACCTTTCATGAAGCTTCTTTGGGCCCCCCACACACCTCATGCTCCCTCTTGGGTTTATTTTTAGCTCTTACATGTCATAGATGTCATAGTTGTAAGAGAATACGCCATAAGTGTCATAAGGTGTCATAGAGTTGTCATAACCATCATAGTTGTCATAGAATCTTTTCATTGCCTAGATTTAGCCTATGACTCTTCGTCCACCACCTTGGAAGTAACTCCTTCCTACAAATTCGAATTTGAGGACGACGCCATGTGTAAATGAGGAATATTCCCGCATGTGGACCCCACACATCCACTTATGCGCCCCCATGGCCAACTAGGACCCATTGCCACTTCATTATGGAGCATTTAATATTATTCCATCATTTATTGACACATTTTCCACCTTCCACAAATATGAGTTCAAATTTACATGTGAGACTATAGGCCTTGGGGTTAAATATCAAACGGTTTGATTTTTCCACAAAACCCTTAGGAATTGGATAGACCAACTTAACCGTTTATTTGAAAATTATTTAATTGGGGACAGGGCATGTTTTGTGATAAAACCATATGGTACTTTTGTTGGAGAAGAAGACATTTTGCCTTGGAGGATGTGTTGGAGTGATTATTGAATATTGGAGCTCCTTGGTTGAGTTAGGGTTTTCATATTATCCCTAGACAGGGTTTTGGAGAGCTAGTTGATTTGTATTAGCCTTCAAAGAAGGCAATGATATGTACATGTACTTAATCATGAGCATATAAATGAAGCTTTTAGCTGTCCAAAACTTGTGCATTTTCCAAATTTGTTTTTTAATCATATATGTTCTTCATTTATTGTTATTTATAACTATTTATGTCTTAATGATTTGACATAAATAAAAGGACATTTTTAAAGTGATTTAACATCTTCATTGAGGAATCTAAGGGTTGTTTTGGTGCTACTATACTTGCTTGTTTTACTGATGTTATAATTGTTATAGAATATAATTTTAATATTTGGTTTACATGGGAGGTGTTTGCTTTAGAGGGTTAGAACTCATCCAAATTGTTTTGTAAATTTTCTCCTTAGATTGCCAAGAAGTTTTGACTTTTTCAAAGTGAAATATTGTATTGTTTTATATTATTTCACAACAACCATATAATTGGAAATTCAAAGGGTAAGATTTAAGAAACTTCCTCTCAAAGAGGTAAAATTTTTGTTTTACATTAAAATATGAGAAAACAATTTGCATTTCATATATTTTACACACTCCTTTTAGGATCATAAAAAGTTTTAGAGTTGAATTGACACACAACCCACTCGAATATGATTACAAGAAAGTTATGGGGTTGAAAGGTCTCATGAGCCTTTATACATGTACGTTAATAAGAAAATGTAGTGTCGATTGAAGCTACAGCTCCAAGGTGACAAAGTTACAAAAAAGTTTACATAATGTTATATAGAAGTGCAAACTTATGACCTAATGCCATGAGATGGACACACGACAACACACCCTGAAGGTATATTCTAAGTAAGAAAGTGGGGCACAATCAAATATCTCATTCCATCTATATGGAATGAATCAAGCAGGCATCTCCCTCAAGACATATCATAACACATTGCTAATGGAACATTAATGTAGCTACCCAACCTAACATTTATATAAGGCAAGACAATGCTAATCTTGTATTGATAATAACTCCTCCTCCTTAGTATAGATAGGCGATAGTTTGATAGGTTTTAGATAGGTTTGAATCTCTTCCAATAGTGCTTGCAAGTCCAAACCAATAAGTCAGAGGGAGATATTCAATTATAGATATTACAAAGTTGTGCGAGCAATTAAAGGCCCATAATCATAAGCTAGGAAAAGATGAGGTTTGTAGGCCATGTTGCAAGGTGAAAATAATGTTTTTTAGAGTTATAAGATCCACAACTCCTTTTGTTTGCTTGTTTATACTAACATACATGCACAATGTGGAATTTGAACATGCATCTCATTCACAAAAACCTAAAACTTTTACTAATCCTCCTTGCCACAAGTTAACTTGATATGCAAACCATGTATAATCAACTTTTAAGATTTCCTTTCCAATAACATAATATTTTTTGAAATAATATTTAATTAACATGAACTTATACACAAACTTGTGAAAAGTAAGCTTTTGACTAAGTTGTCATCATAAGTCCCTATATACAAACTTCATTGTGCACACTGTATGTGAACAACTTCAACTTCATCCGATACATTCTCAGCCGAAACTCAAAAGGAGATTTATTGGATCAGCCCCTGTCTATGATTTTCCTGCAGGTTTTTTTTATGGAGCCTCAACCAACTTGATATGAGGTATTGGTGTGCATCTCCTTATCAGTCAAGACCATTACCTCTGTTTGAAAATGGGTGTTGGTTAGAGTACCGACACTAGATCAGAACTACTGGCTATGTGGACTCTTCTAATAACCTCCAAATTACTGGGTCTACCTTGCCTACACATTCATGGAGACTCCTCTGCCATTATCAATTGGTTTAATAGGAGATCAGTCCTCTCCTCTCTTTCATTAGATGGCTGGTGCCAAAACATCAGAGACCTGGAATCATCCTTCATCCAGCTCGATGATGTTCATGTATATAGAGAATACAACGATATGGCAGATGGCTTATCCAAAGAAGCGCTATCTATGGCCTCTGGCCTTATACATTACTCTGAATACATTGAGGGTGTATGTAGTGGATGCGGTTCTTATTAGCTATTCTAGCTTTTGCAGCCTACTCTATTATTTGGTACATTGTTGATGTCCTTTAAGTATGACAGTTTACTCATCCTCTGGATGTAGGAGGTGGCCTAACCCCTCTCATAATGTTTGATTCTTTAGAGGCACTTCTCTGGATTAACCTTCAGACCTTGACTTGTATCTCCTGTATTATGACGGTAGCAGTTGGGCTTTGATGATGGCTTTGATCTCACTCCTTTTAGACTTCTGGAGATTTTCTTGTATGTTGACACTTGATATGTGACTATTAAGGCACATGAGGATGTTCTTTTGATGTTGTGAACTTGCCATGAGCATAGACCTCACTGTGGATGTAAACAAATTACCTTTGATTTCTATGAAATAACAAAGAACTGATATTTTCTTCTGGAAAAACTATCACAAATACTAATGTTCAACAATACATTTAACACATTTAAAATAAATGTATTGTAGGCGAGATTTAAATCTTAATAAAGACTTTACAATGCTAAACTTAAAACATACACAAATATATTATAGGTAAGACTTCTTACCTTGGTGAAGGGTTTAACAATGAGCTAACTTCACCCACCTAGATAACAATTATTTATAAAAACATATAATATATATATATGTTTTTATAAAATACCACATATATTTACATAATGACGTGATTAAGGCACGGTTGATATCAGACAGGAACACTTTATTCTCGCTGTCATCACCGGATCGAGGGGAGGGTTTAATTTTCCAGGGTTGTCCAAGCTACCTCCAGATTTCTCCCTCTGATCTGCGCTCCTCCGTGCGATGGAAGGAATGGCGATTCCTCAGAGTGACTTCGATCGCCTTCTCTTCTTCGAGGCTGCAAGGAAGGCAGCGGAGGATACTTACGCTATAAACCCCGAAGACGCAGACGTATGTAACGTATTATTCCTCCCGCGCTGTTCTTTGATATTTGCGTCCATGTAGATTTAAGCGAGATTATTGTTTAATGATCTAGATGGCAGGTTAAAGGTTTCATTTTCTTAATTATTATAATTATTATTAGTAATAATAATAAAAGCTCCAACCTCGGCTGAGGGGGAGAGCAAGAGTTTGACTCCGGAAAAGCTCTGAAAATGTTACGAACATAACCCGCTAATGCTAACAAACTGACTGGAAAAAATGTGTCTTTAACCGAAAAGAAACCCGACTGAAGAAAAAATAAACTGAAAAGGAAACCCGACTGAAGAAAAAAATAAACTGAAAAGAAAACCCAACTGAAATTTTTTATTATTGTTTTAACCGTAAAAACCCCGCGAATTGAAATCTGACCTGAAATCTGGGAAGCTTAAAGATGAAACCAACAATATGATATTTTTAGACTCAAATTGGAAAACTGAATTTCTATACAGAAATCTCAAAGAATGTGAACCAGCCAACTCAAGCAGCCTAGGCAACTCCAAAAGCATTATGGGCACCAACACTGGCCTAAGCAACTCAGAACTTATTTAGCTACTATTTTTACGAATGTCTCTTTATCTTAACTTTTACAGACGGGACAAATAGTCTAACATCATATACTTTTATTTTTCGGTATGTCTCTTTATCTTGACTTTAAAGATGGACAAATAGTTTTACATAATATGTTTTTTTTCTTCTCAAAGCAGGGTAAAATCTGCCGAGAGTCTGAATCTACCGCAAGTTTTAGAATCATATACAGGCTCTCCAAGTTGGCAGAGTTGTGTCTCATTTTTATACCTTGCACACAACCTGGATTCAGAGAAAACCTGGTCGGTGCTTGATAATGGTACCCGCTGACAGATATGTGGGCAAGCTTCCAGTCTTGCCGGATGACTTGGGGACTGAGCCATGTTAAACCATGTTCTCTAACGATCCAAGCAAAATTGAGCTGTAGTCAACTAACCACAAGCAATTTTAGGTCATAATTCAGGACAGAAAAGGCAGTTTCTGCCAACACTGTACTTCCTCTTTCTGTCTTATCTAGTTCCCTGCAGTCTGCTCAAGAGGTCCGTCCTACAGGATCGACCCAGTCAATACAACCAGGTCTGGCACAAAGCCTTGTTGCAGTTTAACCTCATACCCAGGAGGTTTTTACATCATATACTTGTTCATGTAAACGTTTTTTTGGGACTAACAAGTAACTTTACTTTAATATCTTTATGCTCTCTTACTAAACTGTTTAGAGACAACTTCTAATGCCTCTAAACGCCTGTGCTAACCCTTCTAATACAAAACTGGGTTTCCCTACTCCATTTTTATTAATTGTTGGGCATTTCTTCTCAGCTGGAAAAAATACATTCGGTTATGCATCGTGACATTTACCCCTCGAATTGCTCTGTCCCCGAAGCAATTGGAGTGATAGTTCTGGAAGTCTTATTGGGCCTTCCCCATGTAGCATCATATAAACCTCTAGTGTCAAATCTCCCTGAAGAATATCCATGTATACTTCATCCCACAGTCCGTAAATGAAAGCAAATAAAGAGATAATTACTATCAAAGTAAAGCATCGTTGTTTATCTCCAAAACCAGGGAAAAACTTATAGCCCTGATTGAGCGGCACCAATATTGGTACTGTAATAAAAATTGCCCTATTGGAGTCACCAGTCAAGAGGACATTCAGAATCAGACATATCAAGAAACATAGTATATTTTACCACCTGGAAATATCTTTGCTAAAGGACCCAAAGATGATTGGATAACTTAAGGGAAAGTGCGATTGGTACCTCGCACAGTTTCTCTCACTTTGTTAGTGCTCTCCTAACCTCAGGGGGTATCTCTAGATGATTCGAGGCTTCAATTATAAACTCTTTTGGGAATACAGTGTCTCAAATCTGTAATGAGAACCTGCTGATCTGCAATAAATTACTCAGGACTTATGAGAACTTCTTCAAACCATCAAGTTTTAACTTTGAATTTATGAGGATATATGTCAAAGCAAATCAGAAATTTCCTAAATTTGTGATAATGTCCTCTTGTTTCTGCAATAAAAGTTGCAGAACAAATTAAATTGGCCCAGAAATGCAAGGAAAATAGCCTAAATCAACTTTTTATTGCTGACATAAAGGATTTCCCTTACAAATCAACAACTTTGTTCAAAAACCACTGATGATATTTGCCTATGCATAAAATTTAAACATGTTAAAGATGACTGCTGCATTGTCTTTGAAATTATGGAGTGAAGTGTAAAGAAAACTTGTAAGGTAAATGATGCTCTCTGAATATCACAAGTTCATGTACTTGATAAGATAAAGATAAAATAAGATAATTTTATAAATGTCCAACAAATGACCACAAAAGTGGGTCAATGGGACTACTTAGTACAAAAGTGTTGATACATAGCGGGAGCATGGAAAGTGGCTCCTAAATAAAACAAGTTGCAAAAAGTAAATTGAGTAAAGTGTTGCTCTAAGCTAATATCTAAAATAAGCAATGATAGCAGAAAATAGATTTGGGAGAGATAGACCAAGAATTTGGGATACAATTACAAACTATGTTGCAGGGGTACCTATCCCCAGGGGTTGGGTTTGCGTCCCCGTCCTCGTCCCCGTCCCAGGTGTCGTCCCCAAGTCTCGGAAACCGGGTCAGGTACTTTATAGATGTCCCTTGAAGTCCCCCCCCCGCCGAAGTCCCCAAGTATCGGGTACCTTTGGCCCAAAAGCAAGAAACTTTGCTCATTTTGGGGACTTCGTCCCTTAATTTTGGGGACTTTGGGGAAACTCTAGTATGTGAAAATTAATTTTTTTTTTTTTTTTTTTTATAAAAAAATTTACCTTTATGAGGAGGGACGGGGTAGGCGTGGGTCCCCCTATTTTCTTAAGATCCTGCGGGCCTGTCCACTTCTCCCAACGCAAAGTCGATTCTTGATTTTTGTTGGAGCCTGCGAGTGGAAAGCTTGCTGCGCAAAGGAGAGGATACATGCAGAGGAGAGGCAAGACAAGCTTAGGCTGCCTTAGACTTACAAGCTTTGTGCTTTTAAGTTAATGACATGGCACTATCTAGCTTGGAGGGGCTGGTATCTATTCTTAGACTGTTTCTTCTAGAATATTGCCTTATTCTTTTATGACCCTGGATCTTGTCATTTGATTTTTCTTGGCATAGTTTGTGTTTATTGTTGATCCTTTGTGCAATTTGTTCCAATGTTGTTGCACAGACCGTATTCTTTGTCCTTCATGAATGATAGAAAACCTACTTTGTTGATGTTTGTGCAGACGTTTCTATGCATGTGCANCATGTCAATTGTACTTGTACTTATTGAAATTGAATACGAGTGAAAATCAAATAGATTTAAATTTTTATTTTATATATATATATATATATATATATATATACATGTACATCTATATATACATACATACATACATACATACATACATATATATACAGTACCCTTGATGTACCCAAGTCCCCTGTTTCAAAAAGTGGCGTGCCTGTCCTCGTCTTTGTACCCAAGTTTCCTGGCAACTTAGATTACAAAAAATTCAAGAATGTTGGTATCTGCTAGTGCTTGTCCCCATAACCTTTGAGGCCAAATGGAGAAAGATTTGGATAGATATTGTTTGGAAGAGGAGCTAGGCGATAATTTGCATTGTGCACTATGTTGCTGTCTGGATGAGGTCACCCATCATTGAGGCTTGGGTGGTCTCATTTGATTGTTGATATGGGTTTTGGAATGATACTGTTACAAGGGTCTTTAGGAAGTAGGAATATCCCCTCGAGCTTGCATTGGTCGAAGGGGTGGCTAGAGAATCTAGATTAGAGTTTGAGGGCCTCTTGCATGTATAGAGTAGTGCATTGTTGGTTGAGATATCGAAAGAAATTGGAGAGGACTTGTGACTGCATAAATAGGTAGTGGAACTATCCTTGGATTTTGTCATTAATAGGGCAATGAAAAATGAAATGCTCCTCAGCTTCAACCTCTCGAAGATGGCACAATTGGCAGATTCTGTTAGATTGTTTAAGATGGTGCTTTGTCTCCACTCGAATTCTATGTGAACCAATCTAAACTAGCCTAGAGGGATGCATAGAGCATACATCCAGTGACAATGTGCTTACGGAGATCAAACATTGAGTTCGTCCCTTAGCTCCATGAAGCGCTTTGCATGAAGGTCCATTTCTCGGTGTAACTTGCTCAATTGTTCGAGATGATGCTTTCCCTCCACTCGAAGTCTATCTGAGCCAAACGGGATGCAAAGAGCATGTATCTAGTGATGATGTGTGTATGGAGGTTGGACAATGAGTCCATCCCTTAGCTCCATGAATTGCTCTACATAAAGGGTCATCTTTGGATGTAACTTGCTTGATTGATCTAGCCAAGTGATCTTGGTGTATTGCCTATAGATTTCATCTCAATTGATCCAATTCAACTCTTGTTTGGTAGGTAAAAGGTGGCCATGTGCATCTAGTGATTATTTGAATGGAGGAGGTGTTCCATCGAAATATACATAGATTCCAAAAGATTCGAGACCCAAACAAACCAACCACAAGGGGGCTAGCCAAAGTAATGGAGTTTGAATAATAGGGGCTAGGTATGGGTACTAGTCCTGAATCTCGATCGTTGAATCATCATAGACCTGAGCACGATCTAGCCATAGCAGTGAAACTAGGCTGAAAATAGTCTTAAAGTAGAGGGGCTGGGCACCAAATTCATGAAGGATGATGGGATGGAAAATGTTTGCTTGCATTTGATGACGTGAGGAGAAGAGTTGATACCCTTTCAATGATGTCCTAGTTAAACTCTAGGAAACAAGGCTACCAAACATTTGAACCATAAAGCATTGTGTTACATAATGGAATCTACGAGAGACATTTTGGATGCAATGTTTTGGAAATGATGTTGGAAACATTGTATCTTGGGCAAGGCTAAATATATGTATCCCTTGTTGACATAATGTTGAAGCGCATGCTTCAAAATAAAACAAGGCATTCAGAATTGAACTCCCAAGTAAGTTTAGGAGTTGGTGATCTCAATTTCCTGCCCCTTGAAGAAGAAATGGTAGTGTGAGAAGACCTTTTTCTACTCGTTGAAGATCATAACTTGGTTTTACCCAAGTTGATCGTCCATTGCCAAAGGTCACTAAAAATGGCCAAAGTAAATGTCTCCATAGATCACCAAGGGAAGAGGCTAAGAGGATCACATCATCAACAAAAAGAAGAATAGGTATCAAAACTTGGTTGAGAAGGCACCCATCACGGTCTTGGATATTCTTATGAAGGAAAGACTCTAACTCATCGATGTAAATCCCAAATAGGGTGGGGGATAGTGGGCACCCTTGCTTTGCCCCAATATTGCTCGTAAATTTTGACTGTCCATCTGCTATGTGGAGATAGACTAGGATAGACTCATACAAGCGGATGATGGTTGCAAGAATAGTCTCAAAAATGTAAATGCCTCTAAACCTGTGCAATAAATGCCTCTCATGGGATTGAGTCAAATGCTTTCTGAAAGTCTACAAAGCAACAATAGACTTTGTTGCCACCTAATCTGCAACTAGGCGAGAAAAATTTCAACTACTTGGGTGCATACTTAGGTTAGGTGCAATTGTCACCAGTACCACAACACTAAACCCCTTTGTTTTGGCCAACTCCTAAACAAAGCAAATGGAGGTAGACCCTAATAAAATAAACTAAGGATGAATAAACTATAGGAGTTAATGTAAGTACGACAAGCTACTTCGGAAATAAAGCACGTAAAGTAGATCTAATATAAGAGATAACAATAATGCTAGAATCTAGATCTACAACTCATAAGCATGTAAATTCACTACAACTATGATATTCAAAAGGACTAGTGCTTGAAATAAAAAATAGATCTAGGCTACAAAATAATAAATTAATGAGTACTTTAGATCTGTAATATCACATTAATTGCATGGATAAAGCTTGTAAATGAGAATCACTTGCATGCATTATGTGAAAGTAAAATGAGATATGCCAAATGAAAAAGTGCTTTTGAGATTCCTTTTAGCTAATTAGATTTAGTGAAATTGTAGCTGTTAGAAATCTAGACTAGATTGTTGACATCCACATAAGTAATGGACAAAAAAAGAAGAAAAATCTAACTATGCACATTGAAAAGTAAAGGCGATTAGTTTCTAGTCTAGGAAAATAAAAGCGATTAGTCCTAAACTAGATTGTGAAATAATAATTAGAGAATGTAAGTTTGAACCTCGAACAAAAGGAGATATTCCTATTTCACAAGCAAGCATGAGAATCGTCGATGCCCGACAAATACCAAGCTGAGGTTCAATTAGACTTAAACCTCCAGATCTATGTTACACCTCAACCATAGTGAGGGTGTGGATTTTGGATCCCTCTGTGAGAAATTAAATTCTATCAGAAACCTAATCTAATTTGTTAATTAAATGAAATGACATCCAATATGGTTGATTGATGGACGGATTGGTAAATTGAATCCTAATCAAGCTAATTTACTTTACTGAAAGTAAATGCAAAAGAGAAATAAACAAAAAATGACAAGTCTAGTGGTGAGAACCACTTTGCATGTGAGTTATAATGCCCTTTAGGGCCCTTGAAGAAATGTTTGCTGGTCTGTGATTTAGGACAGCAGACAGGCTTACAGTTAAGGAAGAAAGAGGTTGGAAAAATGAAAGAAAAATGTTTGGAAGATGGGTAGTTCAACCACCCTTCTTTTCGAGATTAAGTTGCCATCTCGAGGCTACCTAATGACTGTTCAATCCTGCACTTCGTTAGTGAGAATCAAGGAGCACAAATCAAAGAAAATGCAAGGGAGGACTTACAGGGAAGCTTGCAAATGTTGTTAGTTGAGATATCTAGTTGCCCACTTACAAATCTGCAATTAAAGATGCTCTTTATCACTATAAGACATGCAGATTTAGAAGTAAATTATGTAAAATCTTAACTGTGAATAATTAAGTTTGGCATGCAAGTTCAAAACTCCTCTTAAAGATAGATCTAACTTATGATATTCAAAGGTTAATGAGAGACCTATGATATGCAATCTATTTAAAATGATATTCTCTTATAAGTTATATGCAATAAATTGAAACAAACAAGTAAACGAAAGAGTTTTCTTGTAACTTCGAAAGTTTCAGAAAGAGAGGTGTCAAAAAGAATGGCAATGGAGTTGCCAAGGAACAACTAAGAGGGTCTTGACTCTTGTGTGAAAGATCACTGAAAAAATGAGGTTTCTCTAGGCTAGCATCAATCCTCTTGATGAATAAAGAACCTGCAATCAAATAGACACTTGTAAAGGAGATTGGATCTTCTCTTCTCTCCTCTGTTGTGTGTAATCTACACACAAAGGGTTATATAGCACAATTTAACATGGTAAAGATACTAAAGATAACCACCTTACAAGTAAACTAGTAATGGGATTTAACCAAGCTTATACTCAAACTAACCTCATTCAACTGGATAGTAATGCCCTTTCAATAGCCTATCAAAGAGAGAAAACAATTCACAATTGTAAAAGAAACAAGTTACCTTAGAAACGCAAGACAAGTTAGTATCCACACATTAAGAAGCTGCTCCACATGTGACTTCCAAAGTCTTTCTTTATTCAACAAATATTGCTCTCAAAGATACAATAGCCTTAAAGCCTCAAGCACCAACGAACAATGAAGAGAGGGGGGCACACTTGCTTAAGTAGCCAAAGGATGAGAGGAGGAGCCCCTCCATGTGTGTTACTATTTATGCATGAGCCCCATGTGCCACCTTTGGGAGCCAACTAGAAGCTCATGTGCCACCTCCAGGGACAAGTAGGAGACAAACCAACCCACACTAGAGCAAATTGGAGCTCAAGACGCCACCTTTGTCTTAAACTAGGAGACTAGGAAGTGTGCCCACCTAAAAGAGAATATTCCTTTCACCTACCACAATAAATCATGGAAGTTTGTGTTTAGAGTGCAAAATTGAAGGGATTTTGTTTAGAGAAGGTGCGTTAGGCTTCATGAATGGGGATGAAGGGGTCTATTAGGGGTTTGATGTTAAAGATAGTGCAGCTATAAGAGCCATTCTCTGAATGACACCCTAATCAGTTAACTAGGGTTCCTGGTTAGTTAACCATGTAGAGTAAGTCCCTAGCTGGTACCCTAGGGCCTCCAATAGTTTAATCGTTTAATGGGGTTCTTGGTTTGGAACCAAGTAGGTTGATGCCATGGCAAAGTCTCTAGCATGTGGCTAGGGCCCCTATCTGTTTCTAGGGTATTCTGGTAAGGGACAAGACAGTGCTTGGTCATAAGGACCAAGCAAATCCTGCAGGTTGAGACAAAGACATCTTGGTTTGGAACCAGGCAGATTCTTGGTCTAGGACCAAGCAGGTGCTGTAGGTAGAGTCTTGGTCAGTTAAACAGGAGGATCTTGGTCAGTTAACCAAGATGATGATGTGCGATGTCCTCCTCTCCTAAATGGTTAAGTTAGGTTGTTTCTCAAGGGATTAGACACCCCTTGATGATGTCACCAACACTTGACCTTTAGGAGCAGGCAAGAGAATTAGAGGATTTGGACCTTCCTTATATGGTGATGATAAAACTTCCAGTAACTGTATGGAACACTTGTGGACCATATACCTTGAGAAAGAAAGATAAAAGTTGGTTGCTTCTCCTTGTGGGTAAAAGGGTTGTTCTCCCACCTTGTTGGTACACCTTGGTCTTATGGGTAAAAGGGTTGTCCTCCCACCTTGTTGATACACCTTGGTCTTGTGGGTGAAAGGGTTGTCTTCCCACTTTGTTGTGCCACCTTTTGGTTAGCCTTGTGCTTGACATGGTCTTGTGTTTCCCTTGTTGGTCCTAGTGCCTTTCTTGAGTGTGGTACCTTGACCCTTTTGTTATGTTGACTTAACTTTATTGTTATAGGAAATCCACCTTAATGTATGATGTGTTGACCTTGTAAAGTAACCCTAAGTCAATGAAGAATTAGAAGGGGGATACTTCTAGAAGTCTCTAAGAAGTTATAAATACAATTCTTATTCATCATTGTGAGATCATTTTGAATTGACATTTCAAATATGATTTTGTGTGACTAATCTAGGGTTTTTACAACAACCTTATGGGTGACATCTTGTGTTCTTTTGCTGCTAGGAAGTGTGCCGCAGCCTGTGTGAGGGTTCCTCTACTGCTGGTTGAGGGTTTCACTGTTTGCTAGGGCAACCACCACCTTGCTTGGATTGTTTTAGGTGCTGCTAGGGCAGCCGCCACCTTGCTTGGACTGTTTTGACTCTTGAGTGCTCTTTACATCTGCCGCTACCTTGTAGACTGTTACTTGGACTGTTTGGAGGGTTGTTGACTGTTTTGTTGAGCTATCATCTTGCCGTGAACCTGTGTGAGGATGCCAAGGGTTGCTAAGGATGCCGTGAGCCTTGTTGAGGGCCAAGTCACCGGAATCGGCGAATTTTTGGCTTGAAATTCAAAAATCGATGATTTTTTGTTGATGCTGAATTTATTCGATCAGATTCGCCGATTCAATTCGTGATTTCGAATTTTCGTCAATTTCAATTTTGAAGGCATATTAATTTGCTACAGAATCATCACGATTTTCAAAAAAATCGGCAAAATTCGTTGGAAATCGTTTTTTTTGCCATGCGCAAGTTAACAACTTAACCCTACTCTCTCGCATTACCTCCACCCGCGAATGCATTCCTCCTCATTGTGCTATCGAAGCTCGCCCTCAGTCTTTGTCTATCACCTGCAAAATGCTACGCATAGATTGACGTATCATGCACATTTTGTGGAGGAAGCCGACAGCCGTGGCCTGTCATTGACAGTTGTGTGACTCGTCACCACTGATTGGCTGGGCTCAGTCTGTAGCCACGACCTGCGTGAGGGTAGATTGCCCTGATGTGCCTAACTTCAAGTCTCTACTCTCGACTGCAGACTCCAGCGCCAACGCTAGGCTTCCAAGCCCCGATTGCAGAGTCTTGATCCAAGCTCGAGCGATATAGACTATAGTGTGAGCCTTAAGGTGACTCCCGAGCTCCCGACGCAAAACTCCAAGCTTCCAGCAGTTCAGTGCGACTGTGACGTGACTGTCGACTCTAGGCTCATGCAATGAGTGTGAGGTGACTGTGTCGTGTGTACCAATACACTGTACAATCACACAAGTTCAGAACTTAAGATTATCATTCAAACTTCAGTCTTCAGACTATCATGTTCATTGTTTATCATGTTCATTGTTGTGTTTAGTGTTCATAGTTTAATGAGAATAATGAATTTTATTGAAAATTTTCATATGTTTTTTAATTTCCATATTTTATAGTCATTTGAACTAAATGCCGAATTTTATCGCCAATATGTAAGTGCCGATTTTTTGCTGAATTTCAAGGTTGCCGAATTCGAACACGAACTCGAACCAGGTGACTTAGGTTGAGGGTACCTTGACCATGCTGTGAGCTGGTTGTGACCTGTGTTGTGGGTTGTTATTGAACCGTGACCTGTTTTGTGGGCATAATCCTGAACCGTGGATTGTCTTGTGGGCATAAAACTGAACTGTGCACTGTCTTGTGGGCATAATGATGAACCATGGATTGTCTTGTGGGATTAACACTGAATTGTGGACTGTTTGTTGCCTTAAAAGTTAACAACTGAATCTTGGACTGTTTGCTGGGATGCCACTTAATCGTGGGTTGTTAGAGAAAGGTCCCAGCCCTTTAGTGGGCTATTAGGATATACCATTGCCTGTTTGTGGCTGTTTGGTGAGGCCACTGCTAAGTATGGGATGCTACAAGAGGATGGCTGCCTGTTTGGACTGCTTTGAGTGGGCCATTGTCTTGTATGGACTATTTGAGTGGCTGCTGACCTGTGTAAGGGTTGCTTGAGTGGGCCACTGTCCTATGTGTGGGTTGTTTGAGTAGGTAGCTGCTTTGTGTATGGGTGTTTGAGTTGGACACTTGTTGGTTGTCATGGTTGAACTTGATCTTGATGTCTTGACTGTTGTATCTTCTACTGTACTTGTCTAAACCTATCCTATAGCACTTCTCTCTCTCTCAAGTATGTCCATGCCCTCAGGTAAGGGCCAGACTTGTTCCATTTAGTGACTTGACTCTGAGAGACAAGGTTTGATTTGAAGGTCTTCTGAGTATAAGGAAGGTCCAACTCAAACTTATTTTAATCTGTTTTGTTAGTTAGATTAAACTAGTGCTGTACTGCTGTTCATGTTTATACTATTATTGTTTTGTTGTGTATGTACTTTACATGTGTTATACATTTTGTTTCAAACTCCAAATTTAACATAGTGATCCTTAAGGGAGTGTTTAAGTTGAAAGAGTTGAAAATTATGTTTGTTATTGATTAGACTTTTACTACTACTGTATCTCTTACTTAAGCATCATTTTACAATTTAAATCTACATTAAAAGTACAAATTTGTCATTTTTATGAAAAACCCTAAAATTTCAACATGGTATCAGAGCTTAGGGTTTGTAGCTAACTCTGCTTTTGCAGCCTATCAGAAGTCTACATAGATTTTTAAGGTAAGAGTTTGAATTTGAGGAACAACAAACTGATCACAGCTGGATGGCCACATACAAGGATGTGTTTATTACAGCTCTAGTGGTTCTGCTAGTATATGCCCTAAATATGACATAAAAAAAGAGATGATGGAATTAGCAGGCTGTGGACTTGATCCCTTAAAGAGGTATGCCAAGCATGACTAACATTACTAGAAGGTTTGACTCATGTATGTATTTATGAGGTGAGTAAGGAGCCCAATTAACTCTTTATGTGTTTAGATCTTGACTTTATCTTTAGTAATCATGGGTTTGCATGATCATGATTCTTCTAGTTTGATCATTTTACTATGTAAAGATTTTTGTGTTTCATTGATCAATGCCATTTGAGTACGCAAGTGCAAAGAAGTTTAGAGTTCATCCATATATGAAATTATCATGATCATATGAGTTAAATTTCTTATATCTAGGGTTATGATCTAACCTAGATTAAGCTAATGAATGTATGATGCTGCATGAGGATGATATGATGATGATGCTATTGTACACTTTAGAAGTACATGTCCTATATAATGACAAGTTTAGGATGCACACTGTGACTTATGCATGAGGGTGAATATAAATGTTGACTAAATTGTCATTGATGCCAACAGGTGTGTGTTAGTGTGTCTGAGGGTTGAGTAAGTGTCAGTGTCAAAGGAGACCTTTTGACTTTGTCCAAGCACAAGTTTGAAGCCCTTGGAGCCCTTGGGACAATGGCAAAAGCCCTGAACACCCTGTAGAGTGGTTAAGTACCCCCAAGTTGGTTCGATGGTTCCCCAGTTGTGTCATTTGTTCCCCAGCACCACAACCATGCCCTATTAACCTAGAATGTGTTCCTGGTGGGTTGAAGAAGTTGCAAGAGTCCGAATGACCCTTTTAGTGGTCATTTGCGTCTGATAGAGGTCATGGTACCCTAGAAGAAGTCTAGGCACCCCCAGACCTTGATGGTTATGTCTATGAAGCATGTGGTAACTTAGTTGACCTAACTAAAAGTCCCCAAAACCCTTTACCTTTGATCCTTAAACCTACACTTTACCCTATGCCTTACCCTTAAAACACTAGTATACCCCAACACTATACAAAAATGCTCTAACATATAAAACCCTAATAAAACTTGTAACAAGTGATAACGTATTAAAGAATAATCACCTTATTCTTCCAACGATAAAGAAGTGTTTTTGAAATATGGGCACACACATTGGTAAGGTCTTTAAAGAACTAAAATATAATTAAAATATTAATTAAGTAGTAATATTTAAACATGTTAAAACATAAAACCCTAAACTTATAACAAAGGAAAGAACATTTACAAATAAAATGATAATAATGTTTAAGTGTTAAAATATTTTTAAAATATAATAGATCCCTAACCTCCAACGTTGAAAACTTTTTAAAGAAAACTTTTTTTTATTGTGAAAACCCCTTCAAACAAGTTGGCCCCATAAAATATTTTTTGAATTAAATTAAAATTTAATTAAAACAAAAAAAACCTTTAAGAGGTCAGCCCTATACTCCTCCTAAATGCTCCCTTAATGTGTATTAATACACAAACTTATTGTCACTTTTTAAATCAACGAATTTGCTGAGCTGACTGAGGGATCTCGCTAGTCTTTGTCTGAGCCCTAACTCGCAGAGTGAGGAATGAACAGCAGTATTGCAGCCCCGAGGTTTGACCCTTTTTGATCACCTTCTTTTCAATTGCTTGACTGAGTTTTCGGGGAGTTAAGTGAGTCATCTTCGCTGGTCTGAACAGCAGCTAGCATAGTTGGCATACGGAATTTCCACAGAGGTACACTTTTTGGGTCTGGTTTTAATATTTTATGCTCCTGAGTTTTCAAAAGCAACAGTCCGAGTTTGAGGCCTGTTTTGTTGATGCCTTCACTCTTCCACAGTTATTTTTGGTAGAACAGTCCTTCTAGAATCCAAGTCTAGACAAGGTATGTAGACAAGGTTTGTGTGGTTTGTGTGACAAGTATATGTACAGCAGACTAGTGTATATACATACAGTATGAAAATGTAAAGTGAAGTATAACAGCAGTAGTATGAGTGTACATGTGAACAAGGATGTGAACAGTAGTGTACAATAATATGTGTATATATGCACGGTAGTATGTAAAGTTGTTTACTGTGTATAGTGTACAGTGATGTTCATAGGGATGTGTATATATATGTATGAGTAAGTGTACAAGTGTTCAGGAGTACAAGTGGTATGTATAGTGGTATTAATGTGCAAGTGAATGCACAAGTTGAAGTATGAGATTGTGATCTATTACACGATGATGAATGTCTTGATATGATGCATGATGATGATGATGTGATGATGCATGCTATGATGATGGACACTCTATGATGCACACTCTCCTATACATACTATGATGTACAATGTCATGAAGCAATGATGCATATAGTGGTGAATAATGCAGTGATAAAGAATACATTTATGATGACGATGATATAATGTTGTATGATTGATGATGGCATGTACATTCTTTGTGCACCTTGATGCAAACCCTACATGATGATGATGTATACTTGCAAAGGATGATGATATGATGTTTGGCATGCACTTGTCAAGACCTTGATTTTTGATGACTTGACAGTAACCAGTAGTGTTGATGAGCAGCTTGACCAACAGTATTGATGTTTAATATGACAGTGATGATATGTGTAGAAAGATGATGTGACAGTAACAACTACAGGGATGATTTGACAGTGACTAGAGTGTAGAGGTTATCAGCAGCAGAGTTTGGTATGTGACAGGTCCATAGGTTCGACAATCTTCTTCTTATCAGGGTGGCAGGACGGGGCAAGGAAAGGAGGTTGTAGCCTCCTTTCGGCTGAAACCGGAAAACTAGGGAGTGGCAGCTTCCTTCAGGTCGTAGCCTGTAAATCAGGGGGTTGTAGCCTCCTTCCAGTTGAAGCTGGAAAATTGAAGTCTATATAATAAGGGGGTCGTTCCCTCCTTCCAGTTATTTCTGGAAAACTATTTTTAAAAAGGCTTCCGTGGTTTTACCCCCAGAACTTGGGTTTCCACGTTAAAAACTACTGTGTACTGTGCATCTCGTTATTTTTATACACATTGATGATGTGCTGTGATTGGTGATCAACAACCTGCTGCTGATTAAAATTTTAAATAGTACAAATACTGATTCACCCTCCTCTCAGTATTTTAACAATAAAGAGGGAGGACTTTCTATCCCAACTCGTTTGATTCTTTGTATTGTCATGGTGAAACATATTTTTATGACATGTTGCATATATGAGATTGATATGCTCTTGATGGCATCTAGATAGTTGCTTAGAATATGGATGGATGCTAAGACTATGTCATTATATGAATTTGATATTGGTTATTGCTGACTATCGAATTAAATTTATCTTATAGGAAAAATTCACAAGAAGAGGATGATATGACTTGTTTTGATGACAAGTGATAAAGTCAACAGATGCTGTTATGCTTAGAGTTAGCTGCATAGTTTCGGAGGGAGCTAAGTGCTCATGTGCAAAAGGAGTAAGAGGCTCCACTGGATGCAGGATTAGTTATTCTAGATATTTATCTTCCCAAGTGTTAACGTAGAGTCAACAAAAGAGAATCTGCTCCTCAATCCCCAGCAGGATGGGATTGCAAAGTAAAGATGTGATCTCCCTTGAGAAAGTTATACAGAGAGCCTCCCAGTGATATAGACATGGAAGCGAGTCCAGTCCACGAGTCATCCCTTTCAGATGAGCAGAGGGAGGAGGCTAGGAAATCTTCAGTTGATCTCTTTAAGAACTCTATTGAGAGGCTTCGAGGTTGCTTTGGTTTGATATCTCAGATAAGCCGCGTCAAAATCCTCTAATTATGAGTAGGCAGCTAAACAACAGGTTTGGAAAGATGCTATGAGTTCTAGTTAATAATTAAATGACATGTGGAAAGTGGTTCTCAGACAAGTTATAACTTCCAAGTGGATCTATAAAGATCAAGCTTCTTGTTGACATGTAGAGCTATCTGAAGCTCTTAGAAAATCCTGTATTTTGTAACAGGTCAGAACACATCAAGAGGAAGTATTGCTATGTCAAGGACATGGTGCAGTATGTTCTGTCAAGTAGACAGATTATCGATGTGTTGACTAAGCCTCCGTCAAAGTCTAGGTACTTTCGAGACAAGCTTAGTGTTGCTGAGAACTACTCTCTTGCTGAGAGGGTGTGTTAAAGCTAGTGGAGTTGCGAGAGCGATTCTTTGAAAGGCACCTTAGGCAATTAACTAGGGTTCCTGGTCAGTTAACCAGGCAGAGTAAGTCCCTAGCAGGTATCTTAGGGCCCCCAATAGTCTACTGGGGTTCTTGGTCTGGGACCAAGCAGGTTAATGCCATGGAAAAGTCCCTAGCATGTGGCTAGGGCCCCTATCTGTCTCTAGGGTATTTTGGTCAGGCATCAGATAGTGCTTGGTCATAAAGACAAAGCAGATCATGCAGGTTGAGACACAGATATCCTGGTCTGGGACCACGCATATTCTTGGTCTAGGACAAAACAGGTCCTGTAGGTAGAGTCTTGGTCAATTAACCACGAGGATCTTGGTTAGTTAACCAATATGATGATGTGATGTCCTCTCCTAAATGGTTAAGCTAGGTTGTTTCTGAAGGGACTGGCAACCCCTTGATGATGTCGCCAACACTTGACCTTTAGGAGTAGTCACGAGAACCAAAGGATCACATCATCCAGTTTGAACCTTCCTTATATGGTGAGGATAAAACTTCCAGTAATTGTATGGAATACTTGTGGACCATATACCTCGAGAGAGAAAGATAAAAGTTGGTTGCTTCTCCTTGTGGGTAAAAGGGTTGTCTTCCCACATTGTTGGTACACCTTGGTCTTGTGGGTAAAAGGGTTGTCCTCCCACATTGTTGATACACCTTAGTCTTGTGGGTGAAAGGGTTGTCTTCCCACTCTATTGTGCCACGTTGTGGTTAGTCTTGTGCTTGACTTGTTCTTGTGTTTCCCTTGTTGGTCCTATCGCCCCTCTTGAGTGTGGTACCTTGACCCTTTTGTTATGTTGAATAACTTTATAGTTATTGGAAACCCACCTTAATGTATGATGTCTTGACCTTGTAAAGTAACCCTAAGTCAATGAAGAATTAGAAGGGGGATCCTTCTAGAAGTCTCTAAGAAGTTATAAATACAATTCTAATTCTTCATTGTGAGATCATCTTGAAGTGACATTTCTGATATGATTTTGCGTGTGACTGATCTAGGGTTTTCACAACAGCCTTATGGGTGACGTCTTGTGTTCTTTTGCTGCTAGGAAGTGTGTTGCCACCTGTGTGAGGGTTCCTCTATTGCTGGTTGAGGGTTTCATTGTCTATTAGGGCATCCACCACACTGCTTGGATTGTTTTAGGTGCTGCTAGGGTAGCTGCCACCTTGCTTGGACTGTTTTGAGTGCTCTTTACATGTGCCTCTACCTTTAGGACTGTTTCTTGGATTGTTTTGAGTGCTCTTTACATGTGTCTCTACCTTGAGGACTGTTTCTTGGACTGTTTGGAGGGCCGTTGACTGCTTTGTTGAGCTGTCATCTTATCGTGAGTTTGTGCGAGGATGTCGAGGGTCGCTAAGGGTGCCTTGACAATGTTATGAGCTTGCTATGACTTGTTTTGTAGGTTCTTATTGAACCGTGACATGTTTTGTGGGCAGAATACTGAATTGTAGACTCTCTTGTGGGCATAATACTTAACCGTGGACTGTCTTGTGGGCATAATGCTGAACTGTGGACTTTCTTTGGGCTTAACACTGAACTGTGGACTGTTTGTTGTCTTAACGACTGAACCTTGTTCTGTTTGCTGGGATGCCACTTAATCGTGGGTTGTTGAAGAAAGGTCCCAACCCTTTAGTGGGCTGTTAGGACATACCACTGCTTGTTTGTGGCTATTTGGTGAGGCCACTGTTGAGTATGGGATGTCGGAATTGGACACTTGTTGGTTGTCATGATTGAAGTTGATCTTGATGTCTTGATTGTTGTATCTTCTACTGTACTTGTCTAAACCTATCCTATAACACTTCTCTCTCTCTCAAGTATGTCCATGATCTCAGGTAAGGGCCAAACTTGTTCCATTTAGTGTCTTGTCTGTGAGAGACAAGGTCCGATTTGAAAGTCTTCTAAATATAAGGAAGGTCCAACTCAGACTTATTTTTTATTTGTTTTGTTAGTTAGATTAAACTAGTACTTTACTGTTGTTCATGTTTACACTAGTATTGTTTTACTGTTTATGTACTTTGAAGTTGTTATACATTTTGTTTCAAACTCCAACTTTAACACAGTGATCCTTAAGGGAGTGTTAAAGTTGAAAGGATGAAAACTATGTTTGTTATTGATTAGACTTTTACTATTGTTGTATCTCTTACTTTAGCATCATTTTACAGTTTAAATCTGCATTAGAAGTACAAGTTTGTCATTCTTATGAAAAACCTGAAATCTTCAACATTTGACACCCCCTTTAATCATTTTAATACAATTGTATAACATCTACCTCGCGAAGGGACCTAAACTGACATCTAAAACAAGAAAAAACATGGTGACACAAGTAATGCATGCCAAAGAAACTAAGAACTAAGAACACTAGTCTATGGCAAATGCACTAAGGAGATGCTCAGGGCTTTGGAGGCACAATCGAGTGTTTTTACCCCTCTTTTAGCAGGGATGATTTTGATAAGAGATTCATGAGATGAGATCTGTGGATTCACTAGAGATCATTGGCCATAGGTCCTTTAACTTTTGCCAAATGGTCCATGTGCCTTGATGTGCTTACTGTGAGACAGTTCCTGTTCCTCTAGTGATGTGATTTCTTTAAACCCTTTTATAATCTTAACACGTTTTTTGGCATGACAGTATGTTAGCATGAAATATTCATATTACATGTATGCTTTTATAATGACTCAAGTACTTGAACTATTGCTTGTCTTTAGTCTAACTTTGGTGTTATTCTTCTTGCTCAATAGGTGTGTTATTACAATGTTGATTTGCAGCTTGGTGAGCAAAGTAATGTGATTTCATCCATTTCACAACTTTTGCCTAGCCATACTTCATTTTGTTAACCAATTCACTCATCCCCTTCATTTTTCCCTTTGTGAATGATTTGTTATTAGCAACAACATATGGTCTCATTACTATTCCAATGTATGAATGCCTCAAAATCAAAGCTAAAAAAGTCTTGTACTCTCAAAAAGGGTAATTGCTGATAAATTAAATGCAAAGGAAAATGTGATGGCGGATATTCCATGGAAGTGGAGGGGGTCTTCCATGTCCTAATTGATTTGTGGTCAATGGCAGTATTGTTGTCCATTTGTCTCTTGGTGCCCTTAGAGGAAAGAAGCACCAGAAAGAAGGAAGTGATATGTTGAGTGGAGGTTGGTCTCGATTGAGAATGGTGCTAGAGGGTCAAAGAGTGAAGTCGAAGGGCCTCCTTGTACAAGGCTAGACATCTCTCATCATGATACTCGAAGAAGATAGTCAAATTCTGAAGCTCTGTGAGAAGAAGGTCCTTGAAGAGGCTATGAAACCGCCCATGAATCTCATAGTAGAGGGAAGACCAAAAGATGAAGTGTACCTTTGGCTCAACCTCTCGAAGGTGACATACTTGGTAGATCCTGTTTGATCGGTCGATCTGGTGATCTATCTCTACCCTGAGATGATGGGATCCCACTCTGAATTGGTCTAAAGGAAGGCGAAGAGTGTGTGCCCATTGACAAAGTGTGTACTGGGGCTGACCAATGAGATCGCCCCTCAGATCCATGAAGTTTGCAACGTAGAAAACCATCTTTGGACGTAACCTCCCATGAGGGTTGATCCAAGTAACCTGCACATACTGCTTATAAATGTTGTTTCTAATGATTTTGTTTAACTCCCCCTTGGTAGGTAAGAGGCGACTAGGTGTATCGAGGGAATACTTAAATGGAGGAAGCTGGTCCAACGCAATACCAATCGATGCCAGAAGATCTGCAACCCCATACCATCACCTAGTATGACAAGAAAGGCTAGTCAAGGCAATGGACTTTGATGAGAGATAGGAAAGGTACATGTATCGATCTCTCTCCTTTGTTGAGTCGGCAAAGTTTCGAAAGCAATGTAAGAGAGAGACAATTATGAAAACAATCTCAATCGAAAGGGTCGAACGCCAAACTCTGCTAGTATAATGGGCTGAGGTATTGATTGTTTGCATTGGATGATGCGGCAAAGGAGGAGGATTTGCACTCTCTCTGTTGAGGCCCAATCATAGTCTAGTAAGCAAGGCCTCTAATTACCATCAGAGACATTGTGGATGCGATGTCATGAAAATGGCGTTTGAAGCATTGTCTCTTGAGAAAGGCTAGGGATCCATAACCTTTGTTGACGTGGGGCTAAAGAGCGTGTCGTAGACTAAAACGAGGTCTTGTGAACTATTCCCACAAGAAGGTATATGTGCTATTGATCTCAATCTTCTTCCCTCTAAAAAAGAAATAAAGATCAGTGAGTAACCTCTTTGACCCATTGAAAATCATGACCTTGGTTTTACCCAAGTTGATCGTCAATTGGAGAAGATCGCAAAAGAGGGCCTGTTGAGCCGCAAAAAGGCCACATTTTATTCATCTTTCCTATACCATTTATCACCTTATTTCTATCTTATCCTTCCATAAAACCATTAATATTCACCACTTTCATAATAAATATGGGTTTATAAAACCATTTGTGAGTAGTTTGAGTGAATTTGTGGTTAATTATTGAGAAAATAACATATTTTCTTTATACTTTAAAGTGGGATGAGTTTGGTGATGTTTACAGGTGTATTTGAAGACTTTAACAAGCTCAAAAGTGGCCACCTAGCCTCAGATTCGAATTTCATCTTCCAGATGTGAGCTAACTTCAAGGAGAAGATCATGGACATGTGGAGAGAATATCTCATCCAATACTTGTTGAGAATTTTGAGGGATGAGTTGTCTATTTGTTGAGGATTTAAAGGGATAAGTTGAGAGAATAGTGGATCTGTAATTATGATCAATTATCTTGAATTCATGTATAAATAGGAGGGCTCTCTCCTCATTTTGGTTAGAGATCTCTCTAGTGGTTTAGAAGTAGGGAATAATTCAGAATTAGTCATAGAATAGATTATTGATTGTAATGGAGATGATGCTTCATGCACATCCTTTGACTCTCCTATGTTAATTGAGTCTTTTCTTTATGAATTGTTAGTATAGATTTCCAGTTATGTTTTGTTTATGAATTGATAACATATATTTTATGTGAGCTCACAAATCAATGTTGATTTGCTTTATACCAGTTTATTTTATGCAAATTCATGTTTTTTGCAATTAAATTTATTTCCATACAAGTTAATTTATGCAATTTCCCGTTTTCATAACTTAGATTCAATTTCAGTTGTAGATTAAGTTCAGCGACACTCTGCCCTTGCATATATTTTGTCTGTACCTCACAAGTTTACGCTCTCTCCGGGTTGACAATTAAATCGTTGGAATTCTCTTATAATTTGATCAATGTTTTTACCCAACAGGGCCAAGGCATCTAGCTGTCTTTGCAACTATAACGTTCCCTTCACTCAATCCGACCAATAAGAGGGGGCATCAACTAATTATGGGCTTTTAAATTTTGCCCCATAACCATAATTACGTATTCATAATAATTAAATATGTGTGCAGATGCATAGGAAAAAAAAATTCACAGTGGAAATAAACTCTTTCCACACACATCTAGCATGCATATACCAACATAATCATTGCATGTATGAAATAAAACATTTTAGATTCTATTACAAAAGAATACTTATCTTTAAACAAAGAAGATCCAAGCAACTGGCTGTGTAAGAGCAGTTTTCCAACAAACTGTAGCCACTTTGTCTAGCATATACTATTTTTGCTCAGAGGCCACCCCCAAGCTGCGCTATGAGGCCACCAGGGTGAAGGAAACACCTACAAGCTTCTTTCTATGTGCCCACAACCTGTTTTGCTCTTTATGCTTAGCCAAATGCTTATCTAGAGTTCAACAAAGATCTGACTCGGCCATCACAACCATGGCACTCCTTCCAATTGCCCCACACAACATAAGAAAGGCATTCCACTTCATTGAGCCACAGTTCCCTTAGGAAATCCAACCCTTATAATGCTTACCAGTGTGTGCAGTAAGAGTCCAGTTTTCTCTATGCTGTTGGAGAACCTCATGTAGCATAAATTATGGCTTCACAAGCATCTGTGAGTAGAAAAACTCGATGGGGAAGGGTTCTTAGCTTGCCCAACCTCTATGCTCACCTACAACCATCTATTTTTCCTTCAAATTTGCAGCTCCGTCTCTAAATTTGAATTTTGGGTTATACATTGTTTGGTAATGGTCATGAACAACTGTAGGAAGCTCTACATAGTGTAGAAATTTGCATGAGAGAATGATAGAATGAGCGTTGACTCCAAGGGTAGGAGAAGATGGTGAAAAGACAATTGCCATAGTTTTAGTTTCTAAGTCTCTGACCATAGAAGAAAAGGACTTTTGACAACCGACATGACTGTCACAACACCCATGCTTCAATAACTACTGGAAGTGACTTTTCCCACCAACTTCACACATGCATTCAATGATTGGATTAAAAGGAATCAATTGGCTCATTTAAAACACATGGGAGCATTTATATGAGTTCTAAGGTTAACACTTGGCAACAAAGGATTTAGTTTACCATAAGTCCCCTTTCCTCTTCCCCTTTGGTGGAATCATATCCCCTCCAGTTCTCTTTACACAACCATCTTGGACCATTTTATTATTTTCCAGCATATTTACATATTTTTTGAATTGGCATGATAAGCCAAACACCGATCCAAATAAAAATATTTACATTATACATGCCTAGCTATTCACTGGTCGGGCGTTGGCCTTGAGCTTTGCATTATGAATCCATGTTAGCATATTTATATCATTTACATAATTTGATTAAATACACTCCAAGTCAAAACTGGGGGTATTACAACAACCTCTTCGGAGATGAGGCCAAGAGGATCACATCGTCAACGAAGAGCAGGATTGAGATGAAGACTTGGTGGAGAAAGCACCCATCACCGTCCTAAATGTGCTCCTGAAGGGAGGACTCTAGCTTGTTGATGTAGATCCCAAATAAAGTGGTGGATATTAGACACCCTTGCTTCACCCCTATGCTACTCCTAATGAAATTGAAGATCTCGTGGGCGGTGTGAAGACGACCAAGAACCAGCTCATATAATCTCATAACGACAATCAAAAGGGTCTCGCAAATGCCAATGTCTTTGGGACTTTGGAATAATGCCACTTTGGGTACATAATCAAACGCCTTCCAGAGCAGTGGCGAGCCTCATTAGTGATATTCCAGAGCGTAAGAATGTGGTCAATGATTTGGAATGTTGGTTTGAATCCAGCCTGTTTTCTAGCTCTAAGTTGCCTCTGCTCAAGCTTCTTGGAAAGCTGCATATGGAGGACGATAACGTAAATCATGGTTACCCCCTAGTTAATTGTTAGCCTTTCGAGTCTTCTTGTAAATTTAGATCCTTTACCATATAATTAGTAGGAGACTATTAATGCGAAACAAAATCTTGTCATAGGGACAAATTCAATAGTACAAGTCAGGTGGAAGAACACATTAAACAGTAGGGAAGCATGTGATATTTAGGGGCCACATCTAGAAATGTGGCAACCACATAGCTTTGTATATAATTTCAAGTGAGAATCTATCAAATGTGTAGGACTTAACCAAAAATCTTCATTACTTCTTGAGACGGTTTATTAAGCATTTTTTTGATTTTTTTTTTAATTTCTATTACAAGAAAGTACATAGCATAATTTTGGAAAAGAGGGCGACAAATGGGTCACCACTACATGTCAAAATATGGGGAAAATATATTTCCCTTGCTATCTAGATCCTTACTAAACACATATCATCAAACAAAATTGACCTTTGGCCATTTAACAATATATATCATAAAGTCTATAATTAAGAGCCCGATCGGGCAAGCCAACGTAGTGAATAAACATATGCATGTAACAAGTCAGGTAATAAGCATAAACCACATGCTAGCTTAAACCCTTAGATTTGCTATAGTAGTAGATCGAGGTGCTTTGTCATTATTGTGACTTGAGGGAGATCCCCATTTCCTTTGGTAGCTTGATTGTAAGTAGAGGGTCCAAACCAATGTCATGATCCTATTTCTCCTTCTAAAATTGCTAAGAGAATGCTTGGGATCTTGTCACCAAATGGGGGCATTAAGGTTTCTCATAGTGGGCATGTGGGGATTGCTTGTACGAGGCGAGAGATCAAGTAGGAAAATGGTCTGATGGGCCTTGACTCATGCTATATGGTGCTCTCCTTTAAATTTCTAGTACTAAGTGAAGGTTGTTGAGGTTCATTGCCAGCTTATCTAGTTGTGCTTGGTCCAACGATGGTAAATTAAAATTTTTAATCACTAGCACTTTATTAGTCCATGTTCTGCTACATCCTTCCTTCTAAATGACGTGTCGTAACATCAGTTCCATATACGCAATAAAAAGCATTTTCTATCAAATTGAACATTTAATTCATTTGTCAATGTTTGAATATTTTATATATTTCAGTTTGCGGAGTTTTGCAAAGAGAGTTCACTGATGGGCCACATGGGTTTTAACTTTAAAGTATATTTTGTTTGTTCTTTTCCATTGTCATGTTTGGAATAGCCATTTGGGTATTCCATGGGAAGGTCATAAAAGAAGTTGAATTGTTTGTTCCAAGGTGACGAATATTGTGGAATTCCTTATATCTCATTTGGATTGGTTTCCAGAACCTCACAAGATGGGGAGGTGCACTGTTGGAGCTATCTCAATTTCAACAAGGTCCAGATTGTGTGAAGATGATCAAAGGTATCTCAATTTTCTTGTTTGGGAATTATGGATAATCTGTCCACAACATGCGTATACTTTAATTTTCTCTTGTGACTATATCTCATTTTTCTTGTTCGGGAATTATGGATAATCTGTCCACAACATGCGTATACTTTAATTTTCTCTTGTGACTATTTTGTACATTTCAAGTAATTATAGCTTAGATATATCCCATTCATCATCTTATGCAAGTAGATCATCAAACCCCTTTATCTTGAATTTTATATTTTGGGATAGAAGCTGTTTCAGTGGGTTCTTGTTTAAGAGGTGGCCTTGGACAAAGTTTATTTTAAAAATTGCAGAGCTGTTTTTCTCAGAGCTCTTTAGTTGTGTCTTGAAGGACATTTACAAGTAAGAATTGGAGAAGGAACAAAGGAATTATATATCTGTTAATGAATGACAAGCAACAATCTAGAGGCTAGGGGAGGCCAACTTGCTCCCCTATTACCGGATGAACCAGATAAACCGGATGAACTAGCAGGGCTAGTCACCGATAAGCATATGAAGGAGAAAGTGACCACTGTCACCTTAGCCACTTCTCCAAACTTATTTGGAAGTTGGAACCTCCTAGGGAGAGCCCTAAATACACGTCTGTAAGGACACTTAAACACCAAATTACATCTTCCTTTGGAAAGGTTAGTGATCAGTGCCTTAATGGAGTCATTTTATGGAGTGAAGAAGACATACTATATAACCAATATAAGTCTTGTTAGTGCAATTAGTATATCTACTCCAGCAGTACATTCATTTGATAAGTAAATGACCAACTTCAGCTATATGTCATGCCTATATTATGTAACAAGTGGGAAATGTCATTCATGCAAGTGTAGCACTAGTATAGCAGCCAATTAATTTTCAATAGGTCTAATATAACACAAAGCAGTAAGGAAGCCAATATAATGTACCAGCATTCATTGTATTTCATCGATATACATGAATATTAACCACTTCTGTAGCAATCAAAGCTAATTATGAACTGTCCATTCAAGAAAAGAGTATGTGTCTCTGCAAATAAGGTCCGTTACAACGTCTAAGTATTCATTCACTACTACACAAAAGTGTAACAAACAGCCATAGATTTCTTGCAATTATACAACTGTGACCATATTTGGAACAACATCAGTATCTAGAATCTGATGCATAGCTGTAAATAGGGTTGATATCAGTCTTCTTATGTTAATTTCCACCAACTACTAGCTTGTGATATGTTTGTGTAGGGTTCCCAAAGGAAGGGGGTGATGAATATGATTGTCATTGATGACAACATTAATGACAAAGATTAAGAATGATGACTTGGAGACCACATGGCATGGCTTGAAGACTTGGCAAGCTTGATGACATAGACAAAGATGGACAAGCAAGCATGACATGATGAAGAGCAAGCAATACACTGGATGGATTGAAGACAAGGCTGGACATGATGACAAGGCTAAAGACAAAGGACAAAGTTAGACAACCAATAGACAAAATGGCAAGAAGGACCAAATGACCCATTCTGTGTTCATTTGGAGATGGTCTTAATTCTCTAAATGAAGATAATATGGCTCATGGACAAGGACAATGAATGACATCAAGAACAAAAGGAGGACATGAGGATATGGCAAGATGACAAAGGTTGAAGACAAGTAAGGCATGCTGCGGGCATATCAACAAGCCCTAGCTGTGGGCATAGTTTAAAGGTCTTGCGGGCATTGCTATGAAGCCTTGCGGGCATAACAAAGGAGACAATTTGGGCATGTCATGTGCCACCTGCGGGCATCACAATGGCAGCTTAAAGAGCCCTTGCGAGCATTTGCTAAGACCCAATGCGGGCATTCTTTTATGAGCCCTGCGGGCATAATTATGGGATGCATGAGGGCATGAAAATGAAGACATTGCGTGCATATTGAATGGACCCTTGCGGGCATGTTGATGTGGCAATGAAGGCTAAAAGAAAATGACTTGGCATGCAATGGGTCAATGTGGTACTAAACCCGGTTTGGTGGTGTGGCAAGAAAGTTAAATCAATGCATATATACGTTTGATGAGGATTTTATGGAAACCAAAATTAATTGATTTAATATTGACAAGTCGCCCCCCCCCAAAACATGGATAAGTGAAGTATAAATACAAGATCAATTCGTTGATTTGAAATGTGAAGATGTGGATGAATTCGTGAAAGAGAGGAGGTCTGATTTCGGGGGTCTTGAGCAGATGAAGACAGGTTCGGAGGGAGCAAGAGATCATCAGAAGTAGCAGAAAAAACATCATTGTTTATCTCTTGTTTATGGGTAGAGACATGATTGATGATGAAGACCTTTTATTTGTGACATCTGAGTTCTGGGAAGCTGATTAATGAAGACATGATGCTTACAGCAGATTAATGATGGAACGATGAAGACATACTAAATGCTGATGTGTTGAAGATGATTTTAAGGACAATGAGGATAGGTTCGGTGGGTCCAGCAGAAGGAGCAGTGGTGTAGCAGCAGCAGTGAAACAAATGTTTGGTTATACTTTATTTCTGGGCAGCTATTTGTGTGGACAAAATGCTTTTATCCTTGATTTCTGGTTTGATTGGGGCTGCAAACTGATGTGCTTGATGGACTGTTTGAAGACTTGTTTGTGGACATATTTTGTGGACAATGTAAATGATTGAAGACTTCTGGTTTGTTTGGGGCTGCAAACTGATGTGCTTGATGGACTGTTTGAAGACTTGTTTGTGGACATATTTTGTGGACAGTGTAAATGATTGAAGACATCATGTTGCTTGATCAATGTTTATGATGATTATCTTATGTAGTATAAAGATATACTTGAGGACAGTTTGAGATTTCTGTGGATAAACAGAATGCTAATGAACATGGACAGAATGTTGATGTGACAGTGATTGCTGGTGTATGATGACTTGAGTATGATAAGACAAGTATATTGTATTGTTAATGCAAGCTAGTCTTGCATCTGGGGTTTGGAAACCTCAACCTTTCTTGGTTGGGTCTAAGAAAACTAGGCTGGGTACTAGATAAGGAGTTGGTGCTCTTTGTATCAGTTGGTGCTGAATCAACTCACGGTTGTAGCTGGTTGAACAATTACAAAATATTGCAAAACTATATCTTGTGTTTCTTGCATTGTGATTAATGTGTTTTATTTGAAGAATGACATGTGCTTAGTTTATTGATGAATAGGATTTTGCAAATGATGATCTTGATATAAGATTTGAAGAAAAATTTGAAATTGTGATAAGTGTATGCTCACTGATTCACCCCCCCTCTTAGTGAGCCATTGTGTCTAACAATTGGTATCAGAGCCGACCTTTTTAATAAGTCTAGCAAGCTTGAAGGGATCCACATACATAAGTGGAAGAAAGGTCATGCAGGTTTATTCAGAAGATGGAGTTCCATTGCTTAATGGATCAAATTATGAGTCTTGGAGCATTAGAACGAAGTTTTAAATACAAGCATAGGGATATGATATTTGGAAATCAATTGAAGGAGCAGCCGCTAAGAAGCCACATGAAAGCAATGAAAAAGCACTAAGCCTAATCATGATGGGCTTGTCTCAATGAGAGAAAGAAAGACTGAATCTTGGAAAGTTCACTTTAGCCAAAGATCTTTGGATCACACTGGAAGGTGAGTGCAAAAGGAAAGTTCAAGACATTGACAAAGAAAAGGAAGTCATGACATCTGTAGATGAAAAACAAGAAGAGGAGGCACAAGCTTCAAATACAAGTGAAGGTAAGAACTCTTCTGAATGTGATGATATTGAAACTTTATTTACAGAAGATGAGGAAGAAGTCTTGTTGAAATCCAAAGAGGCATTTGCATGCACTCTATTAGATAGGGAGGTCAAATCCAATTCAAGGCTTAAAAAGAAGATAATGGGAGCATTTGAAAAATACCAAAAGGAGACAAAGGACTTGTTAATGAAGTTGAAAATCAAGAATAAAGACTTGCAAGATAAGCTGAAAGATGAAAATGATGAAATCAAGGAATTGAAGATTGGATTAGCAAAAGAGCAAGAAGAGATTGGTGTAGATCCTAAAGAACTTGAAGATGCAAGATGGGCTAATACTGATCTAAAAATCCAGTTGTAGGAAGCTAAAAGAAGAGAAGAAGACAATTCACGAGAACACTAACATACAACTCAGCAAGGAAAATCAATGATTCCTGGAAGAAGGATGACACTGACAGTTTTGAAAGACAGAGGAGAAATGATCTCAGCCAAGGATGCTCTAAGGTATGGGTGAAGAAAAATCTTTTGCTAAATTTGAATGAAGTAGATCAGTGTACTAGTGAAGATGGCTGCCATATGGCAAGCCATACTTGAAGTCTTCTAAAGACTTTAAGTTTACCATGAGTTCATCATTGGAGAATGAACTCAAATGGAAAATAATGGCTCTCAAAGAATAAACAATTGGTATGATAGGGGGAGTATGGGATGTTGATGCATGAATTTACTCTTCCGTATAAGTACACCAAGGATTGACAAAATGTCTTCAAATAACACTTGTTGTTGGTATCTGATTGTATGAGAAAAATAAAAGTGAAGGCAACAGCTAGTTCATGGTCTTATGCACCTGTAGGATGAAGAAAACAAGCAAGTTTGATCTTTGAAATTTGTGGGCTGCCTCAGTACTCAGTAAGATATATTTTTCAAGCTGCTACAGGAAGACATCTGATAAAAATTCGTGATAATAGAGACATGGTTTAGGTGAATTTTTTTTAAGACTTGGTTGCTTCTCAGTCGTGTGGACTGAATAATGATTATGTATCTGGCATACCTTAATGATATCAGATACCCTTGAGGACATGAGCACACTTAAAATATATAAGCAACTTGACAATGACATGATAATGGCCACAATGTTGATATAATAGTACAACAAGGTTTGATGACACCCACAATAGTAGTATGACTTGACTTTTCAATGCAATAAATTAAAGATCTTGCATAGGGTGAGTAAGTCTTTCAAGTTGATATGCTACAGTATGAAGTCATAATGGTTTACTATTTTTGTGGATAGTGGTCACCTCTTGTGACAACCCTTAATGCTACAAGTGCTCTCATTGATCTTGAAAGGGGGAATTTATTCTAAAAAGGCTTGACAGGGGGAGCATGGCAAATATTGATACATGCTTACTCTGATTTTTGGACTCCCAAAAGACAGGAGCAACACCAGAATATGATTGAAAGAATTTTTGTTTGATAACAAATTGGGAAATGGATGAAATCTGAACTATGTGAGGTGGCAAAATGATAGGGGCAACAAGTAATCTACATGAAAGGCGCAATTTGGCATGAAAAACCAACAACAATAATTTGATGGGCAGTATGTTTGAAACTGGCAAGCAATGGAAGATTTAAACTCAGCAGATCAAGCAGCCTATTTGAAAGGGGGGAGCTTATATGAAGATGGCAAGTGATGATCAAAAGTTCAGATCAACAGTTGACATGGAAGAATTCAAAGAATTTTTTTTTGGGCATTGTGAAGCCTTTAATGGCTACTTGACCCTCTGTCATTAATGTCAAAGGGGGAGAGAGAAATTGTAGTTGCCATCAATGACAAAGGAGGAGATTGATGAATATGATTGCCATTGATGACAACATTAATGACAAAGATTAAGAATGATGACTTGGAGACCACATGGCATGGCTTGAGGACTTGGCAAGCTTGATGACATAGACAAAGATGGACAAGCAAGCATGACATGATGAAGAGCAAGCAAGACACTGAATGGATTGAAGACAAGGCTGGACATGATGACAAGGCTAAAGACAAAGGACAAAGTTAGACAACCAATAGACAATGGCAAGAAGGACCAAATGACCCATTCTGTGGTCATTTGGAGATGGTCTTAATTCTCTAAATGAAGATAATATGGCTCATGGACAAGGACAATGAATGACATCAAGAACAAAAGGAGGACATGAGGACATGGCAAGTGACATAGCAAAAGCAATGGGCAAGATGACAAAGATTGAAGACAAGTAAGGCGTGCCACGGGCATATCAACAAGCCCTAGGTACGGGCATAATTACATGCCCTTGCGGGCATAGTTTAAAGGTCTTGCGGGCATTGCTATGAAGCCTTGCGGGCATAACAAAGGAGACAATGCGGGCATCACAGTGGCAGCTTAAAGAGCCCTTGCGAGCATTTGCTAAGACCCAATGTGGGCATTCTTTTATGAGACCTATGTGCATAATTATGGGATGCATGAGGGCATGAAAATGGAGACATTGCGTGCATATTGAATGGACCCTTGCGGGCATGTTGATGTGGCAATGAAGGCTAAAAGAAAATGACTTGGCATGCGATGGGTCAATGTGGTACTAAACCTAGTTTGGTGGTGTGGCAAGAAAGTTAAATAAATACATATATATGTTTGATGAGGATTTTATGGAAACCAAAATTAATTGATTTAATATTGACAAGTCGACCCCCCAAAAACATGGATAAGTGAATTATAAATACAAGATCAAATCGTTGATTTAAAATGTGAAGATGTGGATGAATTCGTGAGAGAGAGGAGGTCTAATTTCGGGGGTCTTGAGCAGATGAAGACAAGTTCAGAGGGAGCAGGAGATCAACGGCAGTAGCAGAAAAAACATCATTGTTTATCTCTTGTTTATGGGTAGAGACATGATTGATGATGAAGCCCTTTTATTTGTGACATCTGAGTTCTAGGCAGCTGATTAATGAAGACATGATGCTTACAACAAATTAATGATGGAATGATGAAGACATACAAAATGTTGATGTGTTGAAGATGATTTTAAGGACAGTGAGGATAGGTTCGGTGGGTCCAGCAAAAGGAGCAGTGGTGTAGCAGCAACAATGAAACAAATGTTTGGTTATACTTTATTTCTGGGCAACTATTTGTGTGGACAAAATGCTTTTATCCTTGATTTTTGGTTTGATTGGGGCTGCAGACTGATATACTTGATGGACATTTTGCAAACTTGTTAGTGGACATATTTTGTGGATAGTGTAAATGATTGAAGACATCATGCTGCTTGATCAATGTTTATGATGATTGTCTTATGTAGTATAAAGATATACTTGAGGACAGTTTGAAGATATTTGTGGATAAACAAAATGCTAATGAACATGGACAACATGTTGATGTGACAGTGATTGCTAGTGTATGATGACTTGAGTATGGTAAGACAAGTATACTGTATTGTTAATGCAAGCTAGTCTTGCATCTGGGGTTTGGAAACCTCAACCTTTCTTGGTTGGGTCTAAGAAAACTAGGCTGGGTCCTAGATAAGGAGTTGGTGCTCTTTGTATCAGTTGGTGCTGAATTACCTCACGGTTGTAGCCGATTGAACAATTACAAAAGATTACAAAACTATATTTTGTGTCTCTTGCATTGTGATTAATGTGTTTTATTTGAAGAATGACATGTGGTTAGTTTATCGATGAATAGGATTTTGCAAATGATGATCTTGATATAAGATTTGAAGAAAAATTTGAAATTGTGATAAGTGTATGCTCACTGTTTCACCCCCCCTCTCAGTGAGTGCTAGTGTATGATTACTTGAGTATGGTAAGACAAGTATACTGTATTGTTAATGCAAGCTAGTCTTGCATCTGGGGTTTGGAAACCTCAACCTTTTTTGGTTGGGTCTAAGAAAACTAGGCTGGGTCCTAGATAAGGAGTTGGTGCTCTTTGTATTAGTTGGTGCTAAATTACCTCACGGTTGTAGCCGATTGAACAATTACAAAAGATTACAAAACTATATCTTGTGTCTCTTGCATTGTGATTAATGTGTTTTATTTGAAGAATGACATGTGCTTAGTTTATTGATGAATAGGATTTCGCAAATGATGATCTTGATATAAGATTTGAAGAAAAAATTGAAATTGTGATAAGTGTATGCTCACTGTTTCACCCCCCCCCTCTTAGTGAGCCATTGTGCCTAACAAAGGGGAGGTCTACACTTCATTACTGACTTACAGGAAGGTTGGAGACCACGAAAAGTTATTTAGGACAGTCTGCAAATGCAATTGCAGACTATATATGATTTTCACAAGGCTATAACAACCTGTAATAATGCAGAGAAAAGTTGATGGGGGTCAGCGTGAGGTAATATGAGGGCTGTAATAGCCTCAAAATGGAGGACTGAGAGCACAAGAAGGGAGGCCAAGCCATAATTAGAGAGGCCGAGGGCTATGAAACCAACCCTTAGGGCTGTTGTGAATAAGGCCAATGGTGCTAAGAACAGGCCCAAGGTGGAAATGAAGGCAGGAGAGGGTAAGGGAGGTAGAGTAGGGAAAGGCCGAGGCTTGGAGGAGGAAGAAAAGAGGAGGCCAAGGGTTGAAAAGGTGAGGCCGAGCCTCTAAACCAGCATGATGAGGGTGAATAAGGAGAGGCCAAGGTTTAGAATGGTCCCCAAAGGTAGGCCGAGGGTGTAGGAGATGAGAAGAAAAGAAGGCCGAAGGTTGGAGATGAGGGATAAAGGAGAGGCGAGTAAGGAAAGGAACAAGCAAGGGTAGAAAGGAGAAGGGAAAAGAGAGGTCGAGGGGCCTAATGAGCAGGCAAGAGGATTAGAGGGGTGGCAAAGGGCTTTAGCAGCCTTAGGTATTATGGACGAGGTTTGAAAAGGAGAGAGGACGAAGGATTGAGGTTGGAGATAAAGAAGAAAGGTGGGGCGAGGATGAAGAGGGGTAGGGCGAGGGTAAGAAGGAAGAACAAGAGGACTATTTTTAGGCCTTTTCTCCAAAAATGTAGATCTAACACTAACCTAAACTAACCCTAATATAAAATGAAATGCAACCTAAGTAACCCTAGATGCAAGCATTTAAGGAAAATGAGGGTTTGGAACTTTGGGGCAAGGATAATTTTAGGGGTGAATTTTAGCCCAATGGGCTATTTTTCCTTGTTTTTGTCCAAAAAAAGATTCTCCATTTTGCATTTTTTGAAGCCATGTTTTGCCCAATTTTGATGGGGTAAAATTTTTTCACCTTAAAAATCACCAAATTATTATATAAACGATATAAAATCCTTGGAAATTAAAATATTTTTTGAAAAATATTGCCAAGCATTTTATAGTTGGCGTTTTAAGAATTGTTAAGATTTGCCAACATTTATACACTTTTAAGTAAGTATGGTTCCTTAAAATCATCCCTGCTTTTGGGGGCAAGGGTGTAGGATTCTACCCTAACCCAAGGGCACCTAAGGAGGTGAATAACCTTCCTTTGAGAAGCCTATCCTACGTTTGACAACAAAACCTAAAGGCCTAAGGCTGTAACCCTAGAAGGACTCCTATGAGGGACGTGCTTCTACAAACCAAGGTGACTAAAGGTTGACGATTGACCTAGCCAAGACAAAATGCAACTCGAATGGCTTCCATTCAATCCATTAACATACATCATTCATCAACATTTAACAAAAAGAGATAAAGAAAAAACCTAGATACCTCCTTGTGCAAGTGTTTAACCAACAAATCATAGCATCACCTTTAGCAAGAGCATAGAACCAAATAACTTCAAGGAATTGTCATCCAAACTCAAAAAACATCTTCCTCAAGATGGGTGCATCACTTCCAGAGAACCCTAGTTGGGTTGAATAAGTGCATAATGTTTTATCCCACTTGTCTTATGTTCAAATGAAGTGAGGAGAGGTTTATAAATAACTTCTCACACTCGCTTTACAAATATATCCAGATCGACATGCCTTAAAATGTCAATTTGAAATTATAACATAATTAACATAAAATAATTAAAAAATGGCTTAAAGTAGGCTACCTGGGGTATTTTTCCCCTAGGCGCTTAAAACCGCTAAAATAAGTGAATCACTCAGAGAGAAAGGCTAGAGTGAGCTGGAGGGACGGTGTCATGTCTCATCTAACCTCGAAAATGCTGTAAATCCCTCAGCGCCCCCCCTCAAAGTAACAATACGGCCTAGGAGGAAGGATGGCGTCCTCTGAGGAAGGAACCTAAGGAGAGAGAGAGACCAAGATCTCATAACTGAGGAATTGTCATCCAACCATGTGAAGGGTCATGAGGGTGTTTGAGGTGGTTGTGAAGGGATACCAAGATCTCATAACTAAAGCAAAGGCCGCCAGAGCAAGGAAATAAGGTGTGGGGTCATGTGACCTAGTGATCAACCCCTAGGAGCCTTGGACACCAACCCTAGAGTTAAATACCCCAACAAAGGATAGTCAGCAGTGCCATTAAGCCATAGTACACCTAAGGGAAGGACCAAAGGGCCTGACCTTGACCACCACCGTTGAATAACACCCCTCCTAGTAAAAAAAATGGCCTCTCTCTCCCTAGGACAAATCTAAAGGTGCGCTGGGTACAAGTGCAGCATAACACTTCTTCATTTGTTGAAGTGCTGTTGAGCAATTTTTGAATGTACCTGGTTACAATGGAAACGATCAAGTTTACTGTTTTTCTTATCATTGTTCAATGTTGAATGTTAAGTGAGGAACGATTGAATGATTTGAATCTGAAAATGAATCTGAATCATTGCTCATTTACCTCATAGGGATGATAACTGCTGGAATCAAGCACACAATTAGCCATGCTTTTGATATACTGGACAAGGAGGTTATAATTTGTGAGCATCTTGAGGGTAGTCATTTAATGATGAAAATACAGAGGCACCTAATCATACCATTTCCACTTCAGAGGATTGCACAGAGAATTTTGTAAATTTTTACCACATTCCCCAACCCGGTTTCAAACCACCTTTTTTCTCATTGTTTAATGCCCAACCCAATTTACTTTCAGCTGCAAATTTCAGTTATTTTCTCAAAAACAATTCTGACTGAAACACATGAAGGATTTTACAACTTTAATGAGCAGAAATAAAACAGTCACATAAAAACAACTAGACACTTATTTTTTGGTCAAATTGACTCAGGAAAATCCCCAACCTCCGAGGAAAACCTGTTCTTGAGAGAGAATTTAATTTTCTTTATAAAATTAAAGTACAACAAAACAGAAATAAACTGCCTCGAAAACCGTCTGAAATTTTGACTGAATTCTGAAATTTCTAACAACAAGCTGCCTCAAAAACCGTGCCAAGAATGACTGTACGGACTGTCTCGATTTTGGTGCACATTGCTGTACCGTATGACCTGTATGGACCTCGATTTCTGTGCTCCCTGCTGTATGGAATCACCTCGATTTTGTGCTCATAAACTGTACGGAGTGCCTTGAAATTTGTGTCGACTGCTATACGGAACTGTCTTGAAATTCATGCCACTGCTGTATGGAACAGCAATAAATGCTGCTGTATGGACCTCGATTTTTGTGCCAAGAAAATGCCTCCGGATTCGTGCTGTACGAAAATGCCTTTAATGCTGCTGTATGGTTTTGGGAAACATGTCCACTGCTGCTCCCTCTCAGTTTTCGATTTTTCTCCTTCTCAGCTCTCCAACTCATGGAAAAAAAAAGAATGAGTCTCTCATGCCTTCCCTTGTCTTTTTGGTGTCTAATGAGGAAGCTGAATGGTCATCTAATCCAAGGGCCCACAATGGTTTAGATCAATGGATGACTATGAGAAATAATGTGCACTTTATTTCTCTCCACAATTAATTTCACTCAACTTAAAATTAAATTTTTCCAAAAAGTCACTTTAAAAGTTTAATCACTAAAGTGAAAATTAAAACTCATCTCAAGTCATTAATTGCAAGGGTCATGTTATTTTCCCTTTTTAAGCGACTTAGGCAAATGTCATAGGGGAACACTTTCCTAGGTACAAAAATCAACAAATTTCACTATGATTAATTTCACATCTTTTTCAATCAAACTTGACATATTTGTTTCAAGAATCATATTTTCTGTTTACCTTCTGCATCATGTGAATAAAATGCATGGTTACCGGATTTGGCCCTAGGCTGCTGTCGAATCAGATTCTTTCGAATGGGATTCTCGGATTTTTCATCGGATTCTTCCACCTCATTATGACTAATCTAAAGTTGTTTATGTAGGATAATTAGGGTTAGGGTTCCGAATCCCCGATTCCTAATTTTGGGATGATTGCTGCACTAGTATCGGTTTCTTCATCCGATTCCGATCGCACCCACGGTTTGTGTAACCTTGATAAGATGCTTTATACTTTTTGTTTACATGTAACTATTTTTCTCACCATCCAGCCTGTAGGCAAGAATGAGATTGCAGGTACCTTGCCAGCACCAATCAGCAATCAGCTCATGAAGAGTGAACATGTCACAAGTGGGATTTCAACCTGGGTGGGGAGGATAGCATCTTCTCCTATCAACTGCCTGAGCTAGACCCAATTGACAAAATGCCCTATAGTTATCTTGTACACTGGGTCAATTAAAGACGTCACAAGAAACTTTTAATCTGTCCAATAATTCGATCTCCCCTATAGCGTCGACAGAATGTATTCTGTTTTTGTTTCAGATTTCTGTTTATGTTGCATACGGTCTTTCAAAAACAAAGGTCAATGGTCCTGCCTATTTTATATATATCCCTCAGGCCTCTTTTGAAGAACATGTTTATATTTTTTGGGATGTTTCTCTTAGGCATCAACAAAGGTTCGTGGTTTGAAGATTTATCTCTAGATTCTTATTCTGCAATTGTGTAGGTATTTCCTAACCTATGCCGATAATGCACATTTCTGTATAGCTCATTTCCTGTGAATCTGTCTTGTAAACTAGCTAAATGATACCTAATTGCTATGAAGATTGCAAGTCTTGTCATACTTGATTTGAGCCCTGGTTTAGATTGAAATTTTGGCATTGAGTAATATGAATGTTTTAGAATATCACTAGTTGATTAATTAGCTCATCATTGTCAGCTATAGCATGTAGCAATTTAATCTTAATATGTAAATGATAAGCCTGTTATACAGGTACTTGTCTTGTGTTTGTTGAAAGCACTTGCGACAGAGGCACATGTCTCATAATAGTTTTCTAATTGTTACATCTTCTAAATGAAGAGAAATTTGAGGACAAGAAGGCAATGATTTTGGTATACTTACGTATTTTTGTATTTTTTGAAGATGCTGTGTCAAAACTTGAAGAGGCATTAAAAGTTAGCCCAAATAAACACGATACGTTGTGGTGCTTGGGAAATGCCCATACATCCCATGCATTTCTTATCGCAGAACATGAAGTCGCAAAAATTTACTTCAAAATGGCTTCTCAATATTTTCAGCAAGCAGTAGAACAGGTATATGCCTAACCTTATTACAAGCAGATGGGGTTCTATAATCTTTGCTTTGCATAAAACACTCCTGGTTGTCATACGTTTTCTTGGTTAGTCTACTCAATTTAAATCTTATGTGAATTTTCGAACTTCTGAGAAATAAATGATAAAAATATTGATTAGTTTCCTGCATAAGCTCAAGGATAAAATAAGGGTATACCTTCAGTTTAAATTGAGTACTTGTTAGCCCATCTATCCATGAAATGGAATATAAATCATCAGACATTGCTATTTTTTCATATAATGCTCATTATCTGCAATGTCTGTAGTTTGCATAATCTTCCAAACAAGGGGGATTAGGATTTATGTAATCAGTTAAGAATGGGTTGGGAAAGTAATTGTTCTATTTAGGATGCAGTGAATTTGGGAGCAGGCATGTTCTAGAAAAAACAGCTTTGCATATCAGTTTTGAAATTTTCTTCGGCCAAAATAAAACAAAAATTAACTTTTGGAAATATAGAACTCTGAGCACAAAAGTACACATATCACATAAAAGTTGACATAACAAAAATGAAGAAAATTTTGGAGTTAGAACTGCAGGAAAAAAGGACTGGAGACAATTGATACATGAAAAAATTTACTTGGTTTTTTGTTATGGAAGATATGATATCTTGTGTATTGCTTTATCTTTTTGTATTTTCCTTTTTTTGATTAAGTTTCCTTTTTTTCTTCTGACAGAAAATGCATCTTATATTTGATTAAAGCACCTAAAAGGATACATCATATAGCTTTACATTATAGGATTAGAATAGGGGAATGTGGGCTTCCCCTCCTGACATAGGCAAGGAGATCCGACATGTTTGGTTTGATACCTATTGTAAGAGATTCTAAAATGCCTATTGTAGCATGATTTTGTAATTGCAAATCTGAACTGTAAGCCGGGAATTCATTCGAATGTTATTGTGGATTCTCCATGAAAGGTTGCCTGATAATGCCTTTTTCATTGGAGGAGACACCTGTTAAATGTATTCTGTTGATATTTTCCTTTTGTTGATTTAGTTTCTGTTGATTTCTTCCAAAAAAAATGCATGTTATATTTGATTAATGGACATAAAATGATACATAATATAGCTTTAAATATGGGCTTTTCCATGTTAGTTTTCTAATACCAGATCTGATTTCCGTTCTCAGTAATTTACTGCTGAAATTATAAACGGAAATACCCTGATATTTTAACTAATAATGCAGTGGAATAAAACAGGAAACTGTTACCAACTAAGTTGCACCTAGTTGGACTTTCAGGCAAGCCGACAATGTATGGACAAACACACTTGCTCATGATTAGAGTTCAAAAGTCTGCCAGGCCTTTTCTGGGTTTTTTTTTGTAACACATGTTCATACCCCCTTGGGGAATTTGTAAAAAATGTGCTAGCATGGTCAATTTTATAAAAGACTTGGCTTCCAAGACTTAGACATCAAGCCAACTAGCCCAGATTGTTTTTTTCCTCGGGAATTATTTGTTGTCGAACAAACGACTAATAATTTTTGAGTTTTTCACTCACACCTCCAAAGTTGGCGTAGTTGTCTTGGTGGTTAGGCCTTAGGGGGTTATTAGAGCCTTTGTGTGAATGTTTATAAACATGCTAGGCATTTGAATTGAGTCCTATGTTGCAGGAAACTTGGCGCCCCTCCATGTTTCCAGCCCGTTTCCTGATGGAAACTCAGAAACCCGTAGCGTACGGCAGGGAAACCCGTTTCCAATTGATGGGGACCGTTTGACGTGTTGGAAACTCGTTTCCAAATCGAATTTCACTAAAATCCCGCGTTTCCATCCACAGTCCGCCTAAAACACTTGTTTTTTTAATTTTTTGGGTTTTTGCCTTTTCCGGCTACGGTTTTAGAGGCTTCCAGAATGTTCTTTATGCCTAGGGTTTGTTATAAAATAACACCCATGCCTCCTTTTTGCCATCATGGCATATCCCCAATGCTCATTAGCAGCTCATGGTCCATTGGCATAACTAACGGTGCATTGGCATAGCTCAAGGCTTACGGTTCATCATCACGGATCTTTGGCTTTAGTGTATACATTATCTTGGGCAGGAGGGCTCATCCTCATGGCTCTTTGGCAGCCCACGCCTCCATTTCCAGCTCATGGTGGTGGTGCAAAGGTCACGGTGGAGGCTCAAGAAGTGGACACGGTGTTGGTAGCTGGTTGGGTTGCTGAATATTGACAGTGTGGTCACGGTGGTGCCATTTTGTTTTGCAGATTGGTGGAGGATGAAGATGAGCCCGAGCATGATGACTATTAGTCTTCGGGCTTCAGCGCATGTTTTCTTTATATTTTCATTGTTCATGTTGATGTAGTATTGTACTTGTATCCTCATATATAAAGGCTGATTTTGGAATCTGGATATATATGTATTAGCGGCTTAACCTCATTTTGAAGGTTGATTTTTGGCTATTTCCACTTGCATTATGGATCGTTTATGGGTAAAATCATTCTGTTGTTTTTGGATATTACTACTTAGTACTTGCATTATGGAATCACTTATGAAATTATGAGTAAAAATGTTAAATGTGATGTTGAATTTAATATGTAAATAATTATAATATATATCGCGTTTCCCTGTTTCCTAAATTTTGGGGGGTCACGTTTCCAACATGTCCCCGTTTCGGAAACTTGTCCCCGTTTCCCTGTTTCGTGCAACTTAGATTGAGTCGTATGGACATGTGCTAGGTCCCCCTAGGTTTTTTTTCAATTTTGAGAAAATTATTCTTTCTTGCAAAATTATGTCATTTTTTAAAGGTTTAATTAAAAAATTTGTAAATGGCGTAAAAGCTTGATCCGAAGTTCGTTTTTGGCGTGGGGATGCTCGTTTTCACACTCAGAGCATCCTCTTTATCCCATATGCCACTTTTCCTATGTTTCAGGTGGCTAAAACATCTCGTAAAGCATTATTTTGTTAAAGGTGCATCAAAATGTCATTTAAATGCTAATAATGTGACATTTTGGCATAAGACAAGGTGGGAAAAAGTAAAAAAAAGAATTGTTTAATATGTTGGGGTGACATGGCACTCTTTGCCCCCCATAGTGGTGACCTCATCATGTTAAGAGAACGTCATTTTGGATAAATGTTTGAAAGACATGTGAATCATTTCATGTTTGAAGGTGTGCCCACCATCTCACGACAATTGGGATATGAGGCGAGTTAAGTGTGAGTGGTGGCAAAGCATCTCAAGTTAAGTTCACTAGATACCAAATGCGACTCCATTAAGAGCCAAAAATGATACGATTGGGATTGATGAGAGGAGGTCGCGACTTCATGGAGTTTGGAGATGCATTGTTCCTCTCATGTTTGACGTTCTCTATTTGTGGCATCCAATAGTATGGGTTGTTGATTTGTTAGGCGACGACGCCTCTTTCTTAGGAGAGGTGGCATCCTCTCCTTGTGATCTCTTCAATCAAGACAATCATCTCCTTGAACTCAACTTCATCTTAGGTGGTAGTTCCCCCTCGCCCCTTCTCTTTGGTTATTTAAACAGAGCTTTGCTCTCTCATTTGGCATGGTCAGAGGACCGAAGGAATGCCTAAGTGTTGTATTGTAGTTGTAATACTCTTTGGAATAATAGAAAGACTTTGGAGGTCTCATGTGGTGTATGGCTCAAGTGTGTGGATGAGCATTGCATAATTCATGAGGTAATTTGTATCATTCATTTTTGTTGTATTTGTGTGGTTTGTTGTGGTCCTACAAGGAGAAGTAATCTCAATAGGGTAGAAAATTTCTTGCTTGATTATTTCTTATTGATTAGTCGTAGTTGCATTAGATCTCTTGGAGGTATATGTTATTTTTGTTTAAATGCATGTTTTCCAAGTTTCTTTTGTAGTTAACACCAGTGTAGTCAGACTCGGACTCGGCAAATACTCGGCTGGCTTGGGACTCAGTGACTCGGATAAGACTCGACAAAGACTCGACAAATATGAAAAAAATTAAAAATATAGTAACTTAAAAAATAATATATAAACATATATATTAAAAATTAAAATTTAATATATAAGCATATAACAATTCAAAAAATTGATAAAACGACATGTCACATAGCAATGCATTTTAACGAGAAGTGTTTTCTCACTTGAAATCACAAATTATAATTATTAATTACAATTTATAAAAACCATAAAATTAAAAAAAAAAGATAATAAGAAAATTTCATTAATGAACAATTATTAAAAATATTAAAAAAATGGAAAAGCAAATTGTAAAAAATACATTATCATCCTATCCTAACCACGAGCAATCACATTCTTCAACCAAACTACCGATGGCAGCGTCATCGCCTTACATTTATAAAATCCAAAAGTATAGAAGTTCAATGAAAAAAATTGAAAATGCTCAAACCAGTCACATCGTCGATGCTCAGACCAGTGTTAGCGACCTTCCTCAGTGCATGCACACTACAAAATTCCAAACGCACAGACAACTGATAAATTGATAATAGCTAGGGGGCAAATGAGAACAACTCGTGGGAAGCCAAACTATTCAATGGGATGACAGTGGAGAGCGGTGTTGTTTCGGGGGCTTATTCCCTCCTTGCGTTCCCTCCAAAATGCAAAAGCGATGGTCAAACAGTGAACGGACTCGCGAGCAAGTGACGAGTTCAGTGAGTAAATGACGAATGCTCCGAGTAAATGACGAGTGGTGAGTTTACGCTGCGAGTATGTCACGAGTACTAGTCTTGGTGGTCGCTCGACAAGACTCGGCAAGACTCGCGAGTATTCAAAGAGTCTGACTACACTGGTTAACACCCTTGCGTTTAACCATGTCTTTGTGCAAGAATTGATGAATTGATACAGGTATCTGGGGTCGAACGTTTGGTTGATCTTGTTTGACTCCTCCAATTTTCGAGCACCACCACCATGAGCTGGAAATGGAGGCGTGGGTTGCTAAAGAGCTGTGAGGATGAGCCGTCCTGCCCAAGATAATGTATACACTAAAGCCAAAGATCCGTGATGATGAACCATAAGCCTTGAGCTATGCCAATGCACCGTTAGTTATGCCAATGGACTGTGAGCTGCCAATGAGCATTGGGGATAAGCCGTGATGGCAAAAAGGAGGCATGGGTGTTATTTTATGACAAACCCTAGGCATAAAGAACATTCCAGAAACCTCTAAAACCGTCGCTGGAAAAGGCAAAAACCCAAAAAATTAAAAAAAAAGTGTTTTAGGCGCACTGTGGAAGGAAAAGCGGGATTATAGTGAAATTTGATTTGAAAACGAGTTTCCGATTTAAGGAAACGAGTTTCCGACATGCGAAATGGTCCCCATCAATTGGAAACGGGTTTCCCTGTCGTACGGTACGGGTTTTCGAGTTTCCGTCAGGAAACAAGTTGGAAACATGGGGGGGGCAAGTTTACTGCAACATAGATTATTAGTTATTATCCAACTTTAAGTTAATTAATGTGCCTTTCCTAAGTTAGACTTAGGAAAGAGATACAAAAGTCACTTAATAAATTGCACAAATACCTAGAGAGGTAATGGATAAATGTTACATGCTATAGACACTTAGCCTATACTAAAGTAGACACATCAACACTCCCTCTTAGTGAGGATGGTGTTTCTCGAAGAGCCACTTGGAACTAGTTCTCCCTCTGACCTTGGAATACTGTCACACACATCATCCTACACACTAGCATCCCTCCAACCCTGTTGGTCAGTTGTTCCTTGATCACTACAAGTCACGAAATTGATGACACTACATAGTTTGGAAACTTCGTCGAAGGCTCGCTCTCACTCAATGTGCTTCTAAGAGCCTTCTCCTGCTCTTGAGCATCCATCAATGTCATCTCATATCGACTAGGTCTCCTGCCAGAGCTGGAAACGACTAACTCCCTCTTTCCAGAGATAGAAACCCTAAAACAGTCTTCTCCTTCAGCAGGTGCAAACTTATCTCTCCCAGTGATGTGAATTTCACTTGAGTGAATGTATGTTATAATGAGGAGGGGCACCTCCTATTTATATTTATTTTCCAAGTGGAAAATTCACTGGGGCCGACTTCTCTTGGGGGAGCAATAAAATATATTTTAATAATTTATTTTTATCTTTTTCTTTTGCTTGCTTTTCACCCCAAGGTTCACATGGTTAATTCTAGCGTTTACATGATTGATTATATCAAGTTCAAGTCCCATAGGACGTACAATAATAATATCTTTCGAAGTTGCACAAACTCCAATACTCCCTCTCAACAAGGAAGGTATTCTTCAGTCTTCATCAGCATCACGAACATCCGGGTTTCATCTTTACATTTATACTGTCTCCATCATCTCTATAGGTATTGAAGGTTGTCTTTGAGAAGTATCATTATGAATTAGTTCTACCAAGATGTCTGAGAGAAGATCTTCTGCTACTTGTCTGTCTCTACTGTCGATGGGATCCTCCTATACCTGGCTTTTGATTTTGGACGAGCAAATGTGCACGACCACCTACTGCCTGTTCGTCTCATCTGCCTATGGGATACTCCCATACCTGGATGAGAACCCGAACGAGTAGAGGTACCTGTGCAATCACACGACCATCTACTACCTGTTTGACTCATTTGTCGATGGGATTTCTCCCATACCTGGCTGAGCACCTATACGAGCAGAGGCACCTGTGTGAACTCGACCATCTACTATATGTCCGTCTCCTTTGTCGATGGGATTTCTCCCATACCTGGCTGAGATTTTGAACTAGTAGAGGCACCTGGGCAAAAGCATAGTAAATATCTCTCAGTCATCTCTCCCTCTCGAGGAGGGATACGTTCTCCTCTACTCCAAGTCTTCCTCGAAAGTATTCAAACTTCACCCTGAGAAGAGGTTTGGTGAGGATATCTGTAGAGTCTAGTCATCTGTCAGAATATATTGTAACTCGACTGCACCTTTCTACACCATATCGCGTATGAAGTGATAACGAATCTCTATATGCTTCGACTTGTCATGAAATACGGGATTTGTTGACATCTGCACACAGCTTTCGTTGTCACAGTGAATCACGGTTGGCTCTGGAATCTGGCCAAACAAACCTGCAAGAAGTTTATGAAGCCAAACTGCTTCTCGGGCTGTTGTGCAAGCAGCCATATACTCGTCCTCTGAAGTACTGAGAGTTATTGAGTTTTGCTTCCTACTGCACCAGGAAATTACTACAAAACCCAAATTGAAACAACATCCTGAAGTACTCTTCCTATCTGCAGTGCATCCGGCCCAATTCGAGTCTGTAAACCCTTGCAATTTCAAATCACATTCCAAGTCGTATTGTAGACCATATCCCACAGTGCCACGTAAGTATCTAAGCACATGTTTTGCAGCAGTCCAGTGAATCTGCCTTGGCTCACACATGAACTGACTGAAGGTATTCACAACAAAACAAATATCTGGTCTGGTGTTAAGAGAACGTAAAGTTGTGTAGGGCGGTTGTACCTTGTTGAGGGTTGTTCAGTGATTTTGCAGAGGCTAATATTTACTAGGTTGGGTGTATTTATTTGCTAGTTGTAAAAGTTCCATATCTTCATAATATAAATTGTATATCTGACTGCTGCATCGGTTTTCCCATCTTGGGTTTTATCCTGGGGTATCCATACCCAAAATACCGAGTCCATATTTTATGTGATGTTGTGAATGTTTCTTAGTATTTTATTTCCGATGCAATACTAGTAAATGAAGTTCATGTGTGGTTTCCAGTAACAAATTAAATATACTGTTTAGCCCTAGTTTGGATTTCAAAGGAAAATTTACAATCAACACTATCTCTTGGCGAGGAAGGAATTTTGCACCAATCCAAGTTTGTCTTTGATTGCTTCAAACATCTTTTGCAAATGGCTTGGTCAGAATGTGTGCAATTTGCTGATCTGTGGATACATATTGGAGCTTCACCACTCCCTTCTAAAACCTGTCTCGACTGAAGTGATGCTTTATCTCAATGTGCTTGGATTTGTCATGAAAAACTAGATTCTCAGAGAGTTTGATACAACTTGGATTATCACTGTAAATCACCATGGGATCCAACTCCTGATCAAATAGACCTGCTAACAACTTGCGAAGCCAGATGACCTCACTACTAGCTTTACTCATTGCCCTATACTTTGCCTCTGCTGAGCTAAGTGCCACGAAAGTTTGCTTCCTATGGAACCAAGGTATCATCTCTAATCCCAAGCCAAAGCAAGACCTTCAGGTGCTCTTCCTGTCTGATGCATTGCCTGCCTAATCTATGTTTGTATACCCATGCAACTTCACCTCACCATCTCCAAGATATCTTAGTCTATATTTCTTTATGCCCCTCAAGTCTCTGAGCACATGGTTTGTTGCTACCCAATGCTCTTGCCTCGACTCCACCATGGACTAGCTCAAGGTGTTCACTACCAAACATATATCTGGTCTAGTGTTGACCAAATACATCAAAGAACCTATCAATTGCATGTATAAGTGGGATCCACCATATCTGAATTTGAAGTAGCGACTTTCTTCAGATTAATGATCATAGGATTGGCCATGGGCCAGTAGTCCTCCATATGCAATCTCTTTACGATTTTAAATACATACTTACCCTTCCCAAGGAAACTCTCCCCTGGTCTTTGCCAAACCTCCAACCTCAAGAAGTAATGCATCAAGCCAATGTCCCCCATCTCGAACTCCACTGCCATATCTGCCTTACACCCTGCAATGAGCTTCTTTGAACTTGTGAGAAACAAGTCATCTACATACAACACCAAAATGAGCCGATCAACCTCGACAAATATGAAATACAAGTTGGGATCTTCTTCACTTTTGGTGAAGCCCATGCTTTGTAGGTATCCATTGTTCTTGGATTACCATGTTCTCGGTGTTTGCTTGAGTACGTACTGGGCTTGTTTCATCTTGTACACATGGGACTCCCTCCCATTGAACTCAAAGCCCTAAGCTTGCTCAATGTGCACTTGTTCCTCAATTATCCCATTGAGGAAAGTTGTCCTCACATCCATCTAATGTTTCTCCATCCCATGATGGAGACTAAAGACATCACTGCTCTAATGGAAGTGTACCTGTTGACTGGAGCAAATGTATCCTTGTAATCCACTCCTTTCTGGGAGAATCCTCTCGCCACAAACCTGGCTTTGTACTTGTTTATGCTTCCATCTGTTGCATGCTTGATTTTGTAGATCCATCTTGAAGTCACCACTGACTTTCCCTCTGGTCTAAGCATAATGTCCAAAACATCCCTCCAAACTTGTTGGTTGGATGTGTCCTAAAAAGAAGAGAGCTTGGAATTTATGATGTTGCTCATCAACGCCATGTAGTTTGAAAACTTCTTCTGATCTTTGCTATCCTTGAATGAGCTCCTAAGAGCCTCAACATCCTCCTAAGCATCCCTCAATTTCCTTGTGAACCATCGAGGTCTCTTGACATAACTAGTAGAAGCTAGTGGCTCCTCTGCATCTGAAGGTTGCTACCATGAACTAGAAGATGTTGGTGACCCTAGCTTAAGCTTCAAAGCTTCTTGCTCTTGATCTTCCGTCATTGGTAATGACTCATGACATGTCCTAGCTGCAAAGTCTTCCTTGAACTTTACATCCTTGCTTAAAACTTTGTTTCTCTCCCTTGGATTATAGATCTTGTAAGCCTTTGAATTCTCACTGTACAGTGTCGACAACAAACAAAACCTTCTCATTGGAGGGCTCCAAGTTGGTTCTCTTCTTGATTAGTACATGGATGTAAACTAGACAATCAAAGATGCGGAAATGACTCACCTCCGACTTCACACCAGTGAATACCACCTTTGGTGTCTTGCTCCCCAAAACCTTGTGAAGGCACCTGTTCTGGATGTAGACTGCTACATTGCATGCTAATGCTCATAAAACCATCGACAAATCTTGGTCATGTATCACGGGCTTAGTAGCCCCTATGATGGATAGATTCTTTTGCTCTGCAACCTCGTTATGCTGTGGGTTTAATGGAACAATGAACTCCCTATTGATTCCTAATTCCTTGTAGAAATCCTCAAATAATTGGAGGTATACTCACCACCATTGTTTAATCTCAAAACTTGTATATGTTTCCTTTTCTAGTTCTCCACAAGAACCTTGAATTCCTAAAACCTGCTAAAGACTTCATGCTTTGTCTTCAAGAAGTAGATCCATGTTTTGCAAGAGAAGTCGTCATTGAAGGAAACATGGTACATGCTTCCTGTGATTGATGCTACAGACATCATTCCACATACATCCGAATGCACTAGATCTAGGATCCCCTTAGATTTGTTGTCACTGCTTGGGAAAGGAACCTTGGCATGCTTGCTTAACATGCACCCTTTGCCCACACCTTGTTGATCAATTCTAAAATTTGGAAGACCTATGACAATCTTCTTGAAAATAGGCAACACCTAGTGATGTAGGTGCCCCAACCTTTTGTGCCAATACATCGCACAAGTTCTTTGTGCTTTGAACTAGCGCTCAAACAGGTTCACCCTGTAACCTGTACAAATTGCCTTCTCTAGCCCCAATCACCTAAGTTGATTGGACCTGATTATGAGCTAGACTCCTTCGGTTTAACGAGGACTTGTTGGTTCTTAAATGTTATTGCCTAGCCCTTATCTTCCATGATTGAAACTAAAAGCATATTCTTCCTGAGACCTAGAACAAATAATACATCATCAATGTCTAAAGAGTTACCTGAATTGAGTTGGAAAGGAATGGTGCCAACTCTTGCTACTGGCTATACTTGGCATCATCACCAAGTTGGACTTGAACTCCCGAGACATGCTCCTTTAGACCTGAAAATAGTTCTCTGGTTGATGTCATATGCCTCGATGCTCCATTGCCCACATGCCATTCTTTCTTTGGAATTGTGTTGGAAGAGAGGCAAAATACCATTGAGAAATCAGTCTCAAACTTGGAGGCAAACTCCTTTATTTGAGTTTCAGTTGTGGTTGCTACTTAGTGTTGTTGCTTCCCTTTAGCCTTCTTCTTCTTCGAACATGTGATGCATAATGGCTGTTCTTATGACATATGAAGCACTTGATTTTACTCACGTCCTTCCTCCATGACTGTGAGTTTGACTGCTCACTCTTTGCCTTACCCTTGATGGGTCCTTTACCCTTGCCCTTCTTTGCCTGACCAATGAGGGCATGGTCAATGTCAACTCCCTATCTACTGGCCTTTGACTCCATCCAAGTCTCCTCCTAGATACAATCATCCCACAGTCTTTCCCAAGAGGGAAGGTTCTCCTGGGCACAGATACTGTGGACAAATGTTTCCCATTGAGGTGGGAAACCATTTAGTGTCCTATTTGCCAACTCTTTGTCTTCAACCTTTTCCCCAATTGTTGCAAGCTGGTCACAAATCTGTATGACCTTCATTAGGTAACTGGTGACGGTGTCTGATCTATTCATCTCAACAGATCTAAGCTAGTTATGCAATATCATCTTCCAATTAATGTTCTTGCTTTAAAGGCTAAATACAACATCAACATGTCCTTCGTCGTCTTCTTATATATGCGAGGGATGAGATGACCCTTTGTAGCATCCATGATCATCCGCTTGGCTCTCACTTTTTTCTTCTTGTGAGTTTCCAAAAGTTGTGGATCTATTGACAAAGGTACCACATCCTTGATGATATCCTAGAGGTGATTCTGTTCTAATAGAAGAGTTACCTTGACTTTCCATGAGGGAAATTTGTAGATTTTTCAGATGTCACTACTCAATTTTGAAATCTGAGATCTCAACCGGCCTTGAGTCTCAATAAGCCACAAACAAACTCAACTTCTCTTTGCCAGACAAGGTAACAACTATGCAAGATACTTATAACAAAAAGCACGAAATCTCTCTACAACTTAACACTTAAATTGCAATCACACATCACTAAAACCCAAATTTACTGTGGAAACCCCGAAGGGAAAATACCGACATCTATGGGCTTTCTTCAATCTCGAGCTAGGGCAAACAATATAGAGAGTATACAATCAACAATAAAAAATACAGTAAGAGAACCTGACGGGGCAAAGCCCTAGATTTGCATGCAGCTGCAACTACTGCTCTGGGGAAATGTGCCCTAGCTATCTGCTCTAACTCTGAATCTCTGATCCCTGCTTCTGCCAATCTCTAGAAGAAGTACTGTGTCTCTAACCTTTGAAGGAGTGCTCTCTCTTCCCTTCTTCACTACTTTGCTCTGTCGGATGAAGACAATGTGACCTCAATCTCTGAATGACACCCCCTAATTGTACAGTGACGCCCTCTCAATCTCAGTGACACGTCTCAGCTACTTTGCTCCTCAATCACTGAAGAAGTCCAATGAGATAATCTCTTTCACCTCAGGAATGAAGTGCCTCCTCTATCTCAAAAGAATGTGCCCTCGATTTCGCAAGAATGCGAGAGCTTTCACATCCTTCTTGTTATGATCGGCCAGCTGAGTAGCATCGGTAGGAATTGGAAGAGTTTTCTCTGTGTTGCCAACTTTTTTGTACCATAGTTGGATTAGCTGAAGAGCCGCCATTTGACAAACATGATAAATGTTTGTTTCCAATGTATTAGATGATCTGCCTTTATGCCTAGCCAATTTTGGCTAGTCAGTTTTTGTTTTTAGTAATTATGACCATGGCCTTGCGGGGTTTGTAATAAAATGTGCTAGTAGGGTGTTTTGAGTGGTTCGGTCTCCTAAGATGTATAATTTCAATTAAGGTATTCTAGGGAGTTTTTTGCCCTTGACAATTATGCTTTGCCTCTAGCTGAGTATAATTGACGAGGTTTTCTCCTGCTTCCTCCAAAGCTGGAATGCCCGATTTTGAATTCTGGGCCTTGGGGGGTTATTAGAGCCCAACTGAGTATGTATAAACCTACTAGACATTATTAGAATAGACTATGGTCATGTCCTAAGTCACTGGGACCCTCGGAAAAAATTCCGAAATTTTTTTACTAGACGCATCAAATTTTAATTTTTTTTAAATTTTTCCCAAGTTTTTAATTAAATTTTTCCATAATTTAAATGGAAAGATTCAATTTGTAATAATTCAGCCATCCGGGGTCCGTTTTCAGTGATTGAAGGCTCTAACCTTAAGCCAAAAATCATTCATGAGCATCTGGTCAGCTAGCTCGAAGTTTCAGATCATCATTCAGCTTCATAACTCATACTTTCTCAAAAAATTCAGTTTGGGAGAAATTATTGATTAAATAATAAAAATGATTATTTTGGAGAAAATCCAAATCTCTCCAAATTAATCCGAATTGAACGAAATGAAATGCGGAATGACATGGCATCGGGCATTAATGATGATTGGGGTTGGCACAAATCTGCTTCAGTCAGCATTCAGTGAGCTTTGAGTCCTCAGTTACTTAGCCAACTCGCCTCCTTCAGTGATGACCACGTTTGGGTGAGTTGGGGCTTATTTATTGGCCCGTTGATTTGATCGAAGTTGAGGTATGACATGTGTTATTGGTTTCTAGGTATTGGCTCCGCCATACCTAGCTCTGGACTCCTCCAAGCCTTCACACCTACCTTCTTTATCCTCATGTGTGCTATCATCATGCCTCACGTCTAAGGTTTGGAGGCTCACGCTATTGAAGGTGGAGGGCTCATATTTGATGGTGATGTATTGGTTAGGGTTGGAGTGGGGGCGCCTTGCCTAGGTGGAGGCCTCCCCTCACTCTCACCCTCTTTTCTTTAGGTTTGGCTCATTTACGTGGCTATATGCCTAAGTTTGTGCCCTCCCTGCGTGGTGTGGTATTAGGGTTTTAGGCCTTCTCTCATTGTATAAGAAGAGGCTCTTATGAGCTTTTCCGGGTGGAACTTTGGTGCTGGAGTTACTCTGTAGAAATTGTATCAAGCTTTGCTTGGATTTGATTAATAAGAATTTCGACTTTGGAGGTCTATGAGCTCTTTGCATGTGGTAAATATTTCATGGTTGAGGTGATACTACTTCTAACCCATTACTTTTAAATACTTTGAATGAGATCAGTTCTTTGTTAAGCTCAAGAGGGCCGTTGTTGGCATAGTAGAGTAATCGTTTGTAGTTTCAAATCGATTATTTATGCAAAGTAGGTTATAATCTTGATGAATATGAGTAGTTAGTTATACGTAAAATTGATTTTGGTTGAACTATCTTAGCATACTTTCATGTGATGTGATCTCACTTGTATTTGAGTTTTGGTATTATCAGGGTTCACAGGTTGAAGAAGGGTGTGAGTTCAGCTACATCTAGCCGAAGCTTCAAGCAACCGGTTGTTTACACTTTGTGATTGCAGGGCCTACAAGGATCGTGTTCTTCTCATATGAAAGAAAGCCAGGAGTTTCCCTCCATCTCTTGTGTTCCATCCACAAGAAACTTCCTTCTCTACCCTTTTCTTTACCTTTGTTTTTTTTTTGCATTGCTCAAGAAGTAGATCCACTCTTTCAATACTCATATTTAGATCTATTGTTTTAGGGCTTTGTTAGATCTAATATCATTCATTAGATCGAGGGAAAAGTTTGTTCTTTGCATGTAAAATTTTCAAAATTTTTCTGAGTACAAAATTTTCCAATTTTTATTTTATTTTTGTATCGTCTTTTCCATCATCTTTTAGTATTGTTAGCTTGCTGATTTTTTACTTTTGTGATGGATACAACGGAAGTGTTGGCGAAAAATTGAAGATTCAAGCGCAAAAAAGACTCATAATCCCCTTTCTTCATTCCCCTTTCTACAACTCGCTCCAGAAGCCTTCCAAGGATAGGAAAAGAAGCAAAAAAGGCATTAAAAGAAAGGCATTGTAAAAGAATTAATAAAAGAGCAAGTGGGATAAAGGCTCCCACACCCCACTTCCCCCATTTGGGGGAAGCCTGTATTGCCATTGTCCATATTTCAAGTTTTTTCTTTACTTTGCTTTATACCTGCAAATAAATAAAATGATGAAAGTAGAATAGGGATAATTAGTTTCATTTAGTCAAAAATTTTAGGTTAGATTTGATTTCATTAGCATACTCTCGTTGGTTTCCTCTCATGCAACCTATTTTCATGTCATAAAAGAAAATTTGTTTGATTAATTGCTAGTGAGTTGCTTTTTCATTTCATTTAAAAGTTTAAATAAAAAAAAGAATCAAAATCTCTTGAATCTCACCATAAGGTGGATCAAGAGTGCTCTCTATCGGAGAGTTGTTTAATTTTTATCGTGGTTTTTGTTACTTACCTCCATGCTCTCTCGATTAAGGCCTAAAAACCTGAAAGAGATTCTTGGGTAGATTAGTCTTTTACTCTTTTTTCAAGTTTAACTAATTAATTCTTAAGTCTCTTGAACTTGTTAGACACTGAGAGGGGGGGGGGGGTGAATCAGTGTAAAGCCAATTTTACAACTTTTCTTAACTTGTCAGAATTAACTACCAATTCATCATTCCATTATTCTACCAATCTCATAATCATTTCATAAATATCTTTAACTTCATCATTCACATGTCATAAGCATTTGAATCATCAAGAACCATAACACAAAAGAACACAACACCATATCATTTTGTAATCTTTTTGTATTAGTTTTGGTCCGGCTACAACCGTTAGGTAAAATCAACACCTACTGATACAAAGAGCACCTACTCTGCATCCAGGACCCTACCTAGTTTTCTTAGACCCTGCTAAGAAGGGTTTGAGGTATCCTAACCTCAAATGCAAGACAAGCTTGCTTTTACAATTAAAGCTCACTGTCACATCAACATCATCTGTCTCTTCAATCTGTTCTGTTGCTGGTCAATACTGCTGATCATCTGCTCATCACTCTCATCAACACTGCTGCAACACACTTCTCAATCTTCTCTGTTCATCAACACCTGCTCTTCAATACTGCCAAGTCATCAAGGTCTGCTCAAGGTTCATGTCAAGCACAAGGGTCTGCCCATAACACAGTCAACTCAATCAACCAAACATAAAGGTCTTCACAAATCAGACCGTCAAACAACAATCAAACTTGTCATCATCATCATTGTCTTCTTTACTGGTTGCTTGTCATCAACCTGTCACTATCATTTGTCATATCATGTCAGACTGTTGTCACTGTCATATGAATGGCTGTCACTATCTTGTCAAGTCAATGTATGTCACTATCAAGCTGATCATCATGGCTTGCATCATAATAAGGTATTGCATTCTTCACCAAGGCTGTAGCAGCCTTATCCACCAATGAGGGTAGCTTATCAAAAGCTTACCAAAAGCTTCTGATATACTCACACTACTGTTCAAGCCAACCTATCACTGTATTCACTTCATAAACATACCTTTTGCAGATGACTTCAAATTCAGATCTTGAACTTCAACTTTGACTGTAAAACAAACTTGCACTTGTTCATTCACACATTTGTATATACACACTCATACACTTTACTATATATCATGCATACAAATGTACCACTGTGCTCACATCATACCACTTTGCACATACTGCTACTGTATACATTTGTATCGTTGTTTATCACTAAACATCATCTTAGGGCATATACACCATCATCAAATTATGCTTCATCATAAATCATCATCATCATTGTGTGCATGGATTATACATCAACATCTTTTATAAGGCACCATCAAAGTGTGGGAATGCATCACATCATTAAGTGTCAATAAGTTTGCATACATCACAATATGCCATTTGTTTGCGCATGTCAACCTTGTATGTGCTTTTAGAATAGACTACACACATCAATGTTGTAGTGTACTTTCATCATTGTGTACTCATCATCTTGTCCATGCAATATCACTGTACTGGACATATACTACAGTATACTTGTAAGTATCTTTCACCATTGTATACTTACTGTATGAATGCCACCCACACACCACTGTTGTTCACACATGTACATTCATACAAAGGATTGCATATATCAAGGTCTGATTATTCAAAGTAATATCATCATGGTATGCACTGTTTCTTAGCTCCTGTATGTACATCACTGCACACTCACATTCACAAACACTTCTTGCATACCACTGAACACATCACTTCAAAAACTGTTCATAGGGCATCATATATTCTAGCACCTCACTGTAAAAACTTTATAGGGCACACAAAAAAAAATTTCTGAGCATACGTACCTTCATCATTTTACTGTATGGGAATGCATCATTGCTCTTCTTTTAAAAGCCTGCCATTGTATTGTAGCTGCTACTACAACAGTCACCACCGAGACTATGTAGATTAGGGCACACTCTTCACTGCATAAGTCCTGTAGCAAACTGATCATCATTGTATTCCCTTTACTAACAACTTTGTAGATGTATCATTCAACTGGAAAATAGAAGCAGCAGTGAATAAGTACAAGGAACAGACTCTTCCTTTCAAAACTTGGCTGTAGGTTCTTCTAATGATTAAAAATCAGACTCAGACTTTCTCAACTAGCGACCAGGTACACTTGTAGTTATTTAGGTTATAGACTCTTAAAACAATCCAACCAACTTCCAAACCAAATACTCAGTCAAAGCAGATTTCTTGTCAACCACAACTTGCCAAGCTAAGTCAAGTCATCAACATCATCTTGTTCAACCAAACAAGTGAGGATCAAGTCAAGATCATTTTTACCCAGTTTGCCAAATCAACCTTACATCCAACTGGGTCTTTATTAATGTCAAACACTGTACTTACGATCTGATTTTAGTACTGGAAAAGATCAACTAATAATTTGTTTAAGAGATGTCCTTAAACAGACCTAGGACTTGTCAAACTAGCCCGAATTTTTGTCCTAATAGTGAGCCTGGGATGATGTAATGCCTCGGTTTTGACCCCGTTACATTAGATGTATATGATGTGTATATTGTAATGATCATGGTGTGGAGCTAAAGGCCAAGGCCCCACCATTGATCGGTTATCTTGTGTTTTGGATTTTAAATTTGTCACCGAGGGTATATCGCGGCATGCGGCATATAATATGTTGGCCGTCATGTAAATATGCATCATAATTAATTAATGAACACAACCAGCTACGGTCGCGGCAACTAAATCGAATGGGGCATGATTTCCTAAGGATAAGGGGGGGTGAAATATTTAACCTATGGGCCAATGGGGAAAAGCCAAATGTCTATGAGAAAACCCATCAAGCTGTCAACTACCTTTCTTGTCTTTTTCCCCAATCATTTATTTCTGCCAGAATGTGGTTGAGTTAGTTATTGCATGGAAGGGGAAGAGTGTGGGCAACCAAAAATTCGAATTGGGTAGAGACCCATTTTTGAAAAACGTGTTCTGACTTCCTTGGCAAGGAAAATGTCCAAAAACGTATGCCATTCTGCTATGCATCCACGTTTTTCAGTTTCCTCACGTTTTGGGGAGCAGCTGGAGTTTTACCTGTGTTTTTCATTCCACGTTTTGGTTGCTGGCTTCATTTTTTCCCATGGATTGGAGGTCGTTTTTGTAGTGCCAGGGACTGGGTTGTCTTCCTCACGTTTTTGGAGCTGCTGGTGCATTTTCCATTCACGTTTTTGTGATTTCATGTGTTTTTACCATGGTTGTGAAGAGCCATTCACGTTTTTGGCTGTCTCATTGACTATTGGTCTCACGCACAGACTATTTGGGGCGTTTTCCCCTGCTGTGAGTTGGTTTCCCTGATAAGCTTCAGGACTGTGTGTTTTCCCCCATGTTGTGAGCCGTTTTTGCTGTTACGTATGGGGTTGTGTAGTTCGTTTTTATTGTTCAAGCTGTGTTAGCTAAATTGATTGCTTGAGTGCAATGGTTGGTCTTTGGACTGTGTGGGGAGTAAGGTGTTGGCTTGGTTGCTTGATAAACCTGGTGTTAGAAACCACACAGACAGAACTAGAGGGCTGGTCTTCTTCTCCATCACCCCTGAATAGCACTGGAAGGGAATGCAGGGCCTGAGGGACTGTGTAGCAGAGAAGGGACTGATTCCTTGTGTTGGGTGTGGATGGGTGTCTTAGAGGTCAGGCTAGTTCTGGTGTAGGTGTTCTTGGTTCTGTAATGAGCTCACCAGCTTAGCAAATCGCCTTCATCAGCTCCTTAATGGCCTGATAAACCCAACTTTGTTGGCTTGGCTATGTGTTTTGTGTATCCTGGCTATGTGTAAGCCTGCTAGTTCCCTTATTCCTTGGACAATCATGCCCAGCTCGGGGGTGGCAGCGTTGCTGAGAGATTGATGAGCATGCTGGCCTATGGTTGGGTGGAACATTGCAGCGACGTAGCTGGTTGCGGAGCTAAGCTTTCATAAGATAAGTAATCTTGTGTATTTTACCTCTGCAATTCAATATTTACTGTTAATTAAATGGAATGAACATGTTGAATAAATGCTTGTTTGAATGAATGATGTTTCCGCTGTGTATGATGATTAAATTGCATCTGTGAATGATTAATAATTCTGTGTGCATATTTTAGTTCGAATTTGCTTAAGCATTCTGTTTTAGGCAATTTTATTTAAGCCTGTACATGTTCCTGGGCGGTTAGCCCAGTCTGTTAAAGCCATTAGATCGCGTCCTCTTTGCCGGTCGGAGGCGGGGACGTGACAGATGATTCTTTGTATGAGCTGAATTTCTGTCAAGTAATCATACTGATTTTCTGTCATATACATAGGCTGTCACATACCCAAATTTCAGACTTCTGAAAATCAGACCCCCCAAAAAAAAACTCTTCTTCACTGCAGCTGTCACAGTCACTGTGTACCCGAAATTTCCACAGTGCTGCACCTCCGAAATTGCCTCGGTGGACAGTCCGAAATTTCCACAGTGCTGCTGCTCCTTCTACGGCTGCCTGAGAGACCTCCGAATTTACCTCAGTCTGACCTCCGAAATTGCTGAGCTAATCCGAAAATTTTGTGTATAAAATGAAGTTTGGATGGGTTATTAATACTAGTTTTTCATTGAGCCGACATGTAATAAAAAATAATTTTATTTTTATTAAAAAAAATTGACTGAGCCGACTTCTACTTGAATTATTTTTATTTTGTGTTGACACATAACTTTACCATTTTAATGGTCACCATGAGGTCAAAACATTTTGTCATTTTATTTGTTCCACAACCACTCCTTACCATAAGTAAGGGTGTCCTCTGTACATTACCATCAAAAGGGTGCCATTAAGCCCCTAGGGCTTCTATACACATTCAATCCACCATGGTGTGTGGGTTCAAGACCCGAACCATCAAATGCAAGAGTGTAACCATATTATCTCCTTCAAGGGTTCAAGGACCATTAACCCAACAACACACAAGTGACCCATATGCAAGAGGACCATCATCTCCATGCAAGTATGAGGGCTTCTTCAAACTTTTGTGGTCTTCAACACACTATGACCAACTTGTGGGTCCAAGCACTTCAAGTGACTTCTTTAAGAGCTTCTTCATCAAACAAGGGTCTTCATGGGTTTCTTCCACCATCTCAACCACACCGGGAGACCTCCAATGGTCAAGATACATCAAGACATCACATGTGGGTTTGCCAGACCTTCTCCCGGGATACCATGACATCATCATAGCATGAATGACCATAGAATGGGTCATTAATGCTTCTCTAACCCATCTAGGGTTTCTCCAACGTCCATCAAGGCTTCAGGACCATCTCCAGGATCTTCAGCATCATCAGCAGGGTCTTCAACATCTTCAGCAAAGTGGTGGCTTCAAGATCCAGCCTTGTGGGTACAGGGACCTTGTCAACTGGGTACAAGGTGCTTCAAGGCACAAACCCACTCTGTTAGGAGTCTAGGGACTGCAGGTGGGACTTGGTGGCATCAATGACATCCTGTGGGGCCACTGCAAGTCCATGTTGGCATAAATGACAATTTCATCAACAAAACTTGCCAGAACCCAAGTCAAGAGCACTCTCTATCAGAGAGCATTCCCATTGCATATCCTTGCATCAAGCATATAGTTTAGCTAAGACTCTTGAACTTTTGTCATAAGACAAAGTCAAGAGCGCTCTCTGTCGGAGGGTCTAATTAATTTACTTAATAAAATTTTGCAACTCACATTCTCCTAATTAATTTACTTAGTTGATTATCCTTCACCTAGTATGCTCTGCTGACTTTCGAGTTGGGCTTGTACTAAGAACGGTGAACGGACTTGCTAAGTTCGCAAATAAAAACACAATAAAATTTTTACTCATAACCAACGCACCGGTGTTGTAGAAAGTTTCCCAAGTCATTCCTAGTTAAGGCGCCGGAACTCCCCGCTGTCTAGAGTCTCAGCTAGCTGGTCAATCTTCGCGAAACCAGCCTGGGATACTGGGCGGGTCGTCATGTCTCGAACGAAGTAGCTCGAAAGACTTTCCCGGCTGATCTCTTGATACCTTTCGTTGAAACCCTAAACAAGACCATTAAAAAACTCTAAAATAAACCAAGATTAATCGCAATACACATTCATTGGCACTATTTTGAGACTCACATCCTCATTATGCTTAAGCATTTCTGATAAGTTGACTCCATAAAGCACTGGTCCTTTTTTTTACGCATTATTGATAATCTGGGCCATTTGTCCATTAGATATTTTGATTAAAGTTTATATCTTTGAATGCAATATTATTTCGTGAGTTTTCAACATATTGTTTATATTCTGAATCTTTTGATAAGCAACGTGGATTGCTCTTTTGTCTCATGTTTATTTTTCAAGTTATCTAATATGCAATTTTCGTTCATCATAATAAACTCCTAAAAAACACCCATTCGCATCCGTAACCTTTAGAAACACTTAAAATAACTTAAGAGCCATAGGAACTCTTTTGTAGGGACTACCCCTCTTGGCTTCATTGGGAGTTAGCCTAAATAGAGGAGCTAGGAGTGGGTGACAGTACCTAGCTCTGTGCTTGCCCCCAATGTCACACCTCTTGTTATCACCAACCTTGTAGTTGCCTGTGTGAGGTGGATCCAGGATGGATGGTAGAGGGGCAAGCAACTAAGGAGGTGGAACCAAGACTTCCTAGACTCCCAAATGGATGGTTGTCACGTCAATCAAGGCAGCCTTCACTTTATGTTATCTAAGTCCAAGACAACAACAGGGGAGACCCGGATCAACTCCCGACAGGAGAGATCAGACCTAGACACCAGAACAGATCAAATGTGGCTTTGAGGTATGTAAGGTGTAAGGTAAATGGAAACCCTAGCTCTAGGGTTTAGGTACTAGCAACTGATGGAGATGACCACTGTCTTGGGAAATGTAACTATGACAGGGTGAGCAAGGACAGAGTTGGGACTGTCCAGTACCAAGGAGACACACTCGGTGAAAGATAGGTAACTTGAATTATCAATGAATGTTGGCAAAGAGAATGGGAGTGAGGTCATTTTAGGGCTAGCGCTTGAGATAGGAGATCAGTGCCTTTTGTACATTGGGCAACGGAGTCAGTATTAGCACAACGTTTCAGTGAACCCACTTGGGATATACCCTGATCTATGGACCCGAAAAAGGATTTGGCCCAGAAGATTCAGGTTACAGGATAATCAGCAGAAGGAAGGCTAGCACTAGGGCTTGGAGAGGCAGATCTGCAGAACTAGAGCCACCAGGAGATTATCAGCTCAGCGTTGGAGGGGAAATTAGATCAGGATGGCCTGATCTACAAACCCAAGTCAGAAAATTGCAGAAAAAATCAGATATGGAAAAGTCAAAATCTGATGAGGGGGGCTAAGAGGCTGAAAGTCAATTTTTTAGATCTAGGGAAACCTGGCAGGAACTAGCTCAGTGTTGGGGATTTTTTGGAGTGCTCAAGCTGTGATCTATCAACCTAGCCTGTCAGATTTCAGAAAAAGTAAACTCCGGAAAAGTCCAGTTTTCAGTGAGGGCGCTAGGGCTGTTTTCAGTCTAAAACTCAGATCTAGGTCGAACTGCCATGAATTTGGACAGCGTTGAGGGTGATTTGGACTGTGTGGGACCCGATCTATCAGTCTATGAAGTCAGAAATCAGAAAAAAAAAAAAAAAAAAGTCAAAACCCTACCAGGTCAAATTTTCAGTGGGGGGTTATGCAGTTTTCAGGCTAAAAATAAGATCTAGGTCAAACCAGCAGGAATTTGACCAGCGTTGCAGTAGATTCAGTGAAGGGCAGGCCCGATCTATGAAACCCAGAATTGGTTTGGCCAAAGATCGGACGGTTCCCAGATTTAGTGCTTTTTAGGTTTTTTAGTATTTTAGGAGTTTTCAGAAAAATGGAAAGAAAAGCAGGTACAATGGATTCATATCATTTAAAGAGAAGAGAGTTACCTGTTGGATCGTACCTGGAAATGCTTGTAGAAGTCTTAACAGTGATGATCTTTGCTATCCCGATCAATTCTGGAAGATCCAAGTGATTTCTATGACAAATGTAAGCTCCAAGCCACCAATCCGCCCCCTACCTTGCATGAGCAAACGTCAACAATATCAGTTTTGTAAAGACAAGATAAAGAAAGTAAATGCTATAGGAAAGTGAAAAGAAGTAATCATAGATCACAATGAAACTAATGAAAACCCCCTGATCCAAGGCGAAAATAATTGAACGAGTTGAGGTCCCCCTACAAAAACGCTCCAGCCAAAACGCCCTCCTGTAGACAAGACAATGATAGCAGAAAAAATATAGATCTCACATGAATTTCCACAATGCTAGGAAGTAGAAGACTATCCAATCACCATTTGAGAACATCAGATGCAAAGCAGATCTAGAAAATATCCATAGAATATTTTTCTATTATTCAGAGCCAAGAGCCAAAGACCCCTCTACAAATGAGAAGCTCTCTCCTTTAAATAGAAATGAGAGAACCACAATCATAACCGAATCCTAACCACTTTTAAAACGAGTGGCTAAGATTAAAAGATGAAATGTTCTAATCAATGGTTGAGATGAGCTCAACACAATACACGGATCAATATAACCATAAAGTACCAAAGTGAACTAAAACACCCATAAAGCGGGTAACCCACTCAACAAGAAATAAATGAAGCACGTGGTGGGTCCAAGGAGTGTTTGACTAACTCCCTCTGGGTGTCCCCATGGCACAATAAAATAATATAATAATATAATTCTTTGACTTTGTGCCTCTTTGAGGAAATTGTGAGCCTCCCAAAAACTCCAGAAAATAATATAAAAATGCCCAAAAATAGGTGTGGGCCCAATCAGGTGCTGCAACTGCTGGAGGTGTGGAGGGCATCACTCTCATCATTGTGACTCATCCCATGTTATTTTCTTACCTCAGTAACCCAAATCGATTTCTTCAATAGCCATTTAATCATTTTTTAATCTGCCTCGGAAAACGTGAACCTGCCAAAACAGCCTCCTAGGGTGCCTGCGTTGTCAAACTGAGCCCACCAGGCTCTGTGGGATGGTGGTACTATGGTACAAACAAGTGGCTGCACCCCCTATGCCCATACAACGCCCTAGGAGATCCAACTAAACCATCTCCCTGCTCAAACATATCAACTTGTGAAGAAAAACTGCATCAGAAAGGCAGAATGAGCCTGATCATATCTGCAAGTGCCCGGAACTAGAAATAAACTGCCTCATTAGAGTAAGAGAGTCCTAATCCATCTAAGGTGGATACTCATACCCCTCACAGGTCTCTATCTGATCATCAATCATATCCAATAAACAATATAACCATCTGTAACTGATTAGACACCAATAATAACTCAGACTGTTATCCATGTGCTGCAAGTGTAAAAGGCCAAGACATGCTCTGCAACTCATTCAAGTAACAATCACAACAAGGAGCATTCATTTCACTGGCGGTACATCAACCAATACATATATAAGGCTTTATTTATTATTACTCAGACTTAGACTTTCAAGACTATACTCACTTCATAGTTGTAGTCAATTTGCTAGTGAAGGGTGAAGGATGAAATTGACAAGGCTAAAGCAAATGATGACTTCCTACTCAACATCATGACACTTTGGATAATGGAAAGGGAAAACTCACTATAACCAATGTCGGACAAACAACAACACAAGAAATGGCAGTGCCTCACAAATGGGTGAGTTATTTAGAGAGTGCTTATTCAACTTAGGCATCATGAGTACATTAAGCTTGATCCAAGTTCATTAGGATCATCATTTTATTTCATGGCCTTTTTGGCCTATATGACCCTTTGGGACTTCACTAGTGCTTAAAAGCACAACTAATCGCAGCTTTCATCTGGGACATATTTATTTTATAGGTCAGCAATATTTGGATATGGCATATTTTAACCATTGGTTTTTTGGACCTTTTCTTATACTCTTCAATGAGTATTTTAGCATTTCATTGCTCTTGCGCTCTTTACATATGTTAAGAAACACTGTTTTATAATTTTCATTTTCCATGGGCGCATATTCAATAATTTCAATATAGGTAGTACATGAGCTTTCAATTTTAGCTAACAACATCTCAAATGACTAGGGTGAGTTCTGCACAGTGCCAAACATCGGGACAACCGACTAGAATGATTTAGGCATACAATCCAACTTACCAAAGGCAATTTTTGTCACCAACTCAGAGCCGAGACACAATATAAACAGGGAGGCTTGTCCAACAAAAGTTCTAGCGGGGAAACAAATCCTCCATGCCATAAGTCAAGAAGTCATTCGGGTTGAAAACTAAACTGGAAGGTAATGGATGGGTGGAGACAATGAATGATGGAACCAACACTAGCAAGCCAAAACAATGGTGGGAATGACTACCTCTATTCTCCCTAAGGAGGGTAAAACCAATGAGTATAGATTAGGAACTTCCAAGTCTAAGTAGGGACATCAATACATAATACAAAATACATCCAAGTCCATATAATTATGACCGCCAGATCATGATACCACAAGTTAATACATGTCACAAAAATCAGTATAAGAGCAATAATAACCATAACAAATATAAAAAGTTGAGTCATAATCATGCAATATAATCCATCTAAGACACCATCTGTCCAATGAGAAAGTACTGATATAAAACTGGGCATCAATGACTGCTCTGTAATGACATAAATGGCTACATCGGTCCTCAAATCTGAGTGTCCTGAGACTCAGTCCTGACATGGGAGAGTACAATAGTCCACTAATACAATAATGATCCGTCAAAACTGCTCATCTCAGCATCTCATATGTAAGAGATCTGGCTAAAAAAAATGTACTGTGTCTGAAAAATAGAATATGGTAGCCTGGCTACTATATATGTGATAACACCTCTCCCACTTTCTCAAGTGAAGAGACAGCTTTCGGAATGTTTCTGCTGCTGGTGTGCAATCGGCTGACAACACTTTGCACACTCCCAAATCTCATTTTCCATCAACACTAATGCTATCCTCTCCTTCCAAGGACTAAAGTTAGATGCACCCTCCAACCGGTCCTCAAATATCAGTCTAGTTGCTGCCATCCTGTTCAAGCCAAGTGTGATTTCCTTCTTAGAGCCAACCTTGCTCTGATACCATGTTAAATTTTTTCGATACCAAATTCTAATTTTTGTTGTATAATTTTTATACTTAGAAATTATAAATAAAAATAGTTGATATTTTTAACCAATAGTGCAATGAAAATAAATAGGAAACCATTCACACATTTGACACAATTATTTACCCTGGAAAACCCCATGGGGAAACACCAACATGCATTGTTCTTTATTATTCTTGACTTGTAGAGAAAATCAGAAATTACAACAAAGGAACCTATAACTCAGTCCCTTAGAAAAATCAACCTCTTTGATTGAATTTGCCCTCCTGGAGAAAATTGCCACACTGAAGAGAAATCAGGTCACCTAATTTGGCCCTCTGTCGCTTTGTGACCTGCTACGTCAGCCGTATGAATCATACGGTCTCTCCTTGTCGGTTGTACAAATCGATCTTCTGCTAGTTCGACGGGTACGGATTGCCCTCTCTCTCTCTCTCTCTCCCTGTGATATTGACCCCTTCTCTTTTGTTCCAGATCTTCGTTTAGTTGCAAATCCCTTCACTCTTCTACTTAGCCACTGAGTCTCTCACTCACTGAGTTTCTCACTCTTCTCTTTAGAAAAACGCTCTCTAAAATGATCTTGTGATCTTGCGTGTCGTTTAGTTGCAAATCCTCTCTTCTAGCTTCTTTTATAGCATCACAATGACCAAAATCTTAACCCCTAATCTCCAAAGTGATGGATGGCTAAGATTAGGTCTTGAGCCTCACTTAAGATCAACCATTGTGACTTAATCTCAAGTTCACTTTATAGTCATTATCCAACATTAAGTTAATAATGTGCTTTTCCTAAGTTAAACTTAGGAAAGAGATATAAATGCCACTTACTCAATAACTAAGCAAGTACCTAGAGAGTAAATGGAGAACTTCTGCATGCTTGACACCTAGCCTATGTAAAAGTTGTTGTCCAAGCTGTACTCATCAACACAACATGCATAGCTTAGCTTTCCTAAGTTAGTGTGTTCATAGGGAAGAAAGGGGTTTTTTGTGAAATAATCATCTACGTAACATGAGGGTGTTGGTCTATCCTTAACTTTCAAGAGTTAGGATATTTTTTATGTCTCTTCTACATGTATGCCTAAGGAAGTGTGGTCATGAGTCATCCATCTTCGCGCCTTGATATTGCGATCCCTTTAGATCACCTTTACTTTCATTTTTTTTATATTTCATTTGTTTGCATTCATTTAGCCCTTTCATTGGCTTAGTCCCTTTTTCTTTAGATATGGCTTAGACAAGTTGGGACAAGGGAACCTGGCTTTTGCAATAGGATGTATCTTCCATGATTGCTTCCATTTACATTTTTGCATTTAATTATTTAGCAAATCCTTTTTGGGAGAGTACAGGACTTCTTTATCCGTATTTGAGACATTCATACATTGGAATTGTTGATTAAATTGGCATTGTTGTCAACATAAGATCATAAAGCAACATTGATGAAATAGTCCAAAAAGATTGAGCCAAAATAACACAGTTGGCTAAGCAGAGTTGGAAGCATTATAACGCTAAGTTTCTATGATGTGAAGATTTGGACGGCCTAGATCATAAGAGAGAGAAAGATCAATGGTCTAGAATATTTTCTGCAATGCCAAGGTGCAAGCTTGTTAAAGCTGTGGGAAGACTGTTGCGGAAGAGATTTGCGGAAGTTATTTTTGAGAATTTATGACAAGTAGACCCGCAATCCCCAATCGCGGAAGCAATTTCAAAAAAGTTGAAAGGCAGCCCGGCAACCTCAACTCGCAATTGCGGAAGGAAGGAGTTCTAGCAGATTGTGGAAAGGACAATTGCGGAAAGATCATTACAGAAAGGGTAAATGCGGAAGCCCGTTCCGAAAAAGTTGAAAGACATGCCCGCAATCCACAACCCACAATTGCGGAAGGAAGGAGTTCCTGCAGATTGCGGAAAGATCGTTGCGGAAGGTTAATTGCGGAAAGACAGTTTGCGGAAAGATAAATGTAGAAAGGTCGTTGCGGAAAGGTAATTGCGAAAGGATTTTTGTTCGACGCTCCGAAATTGCTCGAGAAATTGATGAAGAGTCACGATGAAGATACGTGACTGTTAGATGCATAATTAATTGAGCAGAGTTAAAATAAACGGGGTGTGACTGATAAATTAAAACAGAGTAAATGAAGAGGCACGTTTTATGAAGGGATGCGTTTGATGTTGAAGAGACATGAAGATTGGATGAATGTTGTTACTAATAAAAGATATAAAAGCAGATGCCTGAATTAAAAGTTAGGTGTCAATGTTGTCCAAATCCATGTAGCAGCAACAACAGAAGACAAAGACCAAGGAAGTAATGAGAAACCAGTGACAGAATTGAAGACATAAGAAGATCTGGAAGTCTGATAAAAACATATTAGGGTGGCAGGGTGGTGCTAGGGAAGGCTACAGACCTGCAAGGGCGCTGTAGCCTCCTTCCAGTAGAAACTGGTAAATAAGGGTGTCGTAGCATCTTGTCAGTTGTAGCCGACAAAATGGGGGGTTGTAGCCTCCTTCCAGTAGTAGCTAGTAAATAGGGTGTTGTAGCATCCTTGTCTGTTGTAGCAGGCAAAAACTAGGGTGTTGTAGCATCCTTATCTGTAGTAGTAGGCATAAACTATTTGTAAATATAATTTTGCAGTAATAGGAAGTATTGGTGGTTTTCCCAATTGGGCTTCCACGATAAATTTGTGTTTTCTGTATCTTGTTGATTATGTTTGTTATTTATTATTTTAAAAGTGGTTAATTGTTAAAAAAGTAACAATTCTGATTCACCCCCCCCCCTCTCAGTATTGTCCAATATTCTAACATGAATAGTTATGAGACCATTTATTATTACCAAAGATAGACCATTCACAAAGGGGAAATGTGAAGGGTGTGCGTGAATTGGCTAGCGAGATGAAAATGGCTAGGTAAAATATGATGAAATGAATGAAAATCACTTGACTTAGTTCACCAAGGTACAAGTCGACCTCATACCAACATACTTATTAAGCAAGAAGAATAACACTAAGTTTAGACTAAGAGACAAGTAACGGTTTAAGTATATGAGTCATCGTAAAGCATACATGTAACATCTCATCATGTCAGATAATATGCTAAGAGCAAATGAAGGTTAGAAAATATCACATCACTAGAGGATCAAGCACTGTCTCCAACTAGGCACACCAAATTATATGGATCATTTGATAAGGTTGAAGGACCTCTGACCAACGATGAATGGTGGGACTAGAGATCTCATATCGAAATCTCTGATCAAAGTCACTCTTGTTGAAAAGGGGTTAACATATAGCACAAAAAGACATAACATTTTGCTAAGGCTAACTTTCCAAATCACCTTGTGCATTTATTGCCATAGCCTAGCTATCCTATCTTAGGGAAGTCCACTTTGAGTTGGAGAAGAGCCAACCTAAAGTGTAGCAAGGTGGTTATTGAGGTGACAGTGGGTAAGACCTCTGTTATAGCTGGGTTAGGTTTGTTCTTTGGGGCTTTAATCATACATGACTACTGTTTATATAGATACACGGGGAGCTCCCTCTCCACTTTCTTCCATTGTCAAAGATGCCTAGCTCTGCTCATGAGGTTGATACTTAGCCACAAATCCTAGTTCTTGCATGCTCTGTCTCTCCTTGTGATCAACAAGACAATCACCTCATACTTTTGGGTTGCCTCATCAGATTGGAGTAACCAAAAGACCAACAAATCATCATCAGATTACTTCAAATAATAGAGTAAGCAGGCCTTGAGTCTTCTCTTGACTGCTCCCCCCCCCTCAATTGGCCAACTGACATCTTTGACCATGTCACATACTGTGCATTCTCATTCTCAGAGTGATAGATGGACCAAATCTGGATGAGTCTAGAGGAGGGCACCTCTTGCCCTTTGGGCGACCCCTCAAATTCAACTGAGCAGCTTGGGTTCTATTCGGAGTTTCTTTCCTTTGACCTTGGATGGTAGGAGAGCAAGTCTTCCTTGCTCCTACACCCCCTAGGATTGTATAGCTGGATCCCCTCGTGGTGTTCGAGGATGTTGACAGTGAGCTAGTACCCTAGGCCCCTCTCCCACCCTCTATCATTAGGACAAGGTGGCTTTGAGGTCATTAGGACCAGGAGGCCTTGACATCATCTGCATCTCCAGCTTTCTCTTGCCCAACTAGAAGATATCTAATTTTGGACCCTCCCATTGCATCGCTGCACTTATACCATTTTTGTATCTATTGGATAGTCTTGGTGATTTGTTTATCTAGACACTAATTTATGCTGCACTGTTCTCGTTTTCTTCTTTTTCTTTTAGTGTTATATATGATTTGATTTCGCACCTCCACATTGTGTTCATATTGAATGCATCTTTTAGTTCCATTGGCCTACTCTTGTGGTCGCTTTGTCAGACATTAATACAATTATCTTATCTACTTCTACCTCTAGTGGAAAGTAGTGGCTCTCTCCTTACATAGTGTTGTGCCTATCTTATTCCTCTTTTTAGGGATCACTTTTTGGGTTTACCCCTTGCCACTTGGTACTCTTTATCTGTTTTTGTATTTCCTTGTGTGGATAGGAGTAGCCTTTGGAACTATCACATTGCCATTGTGACTCCTTGATTCGGGTGCCTCTTTTGGTCATTTTTGGACATTAATAAAGTATCTTTCTTTCTTTATAAAGCAGTTAACTTGCAACTTAAGCCTAACATGCCACCATGTTCCAGAGCTCTGAAATGTTTTATGTTCAGTTAACTTTGGAGCAAATGATGTATGTTAAATTGATAGAAGATTAATGTTCAGGCCGTGAATTGTATGCTAATTCCATTCCTAAGCACGCTTAAACTCATTTCAAAAGTTTACTTGAAATGTCACATCTCTCCCTTCAAAACTAGAAGAGTACTGTTTCCACAATCTTTTAAATTAACTTTGAAGATGTCTCCCTCAAATAATCTCAATGTCTGGGCTATATTTATTTTTGTGTATCATTTAAGAAAATGTACTTGTGTTGTACTGTTGGATAAACCACTTATCTAGGACTCACAAACTTGCTGGAGGCTTGGTTGATGTCATTTCTTCACTGCTTGGTTTTTTAAGATTATGGCAGATCAATTACAGGCCTTATCTTGGAACTAAGATATTTCATCATTTTATGTTTACAGGATCCCACTAATGAATTGTACCAGAAGTCTTTAGAATTGACAGAAAAGGTATTAACTGTCCCTGTATTTTTTCCTTGGTACTTTTGAAGAATTTTAGAATTGATTGATTATGGCTGATATGAGACAGAATTGGAAGGACGCTTTGACAGAATATCATGTTCTTCATAGTTTTATAAGCATGCTACTTGGACACAATCTATGTCATAAACTGAGTGAGATATAAAACGATATGTTTTATAATTAAAGCATTGGTTCATGTTAATATGCATTTGTATAACAATTAAATAGTTTTCAATGGTATTAGATTTAGACAGTTCATGTAGGTTAAACTAGATGTAGAAATAAATTAGTAATTGCCATCATTGGGCCGATGTGTCATAGGTCATCCTTTCAAGAAGGTGTTGGTGTTAGGTTTGAATCTAACAGTTCAACGTTTCTTGTGTCTTCCTACTCATTGATCATATTACCATTCTGACTTCTGGTTAATGTTGCCTACCAATGATTATACATGTATAGTAGGGCTAGCCTTTCAGTGAGGTATCCATTGGTCACAATAGTGGTCTTTTGGAATCATTGTTCCCTTTTATAAACTGGTTCCACTTGTAATGGGTGACAGTATCCAGCAATTTAGTTGTGCCTGAAGATGGATATGAATAAGGTTGGTTTGATTGATGTGCCGTGCTAGACTGGTCCAAAAGCAAAATTACTGTTGTATAAGAGTTATGAAAGTCGAGGGAATCCTTGAGCTGTATGGCAAAATTTCAATGACTGAAAATACATTCTCAGGATTTCTTACATGTAACTAGCACCAAAGCAGCCTTCTACAGATAACTTTTAGCAAGTGTAATTGTGGTTATTACCTGCAACTATGTAACCTGGATTGTATTTGAACTAAAATTTGGTTAGAAAGAAAACTTTTTAAAATATTTAGATGTCAAAAATATGACAAGAATTATCTTGAAATTCAGCAATACAAAATATGATTTTTGTCATTTTCTTCAGAAATACAAAAATAGGTTTATGAAGTGAGAATGACTGTAGTTTCTGCTCAAATCATTATGTCAAATCTCCATTAATGCAATGTTAAAGAAAAATTACATTAAATTTAAATTCTACCTAAAAGTTTGTTCCTTTTATGCACATTTAAGGACACTTGTTGAGAAAAATATTCTCTTAGAACAAAATTTAACTTGTGTAGCACCTTTTGTAGATAAAATATAATATGCTTCACAAAAGCTCTTTTTCACGTGTGTTATTCTTCTTGAGAATGTGAATGCTGTAAAGAGTTAGTTTTTTTATCCTAGATTATTTTGTTTGCAAAAATAATTTTAATCTTTACTTACATGGTTGTAGAAACTATTTGTTCCCAGACATCATCACCAGTTCTTCTGAGTTCCATTGACCTACTTTCGTCATTCGTGGACATCAATATAATTTTATTTTGTTTCATTTCAACTTGTTTTCTGTAGCGACTTCTCTAAGACTTGCTAGATTGATGTCGATGATTCCTTGCTTTTTGTTTAGTCTATAAGTGTGCCGAAAACTTTGCTCTTCGATGTGTGTGTTTTTCATTAATGTTCTTAAGATCCTGTACAACCTTTTAACAGAGCTCTTTCTCTAAGGTAAGCAATCTTCTATGGATTATTTAGGAAGGTTCTTCTGTATTACTTTTTTCTTCTTCACAATTCTTAGTATTATGGGGTCTGTTGCTGCCTAATTCACACTTTAAGACACAGGAAAGTCACAACCTGCTATGTGTGTCCTTGGGGGCAAGTGAGAGCTGGGGACCACTGTCACCACAGTCCACAACTCCTTTGTTTAGGCAAGATCCCAACAGAGCCAAAGGGGGTAGTCCCTACGGAAAGACTAAGTTCCAGTTTTATTAATTAATTATAAATAAATTAAAGGGATCTTTTATTAAGATTGAGGCTAAGGTTTTGAGAGATGACAGTCAAACTAATGCAATATGCAAGATTTAAATGACAGTGAGTCCTTTTATTTTAAACCAGTGCCTAAAGAATGGAGTCAGAAAATGCAACTTTAAATGGATGCAAATCTAAGTTAATTATCCACAGTCTAACAAATGAGATGAATAAATGAACAAATGGTATAATTATAAACAGTAATGGACCAAGATATCTCAGCGATATACAGTTGATCTATATTTATCAAGATAAACACATCAAGTAAAATAATTACAGTTTTAACAAAGGTTAAGCATTCACCACATAAACAATTGCAGAACTGAAAAGTAAATGAACTTAAAAAAGTAAAGTGAAACTGAAAGTAAAGAGTTGTAGTGCAATGCTGGAGT
>LPNX010146218.1:558216-601520 GCA_001517045.1 Pseudotsuga menziesii
AAAAAGAGTTGCATAAACAGAAATCTAAGCAACTAGTATTCTACTTCCTAATCTATTTACATATAGATTACAAATGCTTATTAACTTTTGCAGAATACCCCAAGAGAACTTCTCGTTGGGGTAAACAGAAAAGAGTTGCATAAACAGAAATCTAAGCAACTAGTATTCTACTTCCTAATCTATTTACATATAGATTACAAATGCTTATTAACTTTTGCAGAATACCCCAAGAGAACTTCTCGTTGGGGTTTACAATAATCAGAAAAATGTGAGAGAAGAGTGGGGGTTTTGAACCCCTTTTGGAACTGTTTGAAGGTTGAGGTATTTTCGGGCCAATTCGGGCAGCACCTCCCCTTCACCTGTGTAAAACCTGTCACAAACCAGCGAGCTTTGTTCGCTGGAAATCACAGAAAAACTCAAAGAAGTTGTCAGAAAAATTTAGTACCAAAAAATCACTAACTTACAGCAAAAATCTGAATGTAAAAATGACAGAAATACGATGTTTAGAGGGCTGAAAACTGAGTTTTCAGCCACCTAAATGATGTTAAAACAGCAGAATTAAAGTATTTAACTAATATACTAAGGGTTGGGGTTTTAAAACCAAGGTTTTTATCACTATACAGTGATAAAAATTGAGTTCTAAAACCCTTTTGAACAAAAGTGCGAAAATGAAAAACATAATTTTAATCAATGGGGAAAGTGCTCCTTTGTTCTAGATCCCTGCAAATACACTTATAAGAGCTGCAAAATGTAAGCAAAGAGGTGAGCACATAAATAAACCCTACAAAATGCTTTGTAGAGTCTTACTAACCTACTCACAAATGCAGATAGAAATACTTCTACCTACAAGTCTCTCCACAAAATACTTTGTGGAGAGCTATCTAAGCTAATACAAATGCAACTAAAACAAATACAAAGCAGGTTACCTTACAAAGAAGCATGCAATGTACAAAAGAGCCACCAAAAGTTCCTCCAAAGATTGCTTGTATTAAGTGGCCCAACTAGGGCAAGAAGATTACAATAGCAAAAGAGCTTGAGAAAAGAGTGGGGAAGTATTCCGGCAGCATAACAATAGCATGAGAGATCATGTCAAATGAGGGAGTGAAACCCTCATTATATAGTTGAGGAAGACCCCAACCCCTTGAAGATCAACGACCAAGATTAAATCTAGATCTAGGTTAAATCTCCACCACTAGATCTAGGTATTTGACTTTGCATCCTTCTCAATCAATCTACACCCTTAGATTAATTTTCAATCAATGGCTTAGGTGCTTGATCCATGTGACAATGATTCCCCGCCCTTAGATCTAGGGCTTTGACCAAGATGCTCCCTTAGATGTCTTTTTAAGGTTTTGGGTGGGCCCATAGGCTAGGCGCCCCTCTAGATTTGGCTTTGACTTAAAACGTGGGCCCAACTAGGCTAGGCGCCCTCCTCTAAACTTAGGGCCTTTCACTAAATGTGGCGTCCTCCATCTTTAGCTAGCGCCCTTCTAAATAGTGACGCCCCTCCACCAAACTAGCGCCTTCACCTTTTATGTGGGCGTCCTCTAAACATAGCGCCCCACTACTTTGTGTAGCGCCCACCTCCAATGTGTAGTAGCGCCCTCTTAAATGGTAGCGCCCTTCTCCAATTTTGGGGGCGTCTTCATATTTGGTGGTTTTTTTACCCTAGCGCCCCCTCCAAATGGGGTTTTTATGTGTGACGCCCTACTTAGTTAGGGTTTAAACTACTCCAATGGTAGCGCCTCCCTCTAAAATGGTGGTTTGGCCATTCATTATTCACTTGGAGCACCTCTAAAATTAGCTCTGACTTTAGCCATTGCTCCAAGATAGACATTTAACCTTTAGACTTGGGCTAAATAAAAATTCACCTTAGATTTAATTTTTTAACTTAGGGGGTTTCATAGCAATTTACCTTGCATTCATAACTCCTATTACAAAATGCCAGTGCTTGAGCAATTACATTATTACATCAGAACTGAGTTAATTAACCACCAAGGGGTGAAGTTAATTAACTAGAAAAAATTAATAAAAATACAACATAACGAAACTCCGCAAGACTCTAAACAAATGTCTAGCATGGTCATGAATACATTTTGAACCCTTAGCCACCTTATGGAATTGACTGGTAGAACGCCCGTCACCACTTTGGAGGATTTTGAGTGAAAAACCAAACCAATTAAAATCGTTTAAGCAACAAGATTAATTGGAAAGGGAAAAAACACTCGATGAGGGGACTTCCCTAACAACCAGTTCCATGGTGTGGCATCCATATCATATGACCCACACTAGCACATATAATTACATTAATTTTCCCACGCAGGGGAGCAGACATTTCGTTTTACAAAGGGGCAATTGCCCTGCAGAAATGAAAAAATCCTCAGATTTTTCCAAGGTACAATTTGTACAACTATGTACATCTTCATGTACATGGAGTTGCCACCTAGTCGAAATAGGTGGGCAACAGGGTCATTAAAAAGGCCGTCTTTGGTTTCATTTAGTTTGTGGACAAAGTTCATTAAGAAATAAGAACTAATTTTACAATGTTGCCAAAAATTGTGTTATGATAAAATCTTATATTAAATTAACCCCCTATCTACTACTCAAGTCTCATACTAAGAGCTAACTATACATATTGACATGGCCTTTAGATGAGCATTATCTGAATATGTGTCTCACAAAATTTCAGGAATGGCATTTTAACTGTTAAGTGCATAGCCTTTGTTGTTTTCTATTACATTCAAAAGTTTTTGGCCTCTATTCCGATCTTTTCTCTAGGACTTTCCTGGAATTTTTAACGCAGCCTTTTCAGGATCCCAAGAAGCTTTTCATGTATTACATTGGCCATCATGGAGTATGTACACTATTTATTTCTCTTACATTTCTATTTTATATTTGGATGTTTTAAATTATATTAACAAAACATCACACTACTGATAGAATTAGAGATTTGTACAAAAGGAATACTCTATAAAGCATGGAGTTCTTTCACTTTTGTGGCAAGCAGTATCTATAGGTCTAGTTAGCAAATCATTAGGGATTGCACCACCCAGATGACTTTAACTTGGTATATGGTGATACAATTCAGCGAAAACACCTCCATAAACTGCCACCTTACAATATCTACAACTGCAATTCTAAATTTAAGATAGTTTTGGCTATAGATGGGTGAATCAAGGATATCAACTTTTTCCTCTCAATGGATTGTATGGCTATTTGGAAGTTATGTTTTGGGGGTTAAATAGATTGGTAAATAATGCAAGATTTAGACGTAAAAACCCAGAGACATAGGTAGAAAGTTTTGAGAATATTGTGGCCATAGATACCTCTTGAATTTTGTCATGTGACAAATGAGCTCTGTGCATTATTATAGTTGTATGGATTCTCTCTTCTTAATTAGCACACACGCAATGTTATCTTGTCCTTTGTCATCATAAATCAATGCTCCATCTTATGGCTTTCTACTTGTAAAGTTATTACGAGTATTTCAGAGTCCTTTTTCGGTCCATTCAATCTTCCAGTACATGAAATACCATATTACATTATAGGTTCCAATTGGGGTGCCATAAGCATCAACGTTTGACTTATGGGCTTCAAACAAGAGCTTTATAAAGCTTGTGGGTAGAAGCACTTCTTCAATGTTTCTTCAAGTGATTCAAGAGCTTCTTCATCATACGGAGGGCATGTGCATGGGTTCCACAACATGCCAATAGCCACGAATTCCACCAAGGGTATTAAGGTCATCATCAATCAAATAAGGGTCTCCATCCACACATCAAGGGCTCCACACACATGAGCCACACCATGAGGCCTCGAAGGGCCAAAGTCCATCGTGCCATCACTTGTAGGGTAGATGGGCCTTCTTCTGGGGTACCATGACACCATCAGAGCATAAATGACCACAGAATGGGTCATTAATGCTTCTCCAAGCCATTTAGGGCTTCTCCATCGTCTATCAAGGCTTCAGGACCATCTCCAGGGTCTTCAATGTTTTCAGCAAGGTGGCGGCTTCAAGATTCATCCTTGTGGGTACAAGGACCTTGTCAACGTCAACTGGGTACAAGGTGCTTCAAGGCACAAACCCATTCTGTAAGGCACTGCAGGTGGGACTTGGTGGCATCGATGACATCTCGTGGGGCCACTGCAAGTCCATGTTGGCATCAATGACAATTTCATCAACAATCTCCCCCTTTGTCATTGATGATAACAACTCATGTTCCCCCTTTGTCATTGATGAAAACAACTCATGCTCCCCCTGTGAGCATGCTCTCCTTTTGTCTTCATCTCTCCCCCTTTGGCATCAATGGCAAAGGGTGTCCACATACCTGTGTCTGAAATCTCTGATCACTACTCGCTGCTCCCCCTGTCAATATGCACAATCCTAGGATCTGTCTGTATGCCTGGAGTAACCATCCTTTCTCCTTTGAGTTCATTCTCCAGCCTCATGAACTCAAGGTGTGTTAAGGTCTTTGAGAGACCTTACACTTGGCTTGCCATATGGAAGCCATCCTCCTTGCTCTGATCAACCTCTCCTATCTGCAACTGCTCGGTCTTCCTCATCCATACTTGCTTCTTGGCATCCGTGCTTTGAGCATTTGATCTTTCATCTGTACTGGTTTTCCTTGATGAGTTGTATAGGAAATTTCTCATGTGTTGTTTCTGGGTATTCCAACAATCTTGGGCTTTGTGCCCAAGTCCATTGCAACTATAACACCTCATCGTGCGACAATATGTAGCAATGTGACGAACATTGTTGCATGTCCAACACCTGACTGAGCTGTTGGAACTTCTAACACTTCTTTGATCAAATTCATTTCTCCATGCTTGAGAGTGTCCCTGACTATAGGAATTTGTCTTATGATCTTCAAATCTTCTTGCTGATGTATATGAAGTACTCCTTCTTGGTTGACTTCTTTGACTTGCACATTCTTGGGCTTTGTGGCCAAACCCACTGCATGTGTAGCATCTCAATGTGTGACATGTGGCAGCAACATGTCCAACTTGATTACATGTCCAACATCTGATTGAGTCATTGGGGCTTCCACCACTTCTTCTTCCGTAGAGTCTACAATCCACAACTTTATGACCAAAGTTAGAACAAAAATAACAATAACCATTGAAGCCACTTTCATACCTGGGTCTTGGAGTTGTTTCTTTTATGAAGTTGATTTGAGGAATAGACCTAACTTCTTGTTTCATCTTTGAACTTCCGAAGTCTTTGTTGTCATGTGCAGGTGCATGGGGAGCAGCTTTAGACGTTGATGGACCTTGTTTCCTTCTTGGAGTTAAATCTTTGCTTTGAGGAATGAGGTCAGCTTCTTGATGTGTTCTTGAACATTCACCATCCTTGTTATCATGTGTAGGTACATAGGATGCATCCTTGGTCATTGATGGACCAGCATTTGGGGTCTTTGGAGACCACTTGTCTTCTTCTAGATTGTCTTCTACCTTTCTAAACCCAAGACCAGATTTGTCAAAGGGAGACCTTTGGCAATCCAATAATTTATCCAACTTGACAGAGCTACTATTGAACTTCTCATGATGCTTTGATTTTTCAATCCTCTTTTTGAGATTGACAGTCTCAAACTCATGCTTCTGATTTGTCACTTCTTTTTCTTCCAATTGATCTTTTAATGCTTCTTCTATTCTCTTGGCTTCTTCTAGCTGAGTTTTTAGATCAAGATTTGCCTCTCTTGCTTCTTCAAGTATTTTTGAATCTTTAACATGGTTCTTTTGTTCTAGGGTTAGATCGATCAAATCAATCTTTAGCTTTTCTTTTTCTTCTTCCTTTTCCTCTAGCAATTTTAGCCAACCTACTTCTTCATGCTTAAGTTTCTTAAGCAACTCCTTTAGTTCAACATTCTTCTTTTGAAGATTATCCATATAATCAAAGGTTGTTGTCCTAAACATCTTGTAATCAGATTGATTAAGATCAACTTTGTTCAAGTACCAATCAGCGCTGAGATCTATGTTGCATACATAGTTTATAATTCTCTGTTTAGCTTTCAACATTGCTTCATCATCATCTGCAAGAACCTTCTCAATTTCATCACACAAGCTATCATTATAATCACAAGAGTTCATACCTTTACTGGAGTCCTCTTCTTGTTTGTCTTCTTCTTGATTGAGTTCTTCTGGGGGCTTGTCTTCTGATTCCTGATCTGTCTTTTTGGGTTCTGGTTTTTCCTTCTGATACTCACTCTCCAACTTGAACCATAGGTCTTTTGTCGAAGTGTACTCTCCTACATTTTCCTTCACTGAGCTAGGAAGTCCATCCACGAGAAACTTCAAGGCTGTAGTGTTGTCCTTTTTTGCTTCCTTTTGTGCAGCTGATTTTCCTTTCTTGTTTGATGGAGCGGGTGGATTGATAACAATTTCCCAAATACCAAACTTTTTCAGATAAGCCTTCATTTTGCTCCTCCAACTGAAATAATCTGTAATATCAAGTATAGGCACGTCATTGCTTGATAACTCTTTCTTTTCCTCCATTGTGTCTAAGGATCTCCTTCAAGCTTGCTAGGCTTGTAACGAAGGCCGGCTCTGATACCAATTGTTAGACACTGAGAGAGGGGGTGAATCAGTGTAAAGCAATTTTAAAACTTTTCTTAGCTTGTCACAATTAACTACCAATTCATCATTCCACTATCATTTTATAAACATCTTTCACTTCATCATTCACATATCATAAGCATTTGAATCATCAAGAACCATAACACAAAATAACACAACACCATATAATTTTGTAATCTTTTTGTATTAGTTTTGGACCGGCTACAACCGTGAGGTAAAATCAGCACTTACTGATACAAAGAGCACCTACTCTTCATCCAGGACTCTGCCAGGTTTTCTTAGACCCTGCTAAGAAAGGTTTGAGGTATTCTAACCTCAAAAGCAAGACAAGCTTGCTTTTACAATTAAAGCTCACTGTCACATCATTTCATCAATCACATCAACATCACCTATCTCTTCAATCTGTTATGCTGCTGCTCATCCTTTTCTCTGATCATCATTCTTCACTGCCATACTCGAGCATATCATTATCAAGATAACACAATCAAGCATTCACTGTGTAAACATGGGCAGCTACTGTCATCAACATTGCTCATCTAGTCATCAATCACCAAGGTCTGCTCATCTCTGCTGTTCACTGTCAAGTCATCATACAGCTCCTATCACTGATCATCAATCTCTGCTCTTTATCAACACTGCTGCTGCCATTCTATGCTTGTCAACCTCTGCTGCTCAAGTATATCAGAAACACTGCTGCTCTCATTAATCATCTCCATCTTCAAGATCTGCAACATCAACCTTTCATTGGCTGTGCATTATAACTTTGGACTCCCTACCTGGGATATGTATGACTGCTGTAGAAGAATTCAAACCATTCTTCATATCATCACTTCATCATGTACTAGAACTGTCTTGTCTTTGGCTGTTAGTCTTAGACCAGTCATACTTCACAACCTCATGAACTGGGGCTATGTATATGCTTCAAAGGACTGTCATCATGATCATTGGACTGTGTATATTCTTTACACAATGTCACGCTATCAACTTCAGACTTGTGTCAACTGTTGACTATCAATACTGACTGTGTAAAAGAACCCAATCTCAGATCAAAACCAGACTTGGACTGTCTTTACAGGTTCGGGACTATGCTGTCAAATCAAACATGAGTTTACTGTGTCACTGTCATACTGTTGTCATGACATTTCAAGTCATCAAGAAGTTTGCCCAAGCATCAATGCTACTCATGTTTTCATAAGGTTCTTAGCATGCACTCCTTATCTAAGATAACCAGCGGTCTAAGGTCTGTCCACCAATCAACTGGAAGTCTGCTCACATGCTGCTCATCAAAGGTCTGCTCATGCCCATCCAAACAACTACTACTGGTTGTCTCTATCATCATTTGGTCATTGTCATCATGGCTGTTAAAACAATATTGCCAAGCAAGTAATCACTGTCATGTAAGCCAATTTCAATCACTCGCACATGTCACTGTCAGGCTGTCACTCCTTTACCGTCTCTATCATCTTTTGGTCTTCAATTGTCGCTGTCATTAATTCACATTCTCAGACTGATCCGAATTTCAGAGCTCTCATCTCTAACTAATTCCTTCAGTTCATTCCACCGATATCATTAGGACAGTTATCAAACTTGGGTCCTTTGCTGCCCATGCAAATCCACCATAGGACTGCTCCTCAGTCATCTCTAAAGATACCTCAGTCTGCCATCCGAATCTCAAAAAAAAAATTTGGACTGTTCAGGTGCTAGAGAAGACCTAAATCGGGACTGTTTGAAAGCTTGTGAAAACCCCAGGACATGTCCAAGAGTGGACCGTCAATTTGCAGCAAGGAGATAAGTGTAAAAAGCCTCCAACATCCGAATCTAGCAGCAGATATCAACCCAAAAAATATACCTCAGTGAAGGCTCAAGTTTGCTTCAGTCTTCCACGAATTCTGCTGCTGCAAACAAATTCAGACTGATTGAAAAGTCTATCTGCTGCCAACTCAGACTTTAAAAATCAGACTTCAAAACTTTACTGTTGAACCACTGAATTCTTCAGAATTTGGACTGTGGATGTGTGCTGTAGAAGACCTCAATGTCTGTCAATTTCGGACTGTGTCTAGGGCAGCAAAAAGAAATCAAGCAAAAGATAAGAACAAAAAAAAATCATCCTTCAAAAATTTGGGACTGAGGCTGCTGCTCCCAAAATTCCTCAGTCCAAACGAGGTTCAGAGCTGTCTTAAACTTCACCAAATTCTACATCCAAATTAAAAACATAAAACTCTATTAAATTTAATACTGGTTTTCCATCATAAAATTTCACTGAGCCGAACTGCAATTTGTGTTTTTTTTTATATTTTTAAATTAAAAAAATAATTTCTTTAGCTGACCGACTTCAAGTTAAGATGGGATTTTAATTTCAATTAAATCCTCAAATTTTGGTCTTGTTTATTTCTTATTCTTCTTCAAGAATCTATCATAAAGTAGGGGTTGTTTAGGGCTCAAGGCCCTCAAAGAATCTAATTGTGGTCTTGCTTGAGCTTCTTTTACACATTTGTGGGCACATTGAATCCTTTTAGGAGCTGCCTTATTTTAGGGCTTGTTCCATACTTGGCAAGGTCTTTGTCCATTCAATCTTCTAGTACATGAAATGCCATATTACATTATAGGTTCCAATTGGGGTGCCATAAGCATCAACGTTTGACATATGGGCTTCAAACATGAGCTTTATAAAGCTTGTGGGTAGAAGCACTTCTTCAATGCTTCTTCAAGTAATTCAAGAGCTTCTTCATCATACGGAGGGCATGTGCATGGGTTCCACAACATGCAAATAGCCACGAATTCCACCAAGGGTATTAAGGTCATCATCAATCAAATAAGGGTCTCCATCCACACATCAAGGGCTGCACACACATGAGCCACACCATGAGGCCTCCAAGGGCCAAAGTCCATCGTGCCATCACTTGTGGGGTAGATGGGCCTTCTTTTGGGGTACCATGACACCATCAGAGCATAAATGATCACAAAATGGGTCATTAATGCTTCCCCAAGCCATTTAGGGTTTCTCCATCGTCTACCAAGGCTTCAGGACCATCTCCAGGGTCTTCAATGTCTTCAGCAAGGTGGCGGCTTCAAGATTCATCCTTGTGGGTACAAGGACCTTGTCAACGTCAACTGGGTACAAGGTGCTTCAAGGCACAAACCCACTCTGTAAGGCACTGCAGGTGGGACTTGGTGGCATCAATGACATCCCGTGGGGACACTGCAAGTCCATGTTGGCATCAATGACAATTTCATCAACAGGTTGCTAGTTTTAACTGTGTGGAATTTTTTCTCGCTGTATGATTTAGAAGTTGACATGGGCAATTCGAAGAAAATTGTGCTGGACGTGGTTAAGATCTTCTGGGATTGCATGGCTAGCTTTAATAAATTAATAATTGAATAATCTGTCCTGTGTAGTGTTTGCTTTGTCGTTCTAAAGTCTCTTATTAAATCTACCACTGGAATCCAAAGGTCAAATTAATGATATAGTATTAGTACAAAATTTGATAGCCTGTCCTGGTTTCAGTTATTTGTTATAAAAACCGCAGATGTCATCACATGTGCCATTCATTTGAAGCATGTCTGTAATGAAGTTATACTTTTGTCCTTGAAAAGTATTATGTTTACTTTTTTCTTTTCTGATCAATTTTTAGAAACACAGCAACAGTCATTCTTGGATGAGTTTTCTGATCTGACATTAGATGATCAATTTTGTCTTCAAGTGAATTTCTCAATTTTTTTAAAGGTTGTAAGTAATTCTATAATTGTTCATAGAAGGAATGAAAAGAAGAAAGTTTATTGCGTATGCAGGCTAGGAACTGTGATCAATTGTAATGGATGTTATAGCACAGATACTGCATCATGCCTAAAGCATCTCTGGTGTAAATATGAAGTAATAATACATAGGAAAAATTCATATATTATATAGCAATTCACAGCTAGTCAATTGAGAGATATATGATGTGCATCTCAGAGTGATCAGAAGAGAAGAATAGATTATTTTATGCATATGATATTGTTACCTCAGGTTATGCAGCATGCTTCATTGTATTATTCAGAATTCTCACTGTCATTGGGTGTTGTCTTTAAATATTCTTTTTTCAGTAAGCAATACAAAAATATTTAAACTTATATAATGAATAAGAGGTTTCTTATTTACCCTTCAATCAGTTGAAATGCTTGGAGCAGTTAACATGATTGCAGCTTTAAAATTTGAAACTGAATTTGTTTAATCATTAATGTATTATAGAGTAGTTTACCATCAACTTGGGAAAGATGAGAAATTTTCCAGAGGTTAAAGTGTGCATGATAATTCCAGTTAACTATTAATTCTTTAATATAATAAGCAGTGGATCCAAGCGAATATGTTAATAGAAGTTGTTGTCAGATTGAATTTATCAATCAAGTAAAATCTTTCTAATACTTGCTAGTGCTACAGATTGAAAATATTATATTTTAATAATATTTGCTTCTTGTAAATATGTCTATTTATATTCTGAGTTGGGATCTGATCTATCAGATCTTTCATAGTATGCTTGAGAAGACAAGGGAATAAATACAAGACATCATTAAACTATAGCAGTGTAAAAAAAAAATAGTAAAAGGTGATAAAAGGGTGTAGGAGCTCAAACTAGAGAGATAAACATATCCATTTTGAAATGCCTATTTGCTTTTCATTTTTTGGGAATATTTAATATTTATACATGTATGTAGATGTTATTTCATTCATCTTGCATGAAAAATTAAAGAACTGCTATATCGTGTATTTTGCAGGTCATCTATTTTATATCGACTAATTTCAGATGATTATTACATTCAGTGTGTTATTGGTTAACGTGAGCTGAGATTGCTCTCCTTTTGGCGTTTCCATGTAGTCAAATCCAATTCAAGTTTTTGAAACAATATTTATTGTCTGTAGGCTCCAGAGTTGCATTTGGAAGTGCATAAGCAAATCTTTAATCCACAGTCTTTTTCTGCTGGCTCCTCGACTGTATCAAATTTGAAGGTAGTGTATAATGTATTCAATTATTTTCTCCACCTGATTGAAATGAATGATTCTGCTGAATGCTTGAAGCTATATTGATCATATTTCTTTTAATTAGATCCACTTAATTTACTATATTGAGGAGTTTTGGATAACTAAAATTATAATTCTAAGATCTTTGAATATGATCTCCTTTATGTTTCTTTGAAATGGTATTGGTGCTGCTACTGCTTCTATGTTTCTTTGAAATGGTATTGGTGCCACTACTGCTTCTACTCTCTGTGTCAGTGGTAAAACTGCTTAAAGATGTTCTTGGCAATGAAGTGTTTTTTTGCAACACCAATAAACCAAATCTAAGTAGGGCCTTTTCAGGCAACAAAACCTGGTGAAACAATCTTCCAAGAATGTTGATTGTTGATTGAATCTTAGGGAACCACAAAACTATTGGAATTGAACATTTGCACTATCAATACAATTGGCAACAGTTCGTAGAACTGTCTTCTGCAGTTAAAGGCTATAAATTGAAACCGATGGGGTTTAAATCATTTTAGAAATCTTAGAACTTAAAAAATGCTATAAATCAAAGCTGTGATACCCAGAGCACACAAAGATGAGAAGAGACAATGAACCACAAGTATACTATGTAGATTAGTATGTGAGAAGAGAAACAAGTACAAGGCAGAGATTGGAGAGAATAAAGACAGTGTTCCACGGGGACTCGCCCCCCAAGGTTGGGAGCTTGCCCCCCTCACTCCCCACGCCCTGGGGGCTTGGGGGCTCCTTCTGAAATATTTCCCCTCGTCCCCAATTTGGCAAAACTTGGGGAAATGTAGGGGGGAGCTCGTCCCCTTGTTTTGAAGCATGCACTGGATAAGTGGGGGCCTCCTAGGCGCTCCGATAAAAGTGGTATTTTCCTTATCTTTCATTTTCTATCCTTTTACTTAAAGTTTTAACATTACCATTAATTGTTTCAGGATGTTTGAGAGTGGTTCCAACCTAATCGGAGTTCATATGCAAAAAGTAGAATTTTAGATCCCATTCAGAACTCAACAGACTTAACAGTTTTCAGGATTTCAGGATTGCAACGTTTCCATTGGATTTTATCATGTATGAGGTTAAGGGATTGTCATTTAATCAAGCACATCAACCTCTTTATTTACATTGATGTTGGTGGTGCTAATTGTTAAACTCCTCTATCATGGCCTAAATCAAAATGTACCCTTTCCTCAAGCAAAATCACTTATTAAGCATGATTTTTTTTCCAATTCTGCCTTATTTTAATGCTTGGTTTAGGAAGTTTAATCAAAATTGTAGGGTGTTGAGTAATGTCCTTTGAGGATCAACTTCGAGATTCAAGGTAGCGGCAAGGGCTAAAAACCTAGAGGAGGCGGGCACAAGGTGCTATTGATGAATATGATCCCAATATAGGATTAATAGTTCACTCTTACATAATTGTATGTTGGACTTGAAGTACTCAAATAATGTGATGCCCTCTAGAATCATGAAGAAATAGGGTCCTTTGGTCGCACTTCCTTATTACAACATCTATGCCATGGATTTACACAATTTTGAAGTGTGTTGAATCATTGAAGAATTAGACTGTATTTATAGGGAGCAACTTAAACTATATTTATACAGGATGAATTGTTATTGCCGAGATTTATAATATTTTATATTTTTTATAATTTTTATGACCTCGACGTCCCCCCTGAATTTCTATAAAATTTGGGGGTGGTCTCCACGCGTTCCCAACTTGCGTTTCCCTGCTCCCACGCTCCCGCATCCCGGAAACTTGGGGGAACATTGAATAAAGATTGTATTAAAAGAAATCAGGTACTTAGATACAATCTGACAATCACTAACCCTATCTCAATTTCCACACATTGGATTTCAGATATTGAAGTCATAAAAGATAAGTTTATTACTGTCCAGCAAGTGACTAAAAAAGTCAGTGGGACTTGTTAGCACCTGGATTGGATTTCGTTAAAATCCAAGTTTGACTGCCTATCTTATTTTTGTTCGTGGGTTTATTATGGAATGGAATGGTTGTGTTACAGCTTTATATCACACCCTAGGTGACAAAACCCTAACTCACTAGTTGAAAGACAACGGTAACTAAGGAGGAGGCCATTGTCACCTCACCGATCCTCTTCTACTTTTATGCTGGAAATTCTTCCAGCACAATGGAGCCTTCCATATGGGTGATAGTTTTCTATTCTGATCAAAGGATTTAATAAGGCCTGGATCACAATTATGTTTTAACTTTTTTTATGAAGTACAATATGTTTTCCAGATTTTTAAGGCTTTAAACAGATGCCCTATTTGCAGATTTCTGACTGGCACAAAGGCTAATTTAAATATGATTTAGATGGCACTAAATTGTGTTAAAATTTTCAGGTTTAGAAGGCTGTAGTAACAACCCTCTAAACAGATCTAAAGGTGAAACCAAGGATGGAATAAACTCTGATTTGGTTCTGTAACTTTGAGGAGATCATCTTCAGATTTGATTACATACAAATTCAGCTGGTTTTAAAGAGCAACTACGGAGAACAACAGCTGAATTACACATATGAAAGTTCTGATTTAACTTGGAACCATTGGGCACATGGGGTTATCTTTCAAGAGGAAAGGGCTATCCAACCATTTAAATGATTTACCATCCAATTTCTCTAGTGAATATTCATTCTGATTTAAGAGGTGGTATAGAACAAAGTTCTGTACACATGGATCTACTTTCATGTAGGTACATCAACACATAGTTCTGGAATTCTCTTCTTTAAAACAACACTAGATAAGATAATTTTATTACTGTCCAACTAATGACTACAAAGTAGGTCCATGGGACTGCTGAGTACAAAGATCTTATTACAAAGCGAGAGTACCAAACGGCTTCCTATAAACAGCAGAAGATGGAAGGAAAGTAAAGTGGAACGAAGCATGAGATCTATGCTAGGTCATGGAAAACATGAGAAACCCTCGATCCCGGGCACGGGAGAACGCACAAAGGTGGAGATGTACACGAATAAAGGATCTAGGAGTAAGAAGATCTAGCAATTATGAAGTAGGTCTATTATGGAATAAATCCATCTCCTAACTGTTGTTTTTTCTTAGCAGCATCGAGAGCCATTCTCTTAGAAGAATGGGGCCACCTGGTCTGGGACCACGGTGAAGACTCAACCCAATGTTGAGTGACCATTTTGTTGAATGGTAGATATCTGGTTTGGGACCATGATATAGACCCAGCTCTGCCTTGGGCAGACTCAACCCAGTGTTGAGTGACCATTTTGTTGAATGGTAGACATCTAGTCCGGGACCACGATGTGGACGAGTCTAGTATTGGTAGACTCGCCCTAGTTCTGAGTATCCATTGTCTTGGAGAATGGAGGCGCTTGGTCCGTTACCAAGTATTTGACCTGGGGTCAAATTGTGCAGCCTATGGCTGAGGCACCTCGTCTGTTACTAGGAAGGCACTATAAGCCCTAGATTGGGTCTAGGCATGTGTGGCACTCTGACCATTGATCTATGGGCTTCGTGTACTTCTCCAAGGCTTAGCTACCCTTGGTTAAGTTACCCTAGTACCGGATCTAGGTGTCACACAGAGTGTGAGATAAAAGCATTAGTAACTCTCTTGGTTTATGTAATATCCCAAATACGGATATTCTCTAATGTTTTATTGTAGTGCTGACTCACACACTCAATCTTATACAAAGATACGAAATAACTGTGCATGCAAACTTGCCATGCAAAAATGCCCTAAAATGTAACTGAATTAGGGCTAGGGTTTGTAGAGAGAAATTAACACTTACCACTGATATCCCGGCTGATAATGATGCTAGAGACAGCTGCATGCTTAAAGATCTAGATAGGTGGGCTAGTAGTGCTTCTTTCCTCCGGTGTTACCACCTCGTTGTATCGTAAGCACCCTCCAGACTGAAGGTGACGTTTTTGTAGGAGGAGAGGTCAAATACCCTCGAAATTTTGCAGAGTTGATGGTCTTCCCCTCCTAAAGAGAATGGCCGAAGCATGTTGATGATTTGGCCTCTTTAAGTGCCCTAGCGAATTGAACTGGCAGTTTGGTGCTCATGCCCTCAAATCCCTCTGATCTGCTAATAGCTCCTCAGAATGAGCGAACGGAGAAATGGGAACCACACAATGCAATGGAATGACCCTGCTGAAGAAGAAGAAGCTGGCATGCGGGAGATAAACTAGAAATCAAAGACCCAGTGAATACTTTGGGGTATCCAGCTAAAGCCCCAGCTGCAAAACGTGAACCTGCAAATCAGAGATCCTTCTGAGTGTGTTGGATCCTGAACACTGATGTATACGGTGATTGTCGTTGATAAACCTGGATGGTCTATCCCGAAGAGACTAGGGCAGATATCTCACTGCCGAACCCTCGTTAGCCAAAGACGTTGTTTTCAACCCCAACCGCCGCAGCTGCATACGGTGCTGCTGCTCAAAGCTCCAAAATCAATCAATAATAATCATAGATATCCCCTTTAGTCCCATAACCCTTCTTAAATAGATCCTTATGCACTTTTAGGGTTTGCATGTCACTTTTAGGGTTTATGCTCACTTTTGCATGCATGCAATTCTAATTTTAAGTTGACTTTAATACTGAAGAAATAAGGCATGCATGCTCTGCATGCCTTATGATAATAACTCTGATGGCCCTCTTTACTATACTGATGACTGAATAATTGTCCTAATGTGCTCCTGGTATTAAAGGTCCTCAGCCAATTCCCTATTTATAAAAAATGGAACATTATAGTCCTCCCTCGCCAAAGAGTGCTTGTCCTCAAGCAATGCCAATGCAACTCCACAATCAATCAAATTGAACCAACTGAATCTAGGCATGATCCCAAGGTCCCAAATTATCCTAGGAGATTTGTAGCATCCTCTACTCAAAGTACTGCACTGCACGGTACCATCACAAGATATCCCATGGAAGCCTCCTAAAAGTAGAGGAACTAACCACGGTGTAAACGAGGTACCATCACAAGAGACCTTCTGAAAGCATCCTCTAGCAATCACTAAGCTGCCAGTCATTGTAATCACAGGGTCCTAAATCAATCTGATAATTGCAGAGGTCAAAATGCATCCACCGCTACCCTGCGTAGTATCGACACAAGGAGCATCGTGTAGACTCCCAAGTAACCCCATCCGTAAACATTGTATCCATCCCTCATAAGGTCTCCCACATGGATCCTAATGCAAACTTGTGTGCATCTTTCATCCCAAATATCCCAAGGTTGTTGTGGGACTATACCCTTGGCTAGGAATGGCTTCCCAAGAATCGCCCACTCAATAGGACACCACCCCTTCATCTCATCAGACCCCCAAAAAGCACCTTGTCCATAAGCACCATCACAAGGAATAATCCTACCAAGCTGACATTCTGCCTTCCTGATTTCAATTGGAATGCTCATATACTGCTACCCAATTTCTCGATCTTGGCCAACCTGTAAAAATCATCCGCCATTATGCAAATGTGGACTCAAGCTACTGCAAGCCTTGTCTATGTACTCTTGAAGAGGATTGCTTTGAAATGCAATAGTATGTTTCTTCTGCTGCCCCATTAAGTAATCCAACTGCTCTTCAATACTAGAAAGCCTGACCGCTGACTCGATACATACAACTCGAAGAATTGTAAGCTCAACATCTCGCTGTACTATGGTGTCTCAAAGTATCTTGGTTCTGTCTTTCATCGCTAGAATGCTTTCTGTAACTCGTTCAATCTTCTTTCAGTGACTATCATCTGAAAGCTCTATCTCATGCATGTATAAACTCTCCCTAACCTCCATGTGTGAGTGCTCACTGTCTTGACTGTTGTGGCCATTGCCTTGCACCTCATGTATTTCGCCTGGCATAACTGTCTGGATTTTTGCTGTAGGTGATGAAGAGTGTATCAACTCCAACACATCACACAGCTTGTCCACAATCTGACTATCGGATGTGTTGGTATCGATAGATTCGCTGGATGACTCTAATGCTATCTCCTCATGCACATCCTTATCATGTATTGTTAACTCCAAATCAAGCTCACCGTCAACTTGTACTTTGGGCTCATATTTCTCCACTCCAACTATGTTTTTAGGAAATCCTGATCCAAATCCTTGGGTTGGCTCTCAAACATGATGGTGTAATAGTCTTGAAAGGAAAATGCTGCACATACCTCCTCACCCAAGGCTAGATATTCCTGATATCGAGGCAAGTGTTGAGTGTTGCTAACCTCTACAAATTTCCAGTCAAGATCCTTCTCATTGTCTTCATATTCTGACATACACTTCACCAACATCACTGACATTCATTTGCATGTATGAGCATGCATCAACATGCACTTTTATTCAATGTCTCTATGCCCACAGCTGGCAAGGATCATGCTTTGATACCACTGTAATATCTCAAATACTGATATTCTCTAATGTTCTATTGTAGTGCAAACTCATACACTCAATCTTATACAAAGATATGAAATAACTACGCATGCAAACTTGCCATGCAAAAATGCCCTAAAATGTAGCTAAATTAGGGCTAGGGTTTGCAGAGAGAAATTAACACACCACTGATATCCCGGTTGATAATGACTCCAGAGATAGCTGCATGCATAAAGATCTGGATAGGTGGGCTAGTAGTGCTTCTTTCCTCCGTTGTTACCACCCCGTTATACCGTAAGCACCCTCCACACTGAAGATGACGTTTTTGTAGGAGGAGAGGTCAAATACCCTCGAAACTTTGCAAAGCTGATGGTCTTCCCCTCCTAAAGAGAATGGCCGAAGCATGCAGATGATTTGGCCTCTCTAAGCGCCCTAGCAAATTGAACTGGCAGTTTGGTGTTCACGCCCTTAAATCCCTCTGATCTGCTGACAGCTCCTCAGAATGAGCGAACGGAGAAATGGGAACCACACAATGCAATGGAATGACCCTGCTGAAGAAGAAGAAGCTGACATGCAGGAGATAAACTAGAAATCAGAGGCCCAGTGAATACTTTGGGGTATCCAGCTAAATCGCCAGCTGCAAAACGTGAACCTGCAAATCAATAATCCTTCTGAGTGTGCTAGATACTGAACACTAATATATACAGTGAATGTTGTTGATAAACCTGGATGGTCTATCCCGAAGAGACTAGGGAAGACATCTCACTGCCGAACTCTCGCTAGTCGAAAACGTTGTCTTCAAGCCCAACTACCACGGCTGCACACGGTGCTGCTACTCAAAGCTCCAAAATCAATCAACAATAATTATAGATATCCCCTTTAGTCCCATAATTCTTCTTAAATAGATCCTTATGCACTTTTAGGGTTTGCATGTCACTTTGAGGGTTTATGCTCACTTTTGCATGCATGCAATTCTAATTTCAAGTTGACTTTAATACTGAAGAAATAAGGCGTGCATGCGCCGCATGCTTTATGATAATAACTCTGATGGCCCCTTTTACTATACTGATGACTGAATAATTGTCCTAGCGTGCTCCTGGTATTAAAGGTCCTTGGTCAATTCCCTATTTATAAAAAACAGAACATTACAGTTTATGATGATGTACTTTTGGAATCAAGAAGACCACAGGGGCACATGGAAAAAGGCTAAAGTCAAAAGTAAAAAATACATAAGAACTTTTGGACCATAGGAAAAGGACCACAAGTGAAAGTCAAAGATAAATAAGGACTTTTGGTAAAAGTCAAAAATACATAAAAGACCTTTTCGGTAAGAAGGTAAAAGTGAAATTAGGAAAAGATTAAAATATTGTTATTTTATCTTTTCTAATTTTGGTCCACTTACAGGTGACTAAAGGCTATAAAAGAAGACCGAGTCTTCTCATTATAATATATACACTTGCTCTCACAGGTACTGCTGCTCAAGGTTGAAAAAAGAAGACTTTGTGATTGTGCCTTAGCATGGATAAGTCTAGCTAGGGCATCATCATCCTCCATCAACAGCAAACCCTAAGCTAGGGCTTTCTATCATAAGGGTGTTTCTCAGCAAACCCTTCTTTTCAGCAGTTATCTTCTTCTCTCTCCAAGATCTGGGCAGTTGGGAAGCTCCCTCTTCTCTTCATGGGCTGTTAATCTTCAGATTGGGCAGGCCACTTTGAGGGCACTGCCCTCTTGGCATCCACGGGCAGCCTGTTACAGGCTTACCCGTGAAGGTTTGGCTCACGGCCAACCCTCGGGTAGCCCTAGGGCAGACCCACAGGACTGCGGTGGCCCTACTGCACCTCCGGGCAGCCTAAAGGCATACCCGTGATAGGTATGATACCCCTTGAACTGTGCAAAGACAACTAAGGACTGACTCATATAGGTACATGATAGGAATAAGTAGGGTCTTGGAGATGCCAATGTCTTTACTTCAGATAGAGCTTTTACTACCTGCAAGCTGCTGAACATGATCTGTAACTAAATCTGATGCTACCATCTTCAAACTGGTTAATTTGTTTCTTAACAATAAAATAAGTTCATTTGAGGTTTCATATAAATGCTTTAACTTCTTCCAAATATCAATAGCATTACCAAGACCAAAATTGTGAAAAGAATATCTTCCAAAGCAAATATAAGAAGCAATGCATTTTTATTTTTCTGTTTATAGTCATTAGTCATGGGATCATCTTTTGGAGTTGTCTCAGTAACTAGTTCCCAAAGATCATGATAAGACAAAATCTGTTCCATTTTAAGTTTCCAGGTGGGATAATTTTTGCTATTTAATTTATAATACTCAGGCATCAGGCATCAAGAAATCATTAATATTGACCATTTATATTTTCATGTAACTCCAGAAAAAACTGCTGATAACTCCAATAAAATACAAAACCATTATAACACCTTGTAAAAGAAATCTTATAACTCCTTTAGAAAAATCAGATATGAAACATTTTCAAATTCCTTTATTGTCACTGAATGGACTTTTGCATAACATGTTGGTTCTATCTTGATCTAGTTGACTGGCCTTGTTTACTCATAAATCAGCCAACTCATAAAATCACAGGGTTTCTAATAAAACGCATTCACATGTGAGTTTCCAACCCAAATAAATCACTGAAGCACAACATGCAAAGGCCTTGCTTATATCCAGTAAACTGATAGCTATAATTAAGTTAATATTTATGCAATCATCAGAAATTCAAGGATTAGATTTCCTTGCAAACAGCAGGGGCTTTTATGGCATGGAAAAGGGAAACTCAATATCATTCAGATCACAGCGGAAACCCAAAGGGTGGTTGTCATGAAAACCTTACAGAAAATCCTATGGCTGGGGACGTCTGCTAATATGGACAAGACAAAATGAGATAAATATGGAAGATAATAAGATTTTTATATTCTGGAGCAGCATCAGAGAATGGAACAAATGTGCTATAGTAGAGTTTAGCCACATAAAACATAGACAATTTTCTAAACCACAATGTCCTGTGACACGACCTCACAAATCACTTGTTAGACATTCTTGACACCTAATTATGTAGCACAGTTCAGACTAAACAGGCTTTAGTCCTGTTTATTCATCACTTGTCAATATTAAAAGACTACACAATTAAAAACATAAAACACACCTTAGTCATTGGAATTTGCAACATCCCATTTATTTAACAAAATAAAAATCTGACATCACCATCTGAATTTAATTTTGTAAAGGTAGTGCATTTTTATTTTTATCTTTTGACTTGTACATGTGTTTGCAACTTTGCACCGTAGAAAAAGGTTATCTGTTCAAATGATTGCCCTATTGTGCTATAAAGTTGGTCCAAGTTATTTTTTCTGATGGCCAAATTGATAGAGAGCACACAAAATGGCCATTGATTTTGATGGACTTCGACTCTGTAAAGTGAATAATTGTTTGATTGGCATGGGTTGTGGTTGTTAGAATACTTGTCTGTAGCATAAGAGACGTATTGCTCTATTGATTGGACATGTAACACTGTTCTGTAGAAATCTTTATGCATGTCTGGTTAGATGGAAAATATAACTTATAAGTGGATTGTTGTTTTTGCAGGGCTCAAAGAAAAAGAAAAACAGTGACTTAAAGTACGACATAATGGGTTGGATCGTACTTGCTGTTGGCATAGTAGCTTGGGTGGGAATGGCAAAATCTCATGTGCCTCCACCTACATTATAAAATCCCTTTCATTTCCAAATTAGTTTTGCATACATGTTATTAGGATCCAGCTCTTATTCCTGTGATGGGCCACGCCAGCATGGCTCAAAAGGTCGATTCTATCATTCTTTTAACATTATTATTCATGTGATTTTAGAGTTGTTCGAAATTTCGAATCCTTTATGATATGCTGATTCTGTCAGTTTCAGAACATGTGTATAATAATTTTCAGTATGTGTATGCTGTATTACATTTATAGATTTTAAAGATACCATCATTTGTTGTTTCTATATTTTTCTATTATTGTAGTAAAAATTAAACAGCATAGCTCATTGCTTCTAGATATCTGAAGGTAATTCGTTGTTGCAATCTTAGCTCCTTGGCGATAATTATTATTATTATTGGGTCTTTTATTTTGGTGTCTAGTAACTCTTTAAAATAATTATATCCATTTTTATGCTCTTTGTTGTTGACCAAAACAGTTAGCTGGGCAGCCAGTCTTGCCCTAGTCTTGATGGACCACCAAAGAATTGGCTCCTCTGTCGATACTAGGGAAGTTCTATGACTCGCTGCCGCTAGGATACATTTACACAAAATGAAATTGTCCCCAATCTACACAATGTCTCTAAAATATTTCCCTACCGAGAATGTTTTGCAGATCTATATTTTGCAACGTAATTACTCACTACAATAATGGAATATTTTCTTTCTTAAATATTTGTGGCGAATGAATAAAAAGTTTTGGTATGAAGCGTGCTTGTAAATAACTTTTCTTCGATCTTTTCATAGGTACGACGTTATAATGAAAGCAAATTGCATGTTGCTCATGTAGATTGTTGCCCAGTAGGCCTCTTGTAGGAGTGTTGTAGAGGAATCTGTATTTTATGCTTTTTCTTTTTTCTCAATGCATTTTTTATTATTAATTTCCATCATCAGTTTCCAAATAAATATTTGGAAAAATTCAGTTACATGAAATTGATTATGCACCATACATGTTTATTGAATGAAGACTACATGGAGGCTTGAGTAACCTATATGACAATTTAGGTGTGCTTATGACATTATGATTGAAGCCTTATATACCGAGATATATATCTTATGTTGGTGGTTGTAAAGGTTCTTTAAGGAAATAAATTTACATCAGATCACGATAAAATTTATGAAGTTTTGCAGCGACAAGGGTTAGCTTAGTGGGTGGAACCATCCACCCAAGGCATGTTGTTGGTGGGGAAGCAATAGGTCACAAGTTCAAATCCAGTTGTGTCCCTTGTGTTTAATAACGATGCTTCATCTGGATATTCCGAGGAAGACAGAAGGATCCCACAAAGTTTTCCATGGAAACAAATTAGTTTGAATAGAAAAGATGTCTCTAAAAGAAATTCTATCATATATTTATTATACATAAACAATAAATTTAAAGTCCTGTTTCAATGACAAAATAAAACAAAACATTAAAGGGGACACTTTTCAAGAAAGTTGCTAGAAAGCTCTTAGATTGATTGGCAACCCCACTAAAGTTTTGCAAAACCCTTTATATATATATATATAGAGAGAGAGAGAGAGAGAGAGAGAGAGGGGTTTGTCTAATGAGGGTTTCACATGTGGAAGGAGTGAATATATATATATATATATAGAGAGAGAGAGAGAGAGAGTATTGTGGTATTTGGAAGAGGTTTTCACATATGTTAAGGAGTTATTGTGGAACTCATTTCTTTTATTTATTTTGGAGTTGCACTCCACATCTCTATTTGTTGTTTATCTTAAAGATTTGTTACATAACATTTGAGTATATAGTGCCTAGGTTGGCTCCCACAAAATGAGTCATCATACCATATTTCGTGATAAATTTCTTTTGGAAGTTTCAATTTTTTGGGGATCATGAGGAAACACAGTGAAGTACTTGTGATATAAAATTCAAGTATTGGTTCACTAAAAAATCATAGTTACAATCTATGGAAGCTAAGATTTTAACTAGTCCAAAACAAGTTTCAAATAGGTGTTCTACATACAACTATTGTATGTAAAGCTCGTGAGCTTTGAATTGAGTTCCATCAGTTACATTAGAAAGATGAGACATAGTATTTTGGTAAACATTTTAGAAGCAAATTTGAAAAATTGGACATGTGGCATGTCGTAGAAGTTCATTCTCTTGAAAGGGAAAAAAACAAGAAGACAATAATCATATTTTTTTTGGCATTTGAAAATTTAGTCAAACTCGTGGCATCGCAGAGAAGGCATATTAGGGTACTATAGGACAAAATTTCAAACTCGGAGGTGTCGATATTTTAGTGAAAAATAGTTTTCAAATCATGCTTTTAAAAGGTGTGTTTACATAAATGTAGCATGATTTTTGATTACGATGTTTGAAATATGAACAAATGCAAGGAGAATGAAGAAATATATAGATTATGAAATCTTTATAAAGTCTATTTGACGAGGTCAAGAGATTGAAAGAGAAAAATTATTGTAAAAAATGATCTTAAATGAAGAGACCAACAAAAGATATGGGAAGAAATTTGCAAAAATGTAGAAGAAACCCTGAATAAAAATGAGGTTAAATTCTAAATCAAATATAGAATTGAAGGACATAAGAATTTAATGGATGGCATCTTGCAGCTTTGAAAGGAAAAGAAAGACAAGATTGAAGAAGGCCACGAAAAAATACATGAAAAAGTTGAGATTTAACTTGAGGATATACATGTCACATATGAGGGTATCATCTCAAAGGCTAGATAGATAAGATAAGATTTTCGGATTGTTGGGTACAGTTCTCTCAAAACAAAGCGGGAGCACTAAAATGGCTCCTATAAAGAGAGAGCAAGATATATAAAGATATATATAAATATAAACTAGGGTTTGAAAAACATTAGACTCTCAGCGCGAATCATTACACAGGAGAAGGATTTACAAAAAAGATGAATCCAGAGACTAGGGAACAAGTGAAAGATGAAAACAATGCATATAAGTCATGTTTTACTAAATCCATCTCTCTTAGCATTTGAGGTTGAATGGGGAAAATTGAGTAGAAAGTATTGTCTGGAGGATGAGTTGGGAGAAGATTTAGATTGTCTACTAAGTTGTTACATGCAAGGATTCATCATTCATTGGACTTTGGGTGGTCTAGTCAACTTCTTGGTGAAGGAGTTGGTTAGGTAATACTATCGATGTTTCTCGAGGGGGAGCGAAGGTCCCTTTGGTTTGTATAGATTTGGAGTAAAAATTCATGTTGTTATCAATTTGTTTATTGGTGCTCCTAGTCGATGGAAGCCTCACAAATAATGAAGTAATCATTTAGGTGGAGGCTAGTCTAGGAGGAGGCTTTAGAGCATGTGAATAAAGTTTGAAGGCCTTTTGCATGCATAGGGTCAGGCATATCTGGTCAAGGTACCAAGAGAAGTTAGAAGGGGCCTGAGGCTCCTTAAATAAAGGAATCACTCATGTATCTCATAGTAGATGGGACATTGAATGATAGAGTCCTCCTCTATCTCAACTTCCAAAAGATGCTACAATGTGCAAATCTTATCTAACTAATCAATCTAACGGTTTATCTCAACTTGGAGTGGATGTGAACCCACCTAGAACTGACTTAAGGGAATGTAGAGAGTGAGCCCAATGTTTGCATGTGTATGAGGGTTGGATAATAAGTTTATTTCTCAACTCCATGAAATGCTAAGCATAGAAGGCCATCTTTGGATGTAACATGCAGGGGGTTTTGTCCAAGTAACATGAACAAACTATTCATAGATGTCATCTCAGAAGATCCAGTTCAATTCCTCTTTGGTTGGTAACATGTGGCCAAATGCATCAAGGGAGTATCTAAACAGAGGAAGATGGACTATCAATAAACCCACATATGCTAGCATATATGATACCCCTGTTAACCAGCATTGAGAACAACCTGGAGAGATAGAGGAGGTTATGGACTCTAATGAATAGTAGGCTAGGTATAGTTACCTATCTCCCCCCTTCTTTGAGTCAGCAAACTCCAAAGGTGGTGTAGAAGTGAACAAGGCTAAACATAGTCTAAATTGAATGGCCATGCCTCGAACTCTTCGAGAATTATCTATTGAGCGATGGTCTACTCACAATGGATGATGCATCGAAGGGGAAGGGTGTGTAATCTCTCAGCTAAGGCCCTGTTAGAGTCTAGCAAGCAAGGACCCCAAACCTATAAGCCATAAAGCACTATGGGTTTGAATAGGTAATCCATGACAGACAACTTGCACTGTATGTCTTGAAAACGGTATCAGAAACATTGTTTCTCAAGAATGGCTAAGGAATTGTAACCCTTGTTGACCTAGGGTTGGAGAACATGTTTGAGACTGAAGTGTGGCCTTGCAAAAAGTAACCACAAATAAGTATAGTTGTTAATGATCTTGATTTCTACTCTGAATAAGAAGTGGTGGACTCAAAAACCTCCTTCGACCCATTGAAGATCATAGCTTTGGTTTTACTCAAGTTAATTGTCAATTGTCGAAGGTCGCATAAAATTTCGAAAGCATTTCGTTGTCTCTGAAGTCCCTCCAGGGATGAGGCTAAGAGAACCACATCGTCAAAAAATAGTAGTATGGGTATCTAATGTGTCAATTAGAATCCAACTTGTCGCCTAACTCTAAGTTATCTTTGTTGAGCACTATATAAATATGCAAATGGATAATTGTAGCATAGAGCTTGGAGAAAATGTGATCCTCTGTGATAGTCTTGTAGTTAATTGGTTTTGAGTTTGGGCTTGATTTGTGGATTAGGTGGACAGTGTGGTACGATGAAGTATCTGGGAAGTTGGTGTTAAAAAATGGTTAAATATGTGTCTGAAGTGCTCATCCAAGCATGAAGATCATGCTTGAAGAACTTTTCTTGGGACCCTTCCTCATTTGCAACTTTGCTGGTATTCATCACTTATATTGCCTCTTGGATGTCATGGTATGAAAACAAGTAGCAAGATGGGGTGGAGAAGTGACTTGAATCGGAGGTTGCCCCAATACATATATAAAATGGAAGTATGGGAGAACATAGAGTGAAGGTGGCATGAGTTGGGCTTTGGGGAGTGGGATGTGAATATGGTGGTGTGGGGGTAGGATTTCAGGGTTGCTTGCCAAATGGCAGAAGAGAGTCACTTGTTCTTGGTGGATGTGGAGTCGAGGGATGAAAATTGAGAATCGAAAGGTAGTATATAGTGGAGATGGGAAGACAAAGTATCCAAGTCACCCTCGTAAAAAAAGCATAATGATCTATGGTGGGCCCAAGGGTGGTGGGATAAGGAAGGGGAGGGCTAATCAAGAGGGAGAAGAGTTTAGCTACCCAAGACGTAATCCACTACACTAGCTTTGATCATAGTGGACATCGGTGGCCACCCACTTATTCCATTGGCTCAAATCACAGTTTTCCATCCTCCCCCCTTAGGAAGCAATGGTCTCCATTGCATTGAGTGCCCCCATTAAATGGGAAAATTGTTGTTGAACTTGACACTTGGTGAGCCACTTGCCTTGGTGTAGTAGCTGTGTTGCTTTGACAACCCGATAAAATTGGAGCTTCTATTAGTGAATGCCCTTAACTTGTGTGTCTATGATCCTATTAATGGGGGCTTGTTCCATGTAGTCAGGGTTGAGCTCTATAGGTGTCAACTGCTTTGCCACCTCTTATGTGTTTAATAGTAGTGGGAAATATGGTTGAAAGAGGTCCACATTGAATATTAGGTGCTAGCTAAGGAAGGGGAGAATACTTAACTCAAAACATTGTCACCCACAACCTTTGTGATGGTATAAGTCCCATACCGAAGTGGACACAACTTCCCATGGCGTTCTATAAGGTGTTGTTTTTGCAAATGCAACCAAACCTTTTCTCCCACCTAAAACTTGTGTGGAACCCAGTGTTGATCATGGTGATGCTTATACTTAATATTGGCTTTTTGTAAAATATCATGGGCATATTGGTGTGTGTGTTGAATCTCTTCATGAATTTGGTGGCTTTGTCGGCCTCATTTTGAGCATGAGAGGATTCTGCTTGTGTGGGCACAAGGGGCAGTGCTACATTAATTGGACCCAATGGTTGAAATCCCAGGCCCACCTGAAAAGGGTTGTGGTTGGTTGAGGTATGGAGGGCTTGGTTGCGGTTGTGTTGAACATACAAAAGGATCGCTTCCCATGTGCGTGGATGCTTAGAGTTGTACATGCACAAGATGTGCAAGATCATCCCGTTGATGACCTTTGTTTGTCCATTAGTTTGGGGGTGGAAGGTGATGGATTTAGTGAGTTTCATGTTCAGTAGTGACCAAAGGCTTGACCAAAATGTACTTAAGAACTTGTTGCCCAATTTGATATGATGGTTTGTGGGATTCCAAAATGTACCCATACACGCTTGAAGAAAAGCTTGGCAGTGGCCTTGGTTGTGATACTCTTCTTGCAAGCTATTAGAATGGCCATCTTAGAGAATCGATCAACAACCACGAATACATAATTGTTGCCATGCTTGGTTGAAGGAAGACTTGACATGTAGTCCATCGAGATAGATTCCCGGGGCCTTTCCGAAGTAGGAAGAGGGGTGTATAGTCCTTGTTTTTTAATGGCTGGCTTGGTGATGGGGTAGGCAATGTAGGATTTGAGATACTTATTGACATCCTAGCGGAGCTTCAACCAATAGAAATACTTATGTAGTACCGCTACTATCTTCTCCATGCCAAAGTATCCTACCACCCGATTGTAGTGGGATTCCCAAATCATATTTGCATGCTTGCTTGAAGGAACATCGAGATTACCCAGATCACATAACAATCCATCCTGCAAATGAAATTCGGTAATGGCCTCGCTTGCTCCCAACACCTGGTAGCCCGTAACAAAGTTAGGATCGTTGTCATAAAGTTGGGACCACCTGGAGGTCTCATGCCCGTAAGAGTCTAACATTGTGGTTAGTGTTGCAATTGGAGGTCGAATGAGGCAGTCAATGACGTGATTGGTGCTCCCTTTCTTATATTTAATGTTGAGGTGAAATTGTTGCAAGTATGTGGACCCCTTTTGATGGTAGTCATTTTGTAATTTTCCTTGTGTTTGCATGAACTACAGAGGCTTGTGATCCATATGGATGCCTATCTCCTTTCCTAGAATGTAATGCTTCCATTAGTGGCATGCTTGCACTATGGAATACATCTCTTTATCATAGGTGGGGTACTTATGGATGGCATCTGAGAGTGTCTTAGTGCAATAGGCCAATGGATGACCGTGCTGAGTGAGGACAACACCCATAGTGTAGTCTGAAGCATCGGTCTTGATCTCAAAAGGTTGTCGCAGATTAGGTAAGGCAAGCATTAAAGATGAGCATAAACGATCTTTCAGATTGTTCAATGCTTTTTGTTGTGACTTGGGCCACTGCAGTTTGGCTTTGCAACAAACTTTGGTCACTTGGATGAGGGGCCATGCAATATAAGAGAATCCCAACATGAACCTATGATAGAAGTTGGCAAGGCCTAAGAAGCTTCGGAGCTCAGTTAGTGTGGTCAGCATTGGTCAAACATGAATGCAATCCTTAAAGGGCTTGATGGCATAGGGTAGGGGACACTATTCACTAACACAGAGATCTCATCCATGGCTAAGCCACCCGATATTGTATGGTTACAAATGTGGTGTCGTCTGCAACTCCAACCTCTTAATGATATCTTCTCAAATGAGGTTCTTTTATCTTTCACTATCAATAATGAAATGTAGAGGAGCACCCTTCACCCAAATTTACAAGTGAGAAAGGCGCTCACCATCCTTCGACTCCTCTAGTTCATTGGGTTGGACCTTGGTGGTAGTGATTGTGGCACTTGGTTCTATATAAATGATCTACTTCCTCTTGTTTGGCTCTAAATCAAAGTCGAGGTCTGGATTTGACTCTGAGGCTTTCAACTCGACCACCAATAATTGCTTCGAGCTACATTCACCAGTGTTGTGCTAGGGGATTTTATGGAACTCGCACCACTTCCTAGTATCTTTCTTCGTCTTCCCATTACCTTTCTTGCTTGTAGCTTAGATTGGTTTTCCTTAAGTTGTCCATCCTTATTTTTCCCTTTGTTTTGTCGACTAGGGCTACCTTTGTTATGATTTTGTTGTGTTGCATTCATAGATCCAAACTCTCGCTTATTCCTCTACTTAAATTTTTGCTCAATTTCAACAACATAACTATAAGCGACTTCTAGTGACGAGATGTATGTAAACTCCATTTATGTTTGGTTGTACTTATGTGCTCCCACGGTATCTTAGAACTAGGTGTCGCTCAGAGTTTTTGATACCCAGCTTGGTGCGCAAGTTATGGAAGGTATTTGTGAACTTCGACATTGTTTGGTCCCTCTCTTAACATAGTGAGGTCCATCTCCTGTATTGGTTGTCATAGTTTCCAATAACGTAATATCATTCCTTGACGACATCCATAAAAGAGGCCAAAGTGGGATCGACCCCCAACATTCCAAAATCCTCTATGGAGTTTTGCTCATAGTAAGTCTCCCACCAATTTTTGACATGGGGGATAGCCTTAAGGAGCGCAAAGGTGATATTTTCCCTTTTGGAAAAGTTGTGGACAAAGAAATACCCTCCTAGCAGATTTAACCACTTCTCTAGAGCATTTGTATCTATCTCACCTTCAAATGTGGGAATATTAAAATTAACATGTACTTTGAAGGGGGTAGTTCCTCCAAAGTGGTCACTTAACGAAGACACGTCTACTGTTATCGACAACCGTCGAAGGATTTGAGAAAATTATCTATCATCTCGTCCCTCTGTCGCGTGAGGGGTTTCTCGAGCAACAACTTAATATGATCTCCTACTTTATCTCTCCTTTATTCTGCCATGGGCGACCGCTAATGTGTTAAATTCTATGCAGCATAAGATCATCAACCTGCATGAATTCAAATTGAAGAGAATGTTGCAGAAGAGAGAAGAATTTAGCATAGACTATTCAATTAATCATGACAAAATTGGAATAATATGATTATATTCATGAATCGGTAAATAATATGGAATACACTGGTTGTACATATAGGAGAATTCGAATGCTAAAGATAGGATTCGAATCGACCAACTCGGATTGACTTATGTGCTAATTCAGTGTGGAAAAAATCATCACTAGAGCTCACTAGTTTAACTCCAGACAACCAATTCAATTCACAATCAATTAACTGGTGAGGTAGGTGAACAAAAGGCGCCACACTCCCTTGAATCATGCAAACTGATGCTAGGGTGACTTCCAGTGAACTAACTAGTGGCAATCAGAGCATAACTGAACATGACTAACTACCTACCACAGACAACTCAAGGTGACTGCTAGTGGCACTTAGAGAGGGTTCCTAAAATGTAGGGATTGGCACCAATGGCACCAAAACTCAAAAGTGTATATGACTCCTGGGCATGACCCCCCATACTCTAGTAAAGTGATAATGACCTCCTAAGCTAGGAAAAATAGACAAATAGACTATGTGGTTAGAGGGAGGATTATTAATCCCAACACCCCCCTTTAATCCCGACTTTGGACAACTTGGGCCCTAGCAACTAAGACCAAAGGTCACCCATCAATCTCATTGTAAAAATAATAATCACTGCTTAATACAACCGAGCAAATGGGGAAAACCTCTCGGGAACCCCCCCTCTCAAATTAAGCAGGAAATCAGGAAACAAGCTTTCATACTTAAGAGAAAAAATTTCTTCTTGAGCAAAAACTTGTGAAAAAATTGTTGCAATGTGCATCTTTATTGAGTAGTAATGCATAATGTCAGTTCTTGTGTGCACTAGTATCCTGGGACTGTGCATGTGAACTTTTCCATGTTCTCTTTCTGAAACTGGGATCTTGTTCTCCTCATGTCAGATGGCTCTCCAACCATGTTCCCAATTGTCTCAATAACCTTTTGTGCCAATTTAGGCCTAGGATTGGGAGTAGGGACTAGATTTGGATCTGGATCACTATGAACCTCATCTTCAATTTCCTCAACTGATTCAACTAAGTCCTCTGCTTCGGATTATGAATCTGAAACACTAATGGAAACGTTATCCTATGTAAAAGGAGTAGATAGAATGGTTTTACCTCCCCTTTCAAATGGAAGCTGAGACTGTACTAGATCTGAGTATGGCCTAAAGTGTGAGAATTCATATGCCTTGGAGGCATGGTTTGCAACACCCTTCGCTCTAATCTTCCCAGTTGAGATATTTGAGATCTCCATTGAGTCAAGACCAAATACCACTCGCTTTGGTGGGCCAATATGTGTCATCTAGTATATAGATAACAAATTTTAGCTAAGGAGGGCACATAGAGTACATCTTTGAACATTCCATGTTTTAATTTAATTAAACCCTTTCCTTCAACTCGAATTTGAGTGTCATCACCCATGTGAATACTCAGACCATTAGTAAGTTGTAATGAAGAGAATGATTCTCTGGATGCAACCATATGATTGGAGGCTCCTGAATCAATTAGGAAGGCATGTGATTTTGAACAGCTAGCCTTCAGTGCATGGCATCTCTCATCATGATCTTCAGTCTTTTCTCCAGAGTCGGTCTTCATTGCGCCTTCAGGGAGGGCAATATTGTGTTGCTCAAGGAGTTTTGCCATCCGATCAATGGTCTTCTTCATACAATACTTACAGTAAGATCATCAACCTGCATGAATTCAAATGGAAGAGAATGTTGCAGAAGAGAGAGAAGAATTTAGCATAGACTATTCAATTAATCATGACAAAATTGCACACACATGGGACAAAATTGGAATAATATGATTATATTCATGAATCAATAAATAATATGGAATACACTGGTTGTAAATATAGGAGAATTTGAAAGCTAAAGATAGGATTCGAATATACCAACTCAGACTGATTGATGTGCTAACTCATTGTGGAAAAAATCATCACTAGAGCTCACTAGTTTAACTCCAGACAACCAATTCAATTCACAATCAGTTAACTGATCAAGTAGGTGAACAAAAGGCACCACACTCCCTTGAATCATGCAAATTGGCGCTAGGGTGAGTCGCAATGAACTAACTAGTGGCAATCAGAGCTTAACTGAACATGACTAACTACCTACCATAGACAACTGAAGATGACTGCTAGTGGTGCTCAAAGAGGGTCCTAAAATGTAGGGATTGGCGCCAATGGCACCAAAACTCAAAAGTGTAGATCTCTCATGGGAATGTCCCCCCATACTGTAGTAAAGTGCTAATGACCTCCTAAGTTAGGAAAAATAGCCAAATAGACTATGTGGTCAAAGGGAGGATTATTAATCCCAACATGATGTGGGTGATGATGGTCTTTCAAAGGCTCAAGTAGCTCAAGTCCCAACTCCTTATACCCGGATCTCATTGGGGACATGCATAAATAATAAAATAGAGCAGATTGCTATGATACCATTGATTTGGATTTATGAGGGAATGAAATGAAATCTAGAAATATGACAGAAACATTGAGATAAAATAATACTTAATTTAAATTAATGAATGAAATATGTGGGAACTGTAAAATGTTGAGTGAAATGAACTCGCTAGAATGGTGGCAATTGATCTCTGAGAAGAGATGTGTCAGCTATGCACATTTGCAAAAAGTGCCTTTATAATGAGGCCAAAATTGTCTTTTAACACAAAGCATCAATGAGAAAACCCTAAACATCCAAAACCCTAACCCTAGAATATGAAATGCCAAAAGGTTTATGAGCCCCAATGTGGTTAGTTGATACATCAACTTCCATGGGGTGTAACTTGTGCATACAATCTCTATTTGGGATGCTTGGTAGCCCGTTGGAAAGGTTTAGCCGAAAAGTACACATTCTAAATGGCCCAACATAGGTCTTTAGCTATCTAATGGGTGTTGTTGTGCAAAAAAAACATCGTTTAGGGCCTCAAAACAATCCCGAAAGTTCAAGACCCAAGAAATCATAAAAAAATTCCATGATGGAAAATTGTGTTTCAAGCCAGTGGACTAGGTGGGTGACCACTGATGTTCACCTGGATTAATCCCCCCCACTATGAGAGAAGCATGTGAAGTGTTGGCAGGTAGGGACAAAGGGGAGTTAGTTCAATATCAATAGTTCATGAGACTCCTCGAGTTGTAAAAGGTGTCTTCCATAAGTTGTGATAGGCCTTATTACACCCTAGTTTCTCTACAATGCACTTTACTAGATGTGCCAAGGAGGGGTATCCTTTTGCCATTATAAAAGGCCAATTTGGGGATAATTTATGTAAAAGTGTTGGTCCATCAATATTCCAGATACCTGAACATGGGAATTACTCTAAACAACAATGACATGATGAGTATATACCCAGATAACAATAAATAACATAAAGGGTAGTTCACAATATTCGTTACAAATTAGGGAAATTCTTGTATAAATAGGTGTGAGGTAATAGATTAGCTATGACCAACTTGTAAAAGACAAGGCCATGAAGACACCTATTAAATACGAATGTGAGCTATAGTTGATCACTAAAGTTACTTGTCATAAATCACTTTAATCAACACTAGGATTACAAGTTGAGATTCCCAAGATTATAACCTTCTAAGTTTGACTTCGGCGACAAAAAGATTCCCAATCTCATTGTTCATTTTGATATATAGTATTTCAATGCAACATATTAAGCAGGTGCAAGAACCTGAGCATCATGCCAACTCTATAGAGGACTTAAGAATAAGGCATAATGAACTAGGATTTTATGTGATGTGTTGATTTGGTATAGTAAACATCTATGTACCCACTTTAGTTGAAGTCTTCATTTGTCTTAGACAAGATTTAAAAGTTAAGCGTCACATTTGAAAACTCATTTTGTAACATTACAATGCCACATCATAAGTGAATGCAAGAACTTGGGAAACATATCGACAACATTGTTGATGAGAGTGTTATTTCATATCCATTGCATGTGTTTTTAAATTCAACGTTTCATACCAGTCAATGATGGACCACATTCCATTGGTATGAAAAGTTGAATTTAGAAACACATGCGATGGATCCAAAAGAACACTCTCATCGTAACTTTGATCGTATAAGTCTAAGAACTGAAGACATTGTTATTGTTAGGCATGGTGGTTTTCAAGTAATTAAACACTATCAAAAAGGTCCTTTGCATGTGTTCACCATAACCTTTGATTCATCATCTACATTAAGTTTCAAACTAATTTCCATAGGAAATTTGCAAGGGTTATATAATCCTTCCTCCTAAACATTTCTAAAGAAACATAGGTTGGCTTCTGAAATGGAGATTTTATACTCATCTTGTTTGACTCTAATTCTTAAGTAAAAATGTAGAAGATCCAATTTTGTCATCTCAATTTTTTCTGAGATTAGTCTTTTTATCATTAACTAGGTATATGTGCATCTTATTATTATGTCATCCACTAATCTACAATGTCACCATCTTTGATTGTTTATATACAAGGGTGAACTAGAATGACTTTTTTTGAAGCAATTAGTTTTAACTCATATAGTGTTTTACCAATCTGCATAGACATATATCTTTCCCTTATTCATCAAATCGTTTTGGCTATTCCATTTGAGCCTTTTCTTGGATGCCAACATTTAGAAGTCTCTTTTGATATCTACTTGGTAGAATTTCCATCCATGTTGAGTTATAACAAGTAACAATGTTTTAATTGCAGACAATATGTATGTGCAAATGTTTCATCATAATCAATGGTTTCCCCCAATGCATCTCTTTGTCACAAGTCACTTTATGCATATTTGGTTTTTATGTGGTACATTAATTTGCATCCTAACACTTTCTTTGTAGAAGGTAATTCTATGAACTTCTATGTTCTATATTTCATTAGTGCATCATACTTGACTTTCATTGAAGTTAAAATATAAAATCCATTACGAAAGTAGAATCTTCACACAACAAACATATGAACAACCTAGAACAGAATGATATGACGAGTTTTCTCAATACCCGAGTAATCAATAAACAACATAAAGAGCAGCTCACAATATGGGTTACAAATTAGGGAAGGCAATGTAAAAATAGTTGCCAGGTAATAGATTAACTATCACCAACTCATAAATCATGATACCAGTAATACAACAATTAACTACCAATGTGAAAAATGATTGATCATTGAAGGCGAGTCACAAATAAATTTAATGGACAATATGACTACCAGTTGAATTTACATTATAGGCAAACATGGTGGTACATTAATTACATTCACAATAACCTGCCACAACCTAGGGATTCTAAGTTATTGTATGCAACCAAAGTTATCTAATCTCCGTAGGAGTATTGGTATGTACCTTTCACATATCCTAGAATTCATTTTGATGCAAGCCAATGGATTTCCTTACCCACATATATCTAGAAATATGATTAACAACAAATGTGATATTTGGCATATGAGTCAAGTATAAAATACTACCAATATGTTGTGGATACAAAGTAGCATTAATTTTCAACAATTTGCAGTGAGCAGAACTTCGTATGGAAAGAGGTAGGACAAGGTTTGAAATCTTCCGTGTCAAACCTCTTAACAAGATCGAGAGCATTCTTAGGTTGGAAAATGACAATATTGTCATCTACTTGTGAAACCTAATTACCAAGAAAATAGTTGAAAAGACAGAAATATGTGATTTCGAAGGTGCTTATGAGTCGCCTTTTTCATATCAATAATCACACCATGTTAGGATCAAAATATCTACATAGCGCACAAGTATCAAAATTTGACCATTGACGTGTTTGACAAAAATGGTAGGATTTGAGTTGCGATGAGTGAAACCACTAGCGAGAAAGATTGTATCAATCTTGTAATGCCACAACCTAGGGATTCACTTCTCATACAAACACTTAATAGACTTACAAACAAGTTTAGAAATGTCGCCCTCAACAAAACCTCAAGGTTGTTGCACATATATTTCCTCGTGAAGGTCTGCATTAAGGAAAGTTGATTTCACATCTATTTGATGAATCTCCCATTGAAAAATAGCAACAAACAACAAAATAATCTGAATGGTATCCATCATGGAAACATGAGGAACAATGTTGGTTTACTTAATACTTGTCTCATAAAATTCTTGAGCAACCAAGCGAGATTTATACTTCTCAATGTTCCTAGTTGAACAAAATTTTATTTTTCATGTGCCCAAGTTTAATTTTCTGTCAAGGAATTCTATTCTTCTATGTTTGTGTCTTCCCATTTTGGGGTTCCATGAGCTTTTACATAACACTAAGGATCACAAGTAGCCATGACCTTCATCATAAGAGAAAAATTCTCCCACTACTTTTTACTATGGGTCTTTTAAGCTTCTAAAGTATCACCGACATTAGGCCCAACTATGTCAAGTTTTTTGCAAACCACTTGGGTTGACAAATCTCATCATCGAAAGGAGATGCATGTGTACTAGAAAAAAAATCGAGAAGGCTCTTCAATAACTAATGCAACAACATATTTAGGAGTATTAAGTTTGGTAAATGTAAAATATTAGGAAAAATCCAAACAAACAATATTGTTAGAATCTAACAGTACATAAGGCATACAACAAGTAGTATATTTCTCTTTGAAAATAATATCCATTTTAATGATCGCTTCATTTATAAGCAAATCATGCAAAATGAAGATTTGAATTCACTATTGTAACAAAAAAATACTCTTTTGACTCTTGGGCTCTAGCTTCTTTATCTCCTCGTCTCGAATGTATGATACTAATCATTGCAACCAAAGATCCTAAAATGAGTGACCACTTCCTTTGCATGATTCCAAGATTCTTCGGGCATCATATTCTTAACGACCCTAGTAGGATTGTGATTCATGTTATAGGATGTAGGAATGTGATTTAGTTATAGGAAGTACAAAATGCCCCTTCAACAAAATTTAAGTACAACAATTTACTATAAAACATGCACTTGCCCATCTCAACAAGGTTTTGATTCTTCGTTGCATCAATATAATTATGTTGAGGATTGCAAGGTACAATGCGTTGACAAGTTGGTATAAAGGTCCTCATAGACATGCTTAATGTAGTTACCCCATTAAGGCTTTGATAGTATTATTACATTGATTTTCAACAAGAGATTTGAACCTTTAAAACTTATCTTAGATTTATGTTTAAAAAATATGATATAATTATAAATCATGAGCTAGATTATAGCCTCACCCAATGTTGGCATTTAAACGTGAGGGTTGTGTTCATTGTGGGACTTAGCCCAACACTTTATAATGGAGTGAGTATTTCACAAAATGTTAATGAGAATGTTGGGTTGATAGATTACATTTTGCACTCTAGGCCTATCAAACAACATGGAAGAAGTGGTAAGAGCAAACACCTTTCCAACTAACTTTTGGAAAGGACACAATCACGTCAATAGAGTAGTAGGTCCGATCTCTGTAGACAACAATTATAGAAATGTTGCATACTTAGAAACCCATTAAGGATTGAGTATATGACCTAAAACATCTAGATGAATATTGAGTAAGAGCCACATTTTAGCCATATATACAAAGGAATATATGAAAAGGTACTATGACAACATGTAAAGAAGCATGACTTCATATGATCAACATGTCATTTTGTATGATGGTTAGAAGAAATATAAGTTTGAGAAGTTAAGTAGATTCTTCTCATTTAAAGAGGTTCTTTAACTAGGAACAAAATTGTTCAGACAAAACCTTGACAACTCCATAGTCAACCAATTGTGGATCGATGCCAAGTAGATATGGTAAGGTACCAAAGTAGTTCAACCTAATAAGCCTTAATAAGGTCCAATTGGATGTCGGTAAGGTATGGGCTATAGTTTAATTGTGATTTTATTTTTAATGAAGGTGCACAAATTGTTGTGTATTTGCAAGAGTAACAAACACATAAGGGTCAAATGGGCAGCCACTTGTTTGATATTGAGTAAAGGAGTAAGTGTAATGAATCATAGTCTTTGAAGTGTATAGCTAAGATGAATCACTAGAGCACTGGAATGATGAATTCCCAACCATGGTAACACTAATACAAAGAGGCCATGGGAATTTAATGATCAATAGGACTGCCATCTGAAACAAGCAAGGAAGATGCCATTAGAGGCAAGATGCAAATAAGTTCAAATTCTCGATGGAGGGGCATAGTCATAGAATAACCTAGACGTGGAGGTTGTTGTCGAGAGAATTCTAAAGTTTAGGGCATAACCATCAACGTGAAGGAATATCCTATGACACACATAAACTCAAATATGGGTGTTATCCTCATCCAACATCAAGAAAAACTTTGAAGATGTTATTACATAAGCACATGGAAGACAACCTCTTGCCAAACAATATTGTTGAATTATAGGACTATATGTGCATGAATGTTTCCACGGTGTTCAGTCATTGTGTGCAAGCTTATGGATTTGCACTGTAGAAATTTAGAACTGACCGACGCGTTTCGGGTGGACCCTCCACCCATCGTCAGGATCGACAAAGCTATAGCACAATAGAAAAGAAGAGGGTAGCAGAGTATATATAAAAAAATTAAAAACTAGGGCCGTTAACTATAAAAACTAGCCATTCTTTTTTTATTTCTTTTAATCTTTTTAAACCTTTAAACTTATTTTTTAATAAAAATAATTTATTTATTTTATTATATTATTATACCTGCCTCTCAGCAGGTATATTGTAATCGATCGAATTCAAACCGCGTTGACTTTGGGTATTAGTTGGTGCATATCGGTGCATATTTAAAATATTAAAATCTCTATTCCAAAGTTTAACTTTGTAACATGAAAAATATCAATTTTTAAATTTATTAAAATTGTATTTATTTGTGTTGCTATTGGTTAAGCACGGATGATGTCATCCTCGAAGTTTGCTATCTGGATTTGGGTCGACACCTGGTAACAATGACATCATACGTAACTTTTCACCTACCCGCCTTCTTCTTGTCTCCGGGGGCTCAACGGAATTTCGAAATATGCATCGGACTTTGGATCTATCATTCCCTGCTATGATCTGGACCGTTGATTAATGGACTTTGCAACCTCCGCTTTCATCCTGGTCGTTAATCCCTCATCTGATCTGTGCCATGCATTGTCTGTTCATCGAACTCCGCTCTATTCCCAATCGTTGATTCAACTGTTACACATATATGCTAAGCTTACAAACCATACATGTGCACTAGGGCTTCTCCACTGAAATGATCATGATAATTAGATTAATCAACGGACTTTGCAACCTCCGCTTTCACCCTGGTCGTTAATCCCTCATCTGATCTGTGCCATGCATTGTCTGTTCATCGAACTCCGCTCTATTCCCAATCGTTGATTCAACTGTTACACATATATGCTAAGCTTACAAACCATACATGTGCACTAGGGCTTCTCCACTGAAATGATCATGATAATTAGATTATGATGCTCCCCTGATGAGTCAAATGTATCAGAGTCTACCCAATCTACGATAACAGAAAACTGATCGGAACATACACACTGAACAGAATGTTGCTGAGAATCACGAAAACGTACATGTTCGGTTTTGTCCGTCCCCTGTGCCAAAAGATCTTCCATTACAGCTTGCCATATCCTTTGTTCTTTCAAATGGAGTTTGGTACCCTGAAACAGCAGACAGAATGCATTAGAAGGTGGGAGCCTGATCCCAAATGTTGAAATGAGAATACCTTGAATTGAAGTTTATCTAGTTACCATAGCGTTCTGCCACATAGTACTCTTCAATTTTTGGTCGATGTTTCTCAATTCATCCTCGCTTCCCCACAGCGACATGCTCAGGCAAAGAATCATGTCAATAGATCACAATTATTACCATTGAATCTGGAGTTGAGCTGGAGGTCACATTGTTGATACGTGATAAAAGAAATTACGCAAAATATATTGATTTGCCATACAAGATTAATGTATAGTGGGATGTAGTAAATTAAAATATTTTTAGTGCTACTCTAAATTTATTTCAGAGATAAATAGATTTTCATCCCACAGTATTTATGCGAGTAAATCATTAGGTTTTCAGTTGCTCCTTGTAGTAGGGTTACTAATTCAGTGGCTAATTTCAGAAAAGCTTCCATCTTTTATTATTCTCCAATGCATATCATCCATTCTATCTTCCTTCCTCCATTTTACGTTGAGGGATGATACAGATGGCCCCTGACTGCTCAATAGAAGTTGCTTTGCACTGACTCAGATTCATAAACTCGTTTTGCTCTTGCAGAGTTGAAGTGAAGCTTGGAGTCAGCTCAACAGAATTTGATTCGAGCCGATTCGGATTCCGAATTAACTCATGTTGCTGCTCATGAGAATCACGAGAATGAACAATGTCCATTAAAGAGTACAACTCAGGTGTATGAGTGTCATCTTCATCTGACGGAGCTGCATTGGTTTTGACCTGTATGCATTCGGATAATCGGATTAACCAGTAGCTCTCAGTACTCTTCATTTATTTTAAGGATCAATACCTCAAAAATTATTCACCTAGCTTGAGGTTTATGGACGCCGATGCGCTGGGAGGCAGAGGGTTCTTCCCAAATGACGATGCTTCTTGGCGCTTGATTATTTTGTGAGATATTTTCTCTTTGCAGCAGTTTCTGTTTGAAACAGTAAGCAATTAATGGCTTCATAGTTCAATTGAAAGCAATATTTTAGGTCTGTAAAATGAAGTACAAAGGAGAAGCACTTCTTAGCTTTGGAAAAAAAAAATTACGAGCCGGATATCCCCTGTACTCGGGACAAGAAGCCGCGTGCGTTATCGGCTGTGTAGAATTGCAAAGCAAATTTCGACTTCTCACGACCCTAAAGCAGATAAATGATTCCTCTCAATGGCGTTAACAGATGTTCTTGAAACTAATTCCATTTAGATTTCGTGAAACTAATTCCATTAAGATTTCATGAAATTTTAAAAGTTTGAAAATTTCGACTTGCGCCAAATCTTTATTTAATATTTCCATGTTAACAGAAAGAATTTGTTCTTTTCACAAAAAACCGGGAAGATTTTCGCTGAATTGCTTTATATTTTGAAGAAATGAAGATTTTGCTCAAAAAACTTGTTCAAATTTTGTGCAGTGCTGTAAAGGTTGGAGCATTGAAGCAAATGTAGTGAGTGGAGCAAAACGTATTTATATCCTGATAAAAAATTTCTGCCTGAAAACATATATGTGGTACCAAACGCTTTACCTTGTGTGGACATTCCTTGTAATAAGTGCCAAAAACTACTCTGCTTCCCTTTGTACCGAAGTTTGCCTGGCACGATAACTCGAGCGAGGTGAATTTTAACCTGGAAATCAAATGCTCTTCCTGCTTCAACTTCAAATAGGTTAGCTTAAAGAACACTGCACATTCCAACGTACAAATCATCGAAATTTCAATAGCTCATGCCGGACTATAAATTTTGCTAAGCTAAAATAAAATTGTTGATAAATTCATGAAGCCCAAAGCTTGATTACAGTAAGCTCGAGCCTGTAAAGGGTATAAGAAATGGCGCTTCTACCTTAATTGACGCCTAGAACAAAGGTGTTCCAGGTTTTAAGTGCGAGTACGCAAGCTAGCGTATTAATAATTCTGTCACGAATAAGAAACATATGTGGATCTCCCCATGACCCATCTTGGAGCTGATTATCTATTAGCAAAAATCTAACGGGGTATATACAGCGACAGGTTGTATTCAGAATTCAGGCTTGCACTAAACTCACCAGGGGACAAACACAAACTAGCCCACGCAGGCGAGAGAGAAACGAAAATCGCTCGATAGCGCATGTGTCAAGCATGCATTAAGCTGGTCAAGTGCAGTGACATTTGTAGGTTTAAGTGTTTTAGGCTTGCACTAAACTCACTAGGGGACAAACACTTGGTTGTAAATGGGGTTGTTCCTCTTTGCCATGCGTCAAACTTTGATGAAGTGAGACTCCAAGAAAAGTCGAGACTTTAATTATTCGGGACTTTAAAGACATGCTTTCTTAATTACGACCACAGATTCTAGGCTCGGTTCCTAGCCAAAAATGAGATCTCGACAAGACTAAATAAGACACGCTTTATTAAAAATGACCGCAAATTCCAACTTGGCATCGACATACTTTCGTTTCAAAGAATTTTCGAACTTTGTAAGAAATTGTACAAACCTGTGTCGAGACGCAAAGTGTGTGAGCCAATTGGGTTTTTCCTGTTCTGTAAATATTGAGATTTTAATTCTGTTAAAATCCGAAAATGATTGGGAAACGCATTATTCTATCAAATGATCCGTCAATTTGAAGAGCACATTTAATCACCTAAATTCGCCAAAAAAGCTTCCGTTATTGCTAACGTTTTGATCCCGCCTTTGCCCGAAATCAAGATAATGAGGCTTTTTAATATGATTCATGTAAGTTCGCACTCGGATCTTAAAAATATATATAAAAATGAAATTTGTAGTAATAATCATGATAACAATTCTTACCGCCTAGCACGTCATCCAAAGCTTGGCTTCCGGTTGTGATTCTTACGACACATTTTCGCTGTAAATATATCAAAATTAGAAATAATTAATTGTGGAAATTTAGAAAACAGGGAACAAATATCAAAGTTACTAAATACTTACGCAGCTAAGGAAATTTAACTCTCCAGGTTTTCTTATAGTTTTAAGTAAAGGACGACCACATTAACTCAATTCTACTGTTTAAATAAAATAAAGCTTTAAATTAATGAAGCTTAAATTCGGGGAGAAAAAAGGATAAAGTTGAGCGTACTCTTTGGAGAACCTCATTTCCAGTCACATAGCCAAAATTCTGCCAATTTCAACACGAAGAACAAGTTAATTTCC
>LPNX010146218.1:601841-612490 GCA_001517045.1 Pseudotsuga menziesii
GTGGTCTTCCTCGTCAATATCCTGATCCGGTTCCACGAGCTGAAGCTGCTGATCTTCTGGGCTGAACATTCATATTCAAACATGCTAGTGTCAAGTGGTTTAATTAATTTTGTGGATTCTGCTCCTGGGAGCAGAAGCGATGAGGATGCTTACTTGTAATCCATTTCTTCTATCACCGATTTCTGCTGCTGCACAATGGAGAGAAATGAATGGCACTCCTGCTAAGCTGTAAGCAAATGTATTTGATATTACATATTGTATTTAATAGCTATTTATAGGTTTTCCACATGGTAACTCTAGGGTTTCCACTTGCTAAAAGGACAGCCAGCCAGGTCCAGAGCACATCCAGGTCAACGTAACCTGCACAGCCAAATTGCCATCATTAATCACTTATTATTTTAGAATTTTTTTCCTTTATTTATAAATTAATAAAATGGACTCACTTATTTGTTTATGTTCATGTTCACTTATTTAAAGCATTACACATTTTGGTTTATTGGAAAATATATATATCTAATTTAGCTAAAATGATTTTGTTATTAAATATTAAAATGACTAATAAACAACTTAAAATTCTAAACCAATATTGAATTAAGGAAGCTATGCTTGTTTTATGATACATTGCAATAACCTATATGGTATTTAAATGGACATTTTTTAATCCATTTTTGTTTTAATTTCTTTCAAATTGTAATTATATTTGTTTTATCATATATTTTTATAGCAAAATTATCCTATTGCTATATATTTTCAATCTCTTCTTATAAATTGTATTTAATGTATTAGCAATAATTTCAAGATGATATAGATTTTTAGAAATATCTAAAATTAAGTTGGCTATACAATGTTTCCTTTTATAATTGTAAGATACTTGCAAAGTGTGTATCATAATAACATATTTTATTAGAAAAGACACATGTATGTTTTTCAATATATTTTTTATTTGAAATTTTTTATATCTACCTCAAATTTTGTAAAAACCTATGTTTATCATTATATTTTTTTTATAAAATACACATGTTTTTATTTTTTTTATGAGTATTATGTCCAGCACAAAGAGATATATATTTGAAATTTTGTAAAAACCTATGTTTATCATTATATTTTTTTATATAGAAATACACATATTTTTATTATTATATTAGTATTATGTCCTTCACAAGGATATATATTTTTGGGTGACTCCTTATTAATTTGTCTGGACTTTATAATTTTTCTTACTTTTATAATTATTTTATAGTTGAAAACTTATTTTATTAAACATTTTTTTTTATTAATTCTTTATATATATTATATGGTTGTTTGATATTAAATTTAATATACTCAATTAGTTGTTTATTTATGTGATTAAATGGTTAATTTCAAAAAATATTAAAATTTAAAAAAAAAATTCCCTAATATCATTTAGTTTATTTTTTATTTTCACTAAAATATCATATTTTTCTTATTATTGTTTTAATTTTATATAATCAAATATCTTTTCTTTTTCAATGTCTATAACATTATTTTTATAAATGCTTGTAAATATTTCTTTTTATTATTAATTTTTATTAGATTAGCATATATTTATATACAACAATGCCACACATTCTATGTTTTTAAAATATCTTCTTGAAAGTTTCATTGTAATAGTTGGTGCTTATATTGGAATTCAGATTTTTCAAAATCTCCAATTGTTGTTACATTTTTAATATCTATATTGTTAAGTATTTATTAGACATTCAACATTGTTAATGTTATTCAATATCCATTTCTTACATAATATTTATTAAACTATTTTTAAGAGCCAAGTACTAGGCATCTATATTGCTTATCTCAGATATTCGTAGTGACAAAAGCTCTTCTATTCACAAAGACAAGTAAACTCATTTTGGATTTTTATTTCAAGGACTTACTTAATAACTAATTAATTGATATACACATAGAAATATAAAGAGTGACAGTTACAAGAAGTAACGAGTAATGCAACAACCTATAAACAACAAGTAATCTCACATAGAAATATAAGTACCATGGCAACAAGTAATATATTTTGCAAGTTTGAATGTTTCATAATTTCTTCAACTTTTAGCTTTAAACTATATACAATATTACAATAAAATATTTCTAAGAGGCAGGTATAAGCAGCCTTGCTGCTATTTCACTTGTTTAATTTGTCAACCTTATTTTTCTTAACTGTATTCTCAAACATTTTTATCTATAATTTTTATAATTAAGGACTAGTTTTTAATTTTCTATATAAACTATGTTGCCCTCGTCTTTTCTATTGTGCCGTAGCTTCAAATGAACCTGATGATGGGTGGAGGGTCCACTCGAAACGGGTCGGTCACTTCTAAATTTCTACACATTGCAAATCCATAAGCTTGCACACAATAGGACTATCACTGGGTACCAAGCTTGGAGTAAGTCATTAGACAAGTAAAGAGGTTCAAATATTGATGGAAAGTGGTTGATGCAAACAAAATCGCCAAGATAGCTCTAATAGAGTATATTCATGGGACATGGTTATAAAACTAATTAGAAAAGGTTATCAATGTTTGGGGAATGTGAGAGATACCACAAAAACCCAATAGCATGCAACCAATTTGGAAGCCACACATGAGACTGACTAAAGTTTGGGAACAAAACCACTGACAATTGATTGGGACACAACATCAGCTTGAAGTGTTTTCTCCACTAAGTAAATCCCAACAGATGATTCATTTTTGTTCCAATAGGAAAAGGCCTTTAGGAGAGGTTTACACAAGGCATGTATGCATAAGTAACTAATGTGTGACTAAGGGAAAAAATTACCTATCACTCACAACTATATTTAATGTCCTAGAAAAAGATCCGTTAAATGTGAAAATGGCTCATTTGTATGCATTGCTATGAACAAATGCCAAAGGTGCACAAAAAGGCAATCTAGGGATTTTTCCAGGGCATGAACTAGGGCTTTCTGAAAGGTGTGAATTATTGGTACGCTATGACCTAGATCATAAATAAAAGTGAAAGAAGACTCAACATGATGGGAATTTTGACATGGGGAATTAAATTGAAGATGAAAATGGTATTCAACAATTGTTAAAATGAAAAAAACAAGGGCAAGCAATAAACCAATTTTATTTTCCATTTATCAGGTGAGCCTCATCCCAAAAGCAATGATAAGGTTAGATCTCATGCACAAGGTTGCAAGATTGTAAAACACTAAAGAGAAAATCATTATTGATACCAAGGCAAGAATATCAATCCCAATAAGTGTCAAGACAACTTGTAAGGTGTCTAGAATTCCTGGAGTGATGGAGATTTGGGAGGACAAGAAGTTTAGGGCATAGATTAAACAAAATATCACATTCCTTTTTTATCTCACAAGATGACCAAAGATAGTTTGGGACATATGTGAGATTAAGCACCTAAAGGGAGGAATCTATCAAGCATTAATCAAAATGCTCACTGGACTATTCAGAACACCACACATAACAACATTGCCAAATGAAGGGATTTATTTGTTATCCTATGTAATTAGATTCTATGTCTTGATCAATTATGGAATGGTGTTCAACAACATTTGTACTTTTAGTTGTGCCAACAAAAACATGATTTGCACAACCATTTTTCGTGTATAGTTACATATTCTAGTTGGTTTCAACCTTCACATATCTTTGAATCCAAAAGGAACTAAAAAATAAGTTCTTGCATGTTTCATACTTTCTAAAAATGTGAACAACAAAAAACCAATATAATTAATGTTGAGATTACAACATCACGAGTCATTCTCCGGTCTTGTGAGTAATATCAAGTCCTACAAATATCCTCATATGATGAGGTGGTGATGTTGTAAATCTTGTGAGTAATATCAAGCTGAGTCTTGTGAGTAATACCAAGACAATAGACTTGTGCATAATATCAAGTCAGTAAAGCTTGTGAGTAATATCAAGCTAAGTCTTGTGGGTAATATCAAGACAATAGACTTGTGAGTAATATCAAGTCAGTAAACTTGTGTGTAATATCAAGTAAAGTCTTGTGAGGAATATCAAGACAATAGACTTGTGAGTAATATCAAATTCTACAAATATCCTCATGTTGTGAGGTGGTGTACTTTACTGTGTCAAGTAGATATACTATGTGATGTATGGCTAGTCATGGTCAACATGTGCTACAAGTCTCCTTTAGGGATTAACTGCCCCTAGAGTGATTCACTTTAGCATGTGACTATATGACCCGAGGTAATACATATGATCATAGGTTTGGAAACAACTTATGAGTATGATATGATATAGATGATTAATTAATGAAAACACATATGGACCATGCAGAGATATTTAATATAAGCACAGAGATGGAGAGAGAATTTGAATTGCCCATGTTGCCATCAAGTGAATTCGAATTGATAATATATCAGTTGATTATTAGTTATGGTAAACAAAGTTCAGTTAATTAAGGAATCAACTCCTTAATTTATGCAAGTGGTTGTTGGAAATAAACATCGATGGAGAAGCACTAGTTCTATTCAGTTACATTCAGTTCTATGTTAGAAAATCAAGTAATATTGAGAGGGGGGTGAATTGGTATTAAGCAATATATTTAAATTTTTATCACTTTAAGACAAAATAAAAAACGAACACATAACACGCAATATTATTGTGGAACCCAAATTGGGAAAACCGCCAATACTTCATATTACTACAAAATTGTATTTACAATAGTTTTGACAGCTACGACTGACATGATGCTACAACACCCTATTCACCAGTAGTTACTGGAAGGAGGATACGATCCCTTGGTTTATCAGCTACTACTTAAAGGATGCTTAGATACCCTATTTACCAGCTACCACTTGAAGGAGGCTACGACCCCTTACAAGATTGCAGCCTGTCCTTACGCCTCGCAACCACCCTTATATTATAATTCGATCTATGACTTATGTACACCTTTATATATCCAATTGAATGTACATAGATGCTTGTCTGAAGGTTTAAAGCTTTGCTTATATACCCTTAGTCGTGCATCTTCATCTAATAGTCATGTATCTTCATTGTGACCCTTCACCAATCAACAAATCCTAAAATAGCCTCTTCATTTACAAAAACTGTGAATTAACAATGTGATAATGCATCACTCTGATTCTCATAGAAATCATTTCCTCATTTTCCTTTCTGCAATGACCTTTCTACAAACCGTATTTCCGCAACGACCATTCCACATTTATCTTTCCGCAAACTGTCTTTCTTCTTCTGCAATAACCTTTCTGTAATGACCTTTCCGCATTTATATTTCCACAAATTGTCTTTCCGCAATCGTCCTTTCCGCAATTTGTGGGAACTCCTTCCTTCCACAATTGCGGGTTGCGGATTGCAGGTCTGATTTTCGACTTTTCTCGAAACTGCTTCCGCAATTCGTCTTCCGCAATTTCGGATTGTGAATTGCGGGTCTGCTTTTTAACTTTTTCTCGAAACTACTTTCGTAATTTGTCTTCTTTAAAACTTCTTCCACAATTCGTCTTCTGCAAAACTTCTTCCACAATTGCAGATTGCGAATTGTGGGTTTGTTTTTCATAAATTTTCAAAAATGACTTTCGCAAAGTGTTATCCGCAACTTTAACAACCGTGTACCTTGGCATTGCGAAAACTATTCTAGACCATTGATCTTTCTCTCTCTTATGATCTGGATCGTCCAAATCTTAACGTCATAGAAACTGCTTCCAACTTCGCTTAACCACCTGTGTTATTTTGGCTTAATCTTTTGGACTATTTCATCAATGTTGCCTTATGATATTCTGTTGACAAACAATGCCAATTTAATCAACAATCTCCCCCTTTGGCATTGATGGCAATATTTTCTCCTTTAGGGAAATTTTCTCCCCCTTTGACAACAATGACAAAACTCGCCCTATGGGTGTGTCTCCCCCTGTCAACATTTATCCTCTTCCTATGACAGGGTTGTTATACTTTTAGTTTATTAATTTTTTAATGATGAGGGATAACCCCCAATTTCTACCTAATATAGGCAAATGATTCTCTAGGTAACGACTTAGTGAAAATGTCTGCAATTTGTTTTTTTGTATCAATATACTCCAATTTGACAGCTTTTTGAGACACGTGCTCTCTTAAAAAGTGATATTTGATTGGAATATGTTTTTTCTTAGAGTGCATAACATGATTTTTGGATATGTTTATAGCACTTGTATTGTCACAGTGTATAAGAATGGGGTCCTCATAGTTTACAAGTAAATATTTCAATGTTTGTTTCGTCCAAATGACATGTGTACAACATGATGCAACAACAATATCCTTGGCTTATGCTGTAGACAGTGAAATGGAAGATTGTTGTTTTCTTAGCCATGAAACCAAGCAATCTCCTAAGTAGAATGTTGCTCCACTAGTGCTTTTTCTGTCATCAATACTTCCCGCCCAATCTGCATCAGTAAATGCTTTTAGAGTGACGTTATTGCTTTTTTGATACCATAATCCATAATCCACAATACCTTTTAAATATCTACGAATTCTTTTACTGCAACCACATGTGTTTCTTTTGGGGCTGATTGGAATCTGGAAACCAAACCTACAACTTGCATTACATCCGGTCTTGTAGTTGTTACATACAATAAATTATCAATCATTAACCTATACAAAAATTGATCTACTTCTAAAGATTTATTATCCTTGCTCAATTTACAACCAGTGACCATAGGAGTACTAACAGGTTTGGATTCTTCCATTTTGAACTTTTTCAACATCTCTTTGATATACTTAGTTTGAGAGATGAAAATATCTTTTTTTCTGATTGAGATACTTGTAAACCTAGAAAGAATGTTAGTTCTCCTAACATTGACATTTCAAATTCCTTGTTCATTTCTGAAGCAAATTTTACACTCAGAATTTGTAGATCACTTCCAAATATGATATTGTCTATATAGACTACAACAATGATCATATTTTTGTTTTCAAACTTTATGTATAAATTATTGTCAGTGGCCCCTCTTCCATATCCTTGTTGCTTTAAATACTTGTCAAGTATTGAGAAGAATGCTTTTGGAGCTTGTTTAAGGCCATAGAGTGCCTTCTTAAGTTTGCAAACATAATTTCTATTTTTTGATAAGAGAAAACCTTTAGGCTACTCAATATAGACTTCTTCTTCAAGTTCTCCATTAAGAAATGCAGATTTTACATCCATTTTAGTGACACTTTAAAGTTTTTGTAGCATGCAAAAGCTGAAAACATCCTAATGGCTTCAAGTCTTGCCACAAGTGCAAAAATTTCTTCAAAGTCAACACCTTCTACTTGAGCATATCCCTTGCACACTAATCTGGCCTTGTTTCTTGTCAATGACCACGCTCATTGAACTTGTTTTTAAAAATCCATTTGGTTCCAATAACATTCATTCCTTTAGTTCTTCGAACAAGTTACCAAATTTGGTTCTTCTCTATTTGATCAAGTTCATCATTCATAACATTGATCCAATCCTCACTTTTGCATGCTTCTTTAAATGTTTTGGGTTCTATTATCAAAAGTAGTGCTTGTTCTTCATCATACAATAATTTTCTCCTTGTTTTAACTCCTGAATCTTTGTCACCAATTATTTGACTTTCATGATGATTCTTTTGAACCCACCTAGATGGTGTCTTTGTGTCTGATCTTGGAGAGTCTTCATTCTCATTTTCATGTGATTCTTCTTTCTCTAATTTCTCTAATTTCTCTTCTTCTTCTTCTTCTTCAAAAACCTCCTCTTCTTGTGAACTTTCTTCTTTTTCTTTATCATCTATTTCTTCATCATCAGTTTCTTCAGCATCCACACTTTCTGGCATTTGTATTCTTCTTGGTTTAGTATCATCAACAATTACATTTGCACTTTCTATGATCTTGTGCAACCTTATATTATAACATCTATATACCTTTTTGGAGGAGGAATATCCAAGAAATATACCTTCATCTGTTCTAGAGTCAAACTTCCCTAGAATATCATCATCTCTTTTTATGTAGCATTTACTTCCAAAAAATTTAAAATATTTAACTGAAATTGGTCTTCCAAACCATAGCTCATAAGGAGTCTTGTCACTATTCACTATGAGTTGTCCTTTGTTTTGTACATAGACAGTTGTATATACTGCTTCTCTCCAATAGCCATCAGGAAGTTTTGCTTCATTAAGCATATTTTTGGCTGCTTCTTGGACTGTCCTATTCTTTCTCTCAACAACTCCATTTTGTTGAGGAGTTTTTGTTGCTGAAAACTACCTCTTGATTCCATGAGTTTCAAAAAACTCATTGAATTCATTTGAGATAAACTAACCACCATTATCTAATCTTAGACATTTAATTTTGACATTTGCATCATTTTTAACAAGTGCTTTGAAGACTTTGAGAAATGTCACCCAAGTCATGCTTGTATAATCATCGATTAATAACATAAAGTAATGTTCACCTTGAAAGCTTTTAGTCCTTGTTGATCCACAAAGATCAGTGTGAATTATTTATAATGGCTGAGAGGTTCTATGCTCTTTGACCTTGAAGCTTGTTCTTGTTTGCTTCCCATGTAGGTAGTGTCTACAAACATAATTTGGTGGTTTTATGATCTTTGACAAATTCCTTACAACTTCCTTGAAGCTTGTTCTTGTTTGCTTCCCATGTAGGCAGTGTCTATAAACATAATTTGGTGTTTTTATGATCTTTGACAAATTCCTTACAACTTCCTTCTTACTAATTTTTACAATATTGTCAAAGTTCAAGTGCCCCATCCTTCTATATCATAGGAAATTTTCATCAATTTGACTCATATAACATTGTTCTTCATTTTCTAGAATATACAAATTGCTTGGAGTTCTCACAACAGTCCCAACAAGTTTTCCTGAATCTTTTCTTTTGATTTCACACTTCTTGGAAACAAATATGCATATGTGTCCTTGATCACATGTTTGGCTCACACTTAAAAGATTAGGTTTTAAGTTCTTAACAAGCAACACATTTTCAGCTTTCATCTTGTCTCTAAGAGCCAATGTACACTTCCCAATTATTTTAGAGGATAGATTATCTCCAAAAGTGAATTTTTCCTTTTTTATTTCTTTTTAGGCTTATAAACTTATCTGGGTCTCCTGTCATGTGTTTTGAGCATCCACTACCCACATGCCATAGATTTTGTTTCTCTGTTGCACATAGAGCTATTGAACATTCCACGTCATCCTTCTTCTTCCAAGCCTTCCTCTCCTCATTACCTTGAGATTTTGTGGTGTCATTCTCCATAGGAATCACTAGTTTACAATTTCTAGCATTGTGTCCTTGACTACCACATTTGTAACATTCTATACTATAACTCTGTAGAGGAGCAAAATAATTATAGTTTCTTCATTTTGGATTGCTTCTAGTAATATTCTTCTTATAGAAAGTGTTAGGATTATTAATCCTCCCTTGTCCAAATTTGGTCATATGTCTAAATCGGGAGTCATGTCTAAATCAGGAGTCCATCCAGTCTATTTATAGTCATTAACACCATTGAGTCCACTTGACCTAATTGGGGCACATGTTTTAGTTACTAAAGTGTGGGGAACAATAATCGAGGCTCACTGCCACTGATTGCACTTGATTGCATCAGTTTAGGAGCCTCTTAGACCAATCCCTACAATTTAGGAAGCCACTGGGAGTGCCGAAACCAACCAAGGTCAGTTCACTTCAGTTAATGACTAGTCAAGCTAAGTTAGGAGTCAGTTACATTCAGTTCTAGTCCTCTACATTCAGTTAGCGCTAGGTTTACTTGACTGAACACATGTGGGGCGCATTTCTCACCTACCACTGTCAGTTAACCTTAGTCGACACTGAATGTAACACTTGAGTTATGTTTTAGAGCTCTGATGAACTCCGGTTATGGTTTAGACAAGGTCAGTTAACTATTGAGTCCTCCAATAGTGATTTAGACAAGGTCTTGGTTACCTACAGCCAAGTAGAGTCTAATCAATTCGAACTTCCTCATGTGGATTCTAATTGCTTGTGGCTATTAAAGCCATTGTACTTCATTGTAATTATCTATCTAATTATTCTTTGATTAATGAAAAGCATTCACAGCTGCAAGCCATTTTTGCACTGTTTCATTCTTCAATAACTGAGTAAATTGTGTGATCTATCATGTGAGTTGTGTGTTTGTCCACAGATCTATGTGCTCAATTCAATACGGTATCAGAGCCTCGACGGACAAGGCACTTCTCCTCCTCAGATCTCCTACTGGATCATTTTTTTGTTTTGCAGGTACAACTTCGAAATGATTTCATCTGTGATGAGACAAGGTCTCTGTCGGGTGTCTATTGGGCTCGGTAAAGAGTGTTTTAGTAAGATTAACTGGCTGAATAAAAGTGATGGAGCTTTTGTAACAATAGCAACAGGTCTTTATCCTAGCTTGCGCTACCTCATTAGATCTATTGAAGACCTGAAGGAACTCTGGACAAGATTGGACAGAACCTTTGGAATGATTTATAAGGATCATAATAGCACTTTGGAGAGAACATCCAGCACCATGAGCATCCTTGATCCAAAAATCTCGGCCTCCACTCTCTCTGATGAAGTTGTTCAAGATAAAGAAGAAGTAGAAGTTTCTACACAGTCAATTCGAATTGAAGACAGTCTCCATGCAGTGACTCCTTCTCCTGATGCTCCGGAAGTTCATGAGATCTCTGATATCTCATCTTCTCA
>LPNX010146218.1:612968-703385 GCA_001517045.1 Pseudotsuga menziesii
ATAGCTTCACATGCCAAGCCCTAGGATACCTGTGCACAGAAGAACCAGATTGATCCTGATTCTACCTGCTTAATTAGAGGGGGGGGGGTTTTCCCATGTGGTTTTTCCCCAGCACCTTGTTTTTGAGCAGTTACTTTACTTTAGTTGATGTAATGGGTGACCTATGGTCTTAGTTACCAGGGCCCAAAGATTGTCCAAGTTAGCATTCAGGGGGGGTGTTAGGATTATTAATCCTCCCTTGTCCAAATTTGGTCATATGTCTAAATCGGGAGTCCATCCAGTCTATTTATAGTCATTAACACCATTGAGTCCACTTGACCTAATTGGGGCACATGTTTCAGTTACTAAAGTGTGGGGAACACTAATTGAGGCTCACTGCCACTGGTTGCACTTAATTGCATCAGTTTAGGAGCCTCCTAGACCAATCCCTACAATTTAGGAAGCCACTGGGAGTGCCGAAACCAACCAAGGTCAGTTCACTTCAGTTAATGACTAGTCAAGCTAAGTTAGGAGTCAATTACATTCAATTCTAGTCCTCTACATTCAGTTAGCGCTAGGTTTACTTGACTGAACACATGTGGGGCGCATTTCTCACCTACCACTGTCAGTTAACCTTAGTCAACACTGAATGTAACACTTGAGTTATGTTTTAGAGCTCTGATGAACTCCGGTTATGGTTTAGACAAGGTCATTTAACTATTGAGTCCTCCAATAGTGATTTAGACAAGGTCTTGGTTACCTACGGTCAAGTAGAGTCTAATCAATTCGAACTTCCTCATGTGGATTCGAATTGCTTGTGGCTATTAAAGCCATTGTACTTCATTGTAATTATCTTTCTAATTACTCTTTGATTAATGAAAAGCATTCACAGCTGCAATCCATTTTTGCACTGTTTCATTCTTCAATAACTGAGTAAATTGTGTGATCTATCATGTGAGTTGTGTGCTTGTCCACAGATCTATGTGCTCAATTTAATAGAAAGGAGATTGTGATGTAGTGCCTTTCCCAATGGGAACCATTAGTCTACAATTTCTAGATATATGTCCAAAATTGTTACAGGCATAACAATTTCCCAAAAGGAGTTGTTGATTCCTGCTTGGCACATTATATGTCCTGATTTCATTTTGAGAGAGAGAATTTTTTTTATTGTATTCCTTTACAACCAATCTCATAAGTGCATTAGCATAACTTCTTTTATTCCCTTCATTATTTATGAAGGAGGATTGTTTTGTCTTCTTTCCTTTGCCATAACCTAGTCCAATTTTATTACTAGATGATCTTTGATAGCTTAGGATGTCATCAAGATTTTTTGAACTTCTCTTAAACTTTGATTGAAGAGATTCTTCATTTGTCTTCTTTTTAAGCAATATCAATTCAACTTCGAACTTTTCTAATTCTTGCTCTCTTTTCTTGAGTTGTTGCTCTAGATTGTTTTCAACCCTTTTTAAGTTAGTAATAATTCTTTCTGCGTCATTGTTTTTCTCCTCAAATTTAGTCATATGAATTTTTTTTATTTTTTGTACATCCTTTTATACTTCCCTAATTCTTCTAGAGCACTTACAAGTTCTGCTTCAAGATCTACCACACCTTCTACTTCTTCTTCAGGGATTTTGTTTTCTATTCCCATGAATAGGACTTCAGCATCTTCATCTTCACTATAATTATTTGAGCAGTTATCATCCATGGAATAAAAGGTCTTCTTTTTTGTTTTATTTTCTAAAAATCCTTTTTTTCTTCTTTGAATCTCCAGGGCACTCATCATCATCTTCTTGTTTGGGATAAGGGCATTTGGATGCAAAGTGACCAATTCCCCCACAGTTAAAACAATTTAAGTGTAATTCCCCTTTGTGCTTATCGATAGCTCTCTTAAGATTTTTAATAAGAAGTGCTTCTTCATCATTAGATTCTTCTAATTGAGTCTTTGTCTTAGATTTCTTAGCTACCTTAGATGCTTTAAAAGTTGCTTCTTTCTTTGGAGAATTATATTACCCAACCCTCATTTCATAAGCTATGAGGATCCCATATAGTTCTTTCATGGTGAGTTTGTTAAGAACTTCTCTATCTTCTAGGGTGGAAATCTTTGGATTGTAATCATTGGAAGTGATCTTAGTACTTTTTCAACTATTTATTTTCTTCCAATTCCGCTCCTACCCCTTGAATTGCATTAACAATTTCATCAATTCTCTCAAAGTATTCTAAAATGTTTTCTTCTTCCTTCATTTTTAGACTTTCAAATTGAGTTTTAGAAGTCTGGAGTTTGGCCCTTTTACCTTGATGTCTCCTTCATAGATGATCTGCAATTTGTCCCATATCTCCTTTGTTGTTTTGCAATGCATCACTTTGGCAAAGACTGTTCTGGCTAATCCAGCCAAGATTGCATTAACAACTTTAGCATTGTATCCAAATTGTTTTATTCCTTCAAGATCCGTGGGACGAGATTTTGGATATATATACCATGTTTGTACAGACAACCAAACATCTAGTCCAATTAACATTATATAGCTTTTTATCCTAATGCTCCAGAAAGCATAATCTTCTCCATTGAATATTGGACCCTCGGAGGACATTTTTACTTGTTGATCCATAGTGGTAAAATATCTCTCTTCAAGTGTTTAAACTTTTAGTGAAGATCCCGCTCTGATACCAATTGTTAGAAAATCAAGTAATATTGAGAGGGGGGGTGAATCAGTATTCTGTTTAATTTTTTATCACTTTAAAACAAAATCAACAATGAACACAGAACACACAATATTATCGTGGGACCCAAACTGGGAAAACCACCAATACTTCCTATTACTGCAAAATTTTATTTACAATAGTTTTGACAGCAACGACTGACATGATTCTACAAAAATGACTTCTGCAAAGTGTTGTTCGCAGCTTTAACAAGCGTGCACCTTGGCATTGTGGAAACTATTCTAGACCATTGATCTTTCTCTCTCTTATGATTGGGGTCGTACAAATCTTCACTTCATAGAATCTGCTTTCGACTTCACTTAGCCAACTATGTTATTTTGGCTTAATATTTTGGACTATTCCATCAATGTTGCCTTATGATCTTATGTTGACAAACAATGCCAATTTAATCAACATTATATTCATTTACATTCAGTTATGTTCAGTTACATTTAGTTGCATGCAGTTCTATTCAATTCAGTTCATTTACACTCACTTGTATGCAGTTACACTCAGTTCCATTCAGTTCAACTCAGTACACTATGTTAACAACTTAGTGGAAGGCACATATATTCTTGTGGGAGATAATTATGGAGTGCCAACCTGTCACCAAGTCAATAAGGGCACATATCTTCTAGTGGTAGATAATTATGGAGTGCCATCTTGGCGCCATATCAAGGGGGGCACATGATTGAAGATGGATCAGTGTTCTAATTGTTAACAAGTTGTTGATACATGCAACCGTTCTACTTTTGTTGTAAAACCTAATTTGACTTGTTATTAAAGTGTTATACACTTGGCAAGTTAGATACAGTGTTCCATTTGATCTCTACACTCTTGTGCTCTTCGAGAAGGCAAACTGCTATTGTGTTGTAATCATTCTCTGCCAATTATCAATCATACTCTAAGATTGTTTGCTAGCTTTTTTATCCTCCGAATCAGTGAAAGGTTTTCCTAGGCTATATCATGTATTCTATGGTTTGATTTATGTCTTTGGATTATTGATGAGATTTATATGTATTGTTATTGTGGATTAAAGTTTCAAAGTTCAATTATCTTCATATTTTGCTCAATCACTAAGAATTAACAAGTGGACAAGGAGGAGGTTTGGGTTTAGCGTATGAAGATGTGCCAACGAATGGATGATAAGATATAAATGTTTGAGACCCATAGAAGATTGGTGTTAGAATAGGTTAGAGACTAGTTTGAGATGATCAGCTACTATTATATTCATGTTTGGAGATTACCCAATGACCCTAACAAAGTTTATCAAGAGCAAAGTAGTTGTTAGAGGAGTATGTTGACAAGTGTATCTAAGTAATTGACAAGTTATTGAGATTAAGAAAGCCAATTCATTAAAGTTCCCATAGATTTGGGTCAAGGAAAGTGTCAAGGAGAACGTAGTAAAGCCTACCCACCATATCCATGCTTTATTATTTCAATGACGGTGCACTATGACCCTTTGAACCAACTTGCCAAATCTTATCTATAGAAGGGAATTGGTTGGGAGTGAGGTGTTGGTACATAACTATTTGTGCACGTACGATACTTAATTCTGCACAATAAATTAGCTTATTGAATATTAAAAATATTTTTAGAAGCATACAAATTAAACATTGTAATAATCAAAATAAGTATTGGAATTATCAAGTTAAGGTTGATCCACTTTAATTAACCCATCTTTATCTTATTATGCATTGATGGATACAAAGTTTGAAGTAAGCTTAACTTGAAGCTTTCGACTATTTCAATCTTAGCTTGTTGATAAGTGGCTTAGTGAATTGCAAATGAGTAGGGAGTTGGCTTTGAGTTGATTTCTTTATAAATGGGTCATGGGTCCTCATTGCACTATGTTGATTGAGGTGAGAGAATACAAGTTTTTTCACCTATAAACATAGATGTTTCCTTCTTGAGGGTTTTACCACATAATATCCTTTTTTGTGAGTTTGTTATTTCGTTGTAATCTTGTGACCGTGTTATTTCAAATATGGTATTCAAGTAGGTATTGGAGTAAACTTTGATCAATGAAGGGGTTGATCCTTGGCTTCTACATATAGAATACATGGGCGATGTTCGTATTCACATATTTTGTTGTTTTTTGGAGTGATCTAATTGGATGGTTGTGTCTAGAGAGATTGAGTTAATTGCAAATGCTTCTCATTTCGTAAAAATTGGATGTTGAATGTTCCTAATATATGAATCTTGCTCATATTCAACCATTCATTTCATATGGTAAAATAACTTTGATTTAATTAATGTTCAACACTTGTTCTTCCTTTTTCCAACAATTTCTTAAAGTTGTTTCTATTGGTGGTTTTGGTAGGACCTCCATTGTTTTATTGTGGGTTCAAGCCTCTGAGAGCTATGTTCATAGTTATTTGGGCTTTGTGTCCCTTCTCTTCTTTTCCATGAGAGATCGTTATTTATTTTAGAGGGCCTTTCTTCATAATGTCTAGTTTTTCACTAAACTTCATTCTTTCCAACACTAGCTCCTTTTTCCTTGGCACCATTCTAATCATGGACCTCTCTGGTTTTTAGTAGTGCCACCATTTTCCAACATGTTTTTGTTGGATCATGGGATTCCCTTGCCCATTTTCCAACATGTTTTTATTGGATCATGGGCTTCCCTTGCTTGCCACCATTTTCCAACATGTTTTTGTTGGATCATGGGATTCCCTTGCCCATTTTCCAACATGTTTTTATTGGATCATGGGCTTCCCTTGCCTCGATGCTTCGTACTTTCACCATCAACTTCTTATTTGCAACCACCTTGTGCCTCCTCCTATCGACAACCTTTTCTTTGGGGACACGTCGTTTCATAGGGCCCTCATCCCACTCCATTAATGTTAGGCCTCCTCTTAGTTAGAGTCATCCCTCACATGGGATCCTCCCATATGATATTATGTATGGGATTCCTAACAATATGGAGAAGAGCGCCTCTTCACAAGGATTTTTTTTTACAATAAGGGATTGAAGGAGTAATGTCTCATTGACCATTTTGGAGGACAAGTCACCAACTACATCTTGCCATGTGGCATAGAGGCCCATTTAGCACTACCACAAAGAATTTAAGAGATCAAACACCTTATTCAAAATTTCCATGTAGAGAACCATGTCGCTCTACACAATGGCATGTCATCATAGTGCCATGTGTGACCACTACGGAAACTCATTATACCCAATCAATAATGTCGCGTGAACACCATTTTCCTAGTTAGCAGTGCCACTTCAGTACCGTGTCATTAGTCTTGGGACCCCTCTCCAGAGGAATTTTGAAATTCCCCTTACAACTTCTTGAGTTGATACATCTTCCATATGACAATGTTTTCTGGTGCATTATTTTTTTATTTCAAATAATTTTCACTATTTGCGTATCGATGCAATTATTTCTACAAATTATGTGCTTTGTTCTACAATATTACAACTTTTCATTTAGGAATATGGATAAACTCCATTTTGAAGACTTATTGGGAGCATAACTTCCTCATATGAACTTCATTTTGGGTCCCATTTTTTAATATATTTTAGAGATCTACACAATGGTGTGAACTGCTTCACCTAATTCTATTTTTTTATTAGAAAAATGGATACTAACCCTCTAGAGACCCATTTGATAAGCATAAATATTTACTCATGGAAGGTCTATTTTGAGGACTTGCTCAAAAGTAAAGGTTGTTAGAAGATCATAATGGGTATAGATGAAGCACCAATGGATAATAACATGCTAGAAAAATGGTTGAACATAAATAATGAAGCAAGACGCTTAATTGGCATTGTCGTATCCAATGATTCAAAATTTCATATTCAACACCTAGAAAGTGAGGTCGATGTAGGATAATAGGGAGAAATTAAAGGTGACTCACGTTGCTTGCCTTTATAAGGTGATAGTCCCGCAATCTGTTCAGTAGGAAATTGATGAAGTGGAGAAGGGTCTATGGGTGGACATGGAGTTTGCTCAACTAGTGGGTGAACTTAAAGCTCTTGAAGCGTGGATTCAAGACCTTGGGACGACCATGGAACTCATGGCCCTATATGAACGATCTATTGCGATGTTTTGGGGGATGAAGGGGCTCATGGTTTGTGTGTTGATGGACCGTGGGGAGAAGGAAAAGGGGGACGAGGAGCCAATGAGGTTCTAGAAGGAACATCATGTTGATGCCTGCCTCGTGCACATAATTGATGTCATAGAAAATAAGTTGGGTATTTGGTTCTTGCCGAAGTTGGTGGATGAGGGAGATGTCTCAACTGATCCATCACCAGCTGGGAAAGATGGGTTGTCGGGAGGCCACCAAGATTTTTTATTAGATTTTTTTTTATGTTGAATTAGATGTTTCTTGTCCATGATATGTTTCGGGCGATAGCCAATGGATGGCCAGGGTGTTTAAAGCAAGTCGTTGGTATTTGTGGTTTTGGGTTATATGGTTGGTTCTTAGGTTTCTTTAGATTATGAAAATCACGTTTTTCTAACTTGTTAAACACTGCAAAATCCCTGTTTTCCCCTCCGGGGAGGGGTAGTTTTGAATATGAAATTGATGAAGTTGTAGTGCAGAAGGTGGGAGGGATAATTATTTTGAAAGACGGGTCTCTATTTTGACAGTAGTGATATGTAACTTTCATGTTGATATGTAATATAAATCTTACTTGCTTAAAAACAAGAAAATAATTTTATGGAAAAATAACTACAAAACAAGGCATTGATACAACACACTAATAAATATAAATAAATAAATACCCACGAAGAATTGGAGCTTGGATTTAGGATTTGGACTTGAAGCAAGCTACTTAAGGTTTAAATTTGGCAAACATATTAATAATTACAAATGTCATGTAACTAGATTCATACCCACAAATCTATGCCCCTTGAGTGAATTCAAAACATTTACACATGGTTTGTACTCATAAACTAAATCAAGGTATTGAGTATAATTAGTTTTGCCAGGGTGGGCTCAAGGTTAACTATAAAAGTGTCCATTGCATATTTTCAATAAATGTATACTTTCCAGTCAACGTCCAATCCCAAACTTACCCTCGCCTTCATCTTCATAACATACACCTTCATGCATCATTTAAACAAAGACAAAATATCATTAAGCAAAACCAAACAAGACCTTTAAGAAACCTATATATGCAACATTGACAAATGACATTAGCTCTAGAGGATGCAACCATGACACTATTACAATAATGACTCTAGAGATAACTCCTCTTCCAATGACATTAGCTCCAAAGGATGCACCAATAACACTAATACAATCATGACTCTAGAGGTAACTCCTCTTCCATTAATCTCATTGTAGGAAAAATGTAATATTAGAAGGGGGAAGATAAACTATGAATTAGATTATTACAATCAAGAAAGGGATCAAATTCCTATGGCTTTATTGAACATTGCAAAGCAATCACTAGTAATATAAACTCTAACAATGGCGGTCATTAATTATAGATATTCCTTCATCTACATCAATTGCTTTGGGCATGTTGATTTGAAAGGGGTGTTTACTCAAGCTTGTTCATCATGTGTGATAATTCTTTTCCTTGGTGGGATGTTTGTGGTTGATAATTTCAATGTTGGATGTGATTGATCTCTCAAGGATTTCCTTGGGTTGCCCGCTTCTCTATTTGCACTATTCTTTCCAGAATTCAGACCCATCTTCAAAAGAGGTAAGCTCTTTCACTTTGGGTGGATTGTTCTCTCGAAACACTAGTTTACTCTGTCTTGGGACATTTATTTTCTCTTGTTGAGTTTTGGGGCTTGACTCCATTTGTTCCTCTTTGGTTTTTTAATATGGCCAATCCAATTTAGGTTGGGTTGTAGGAGAAGGGAATGCAAAAATTAAAAGATTCTTATGAGAATGACAGGATAGTTAGAAGGGATGAGACAAGCCATTTAGTATCTCAACATCCATATGGAAAAACAAGAGGTTAAATAAGAGGAATTAGAATATAAATTGAATGAATGCAATATGAAATTTCACAAGCTAGCTAGTGACTCTGAAATGCACTATACTATAATATTAGGGTTTGCACGTAGTTCTCAATCTATGGTTGGTCATCCTATTGTCCCTATTGAGTCAGTAAAGGGTAGGGTTGTTGAGGAAGAAGCAATACAACAAATTGTTGTAGCATTAGTAGAACAATTGCATGTACACGTAGATAGTGGCCTCGATCAAGGCGATGTGTTTATGGAGAAAGCCTGCAACAGGGATAATTTTCGTCAAAATTAGCGTTTGTTTATGTTTTTTACATGTATTTTCTTTCTTGAACAATATGCAAGGCAATATAGAGTTAGGTTTTGAAGGAACGTATCCGGTTTAGTTTTCATTTTTAACACTTATGAAGAATTGTGTGATGGGTCAACTTAATAGAGCATTTTTTAAAGATTTTAAACTCTTTGTATTATTTGGTTGTTTGGTTTTTCCACATCCCTTTGAATATAATTCTTTACTCGTTTTGTTAAAAAATAATTCAAACCCAATCACCTTGCTATTTGCCATTAGACCATACTTCCATGAGCATCTAAATATTATTATATTATATCTAAATCTTTATAAAACTTAATAAGAAAATTATTTTATTATTTGAAAAAAACTTATATTAATGTTTTTATTGATTTAAATCTTATGGTTAAATAAATATAATATATAATTTAAGTGTAACTAGCACAACCACTTAACTTGTGGCTGGTGAACACCGAGAGACCACAAGTTAAATGTCACAAATAAGTTATACGATACTTCTAATAATAAAAAACTATGCGTTAGGTTTTTGAATCTCTACGTGTTTCAGTCCACCACTCGGACCATCACTAGGAGTTCAGAAGTATGAGATGTAAGAAGCTCATTTTTAATAGTAGAAACTTATTTATATCCATTTATACATAACGCGTATGTCGACTATGGTAAAAAATGGATAATGTTATCGTTTCTTAAGCAGTGCAAGAGAGGTTTCCAATTAGCATTAAGTTTTAATCCCTCATCTCGATTTAGATTGTTAGGATGCAATTCAATTTCTAGGGCTTCCATCACTTTCCTTCTCCCGTAATGATCAACTATTGCAATAATATTGGCATTCTCCAAGCATATGTGGTGGCTGGTTTTAGAGTGCGTTGCTAGAGCAGATTTTTGAATTCTATTCAACGTGAGATCTGCACTATGTTCTTTAAACCTAACCTTCATTGATCTCCGAGTTTCATCGATATAAAACTTGTCGCAGGAACAAGGTATTGAATATACTCCTTTATGCATTATCAGGTCAATTGGATCTTTGGTCAAATCCACTATTCTTCTGATGGTATTTTGGGGGGGAAAAGCCACCTTGATGTCTCCTTTTTTCAAGATTCTTGATGGTTTTTTTTTTTTTTTTTCCTGAAAGTCCTTTGATGTAAGGAAGCGATATAATATTTTCTTGGGTATTCTTCCTTTGCTTGACGTTTGACAATCATGCCCTTCTTACCATCTTGTCTAACTGGGACTCTTTGTATCTGTCCATTCTGAAGGTCTCGGCTAAATGATTCATTTATTGTTCCACGTGTTCTTTATCCATGATTCTTAATGCTCGAGTTATCAAGGTGTTGATCACTCCTTTTTTTTGAGAGGGGAAGTGATGTGAGTTGGCATGCAAATACCTGTCAGTGTGTGTAGGCTTCCTATAAACTTGGTGTGCGAGAGAGCCATCTCCATTTTTTGTGATAAGGACATCAAGGAAGGATATGCTATTGTTATCCTCTATTTCCATCGTGAATTTTATGCTCTCATGTTGGTTATTTAGATGACCAAAAAACTCATCTAAACTGCTATATGATACTTGTTATACATGTGTAGTTGTACTCATCCATTGTCTATGCCTCATCTACACATTATCACTTGCCTTCTTCTAGTTCAATGGGTTGTTTGCCATGAATTGGTCGTTATCCATGCATGCATCAACTAGGTGTTATCCATGCATCAACCACCAATTATTTATATATATATTTTTCTTTTATGATTGTTTATTTCGAATTTGGAACAAATGCTATAAAATCAATCGAAACAGTACACTTGTCTCATCCTCATGCAATCTAGGAAAAACCCAAGTGCTAGTCCACCCCAAATTCTAAGATATAAACATCTATCGATGAAATAAGTGCTTTCAAAATTGTGCACATTTTTTCCCTAAGTGATATCTTCACACTTAAATTTCTATACATGATATACTCATAAAAAAAACATTCCCTACCTAAGCTTACCACCCAAACATATATGAACTTGAGATGTAATTGGTTTTAAACTTACCACCTTTTAAATATTGAATTAATCATCAAATTATAAATTATACATAAAAATTTCAATATCATTTTTTTAAGATGACAAAATTTATTGTAATTTAGTTGTCAAATTATTAATAAAAATAATTATCATATATTGCTATGCAAATGCTAATTAACTTACTCTTGATTCCTATAAAGGTCTCTCAGTCCTAACGTGTTTCTATATCAAATATTATATCAAATAAAAACAATTTCTTAACTAATCAAAAACAGTTTTAAATCTTACTACATAACCATCTAAAACATTAAACCCAGATAAACAAATAAACCTATAATTTCAATTAATTTAATTAAAAAAATAAAATTATACAAATCCGATCAAAACAAATAAAATGAAGAGAAACTGATTTTACAAATAAATAGGGATCCTTGACTCAACTACGGAACGCGGCCTTTGACAAGGAACTCTCTGTCACCAATTACGAATGGTTTCAACTTCCAATCAATCCCAATGGCCATCGACGTTTGGCAGTCAAACAAGTGGCGTGCGCTGGCGTTAACATGGACACGTTCACACCGAAGATCTTGACGGTATGTGTAACGGCCTTTTCCCGGAGTTGAGGACAGAGCGAGCGCGAGTGGCCTCCTCCTCCTATTTATCGCGATTACATTTCCTTTCTTTGCTTTCGAGTAAAGAACAGACCAAACAAACGTTTTTTCATTTCAATTCTTTGTGAAGGGGGTTTAAAGAAGAAGAGAAGATGCAGGCTCAGGCTCAGGCGGAGGTTCAGGTTCAGGTTCAGGAGCAGGAGCATGATCAGGCTCAGCTCAGTGTTGAGGAAGTAACCGAAGGCATAGAAAAATTGAAGGTTGCTGCCAATACCAACAACAACGCGGTGTCCAACGAGAACTACAAGAAGAACAGGATTCAAGTCTCCAATACTAAGAAGCCCCTGTTCTTCTACGTCAATCTTGCCAAGGTACTCTTACTTCCACGTTCTCTACACTTGCTTCCATGTGACGGCCACTTTTTTCTTCATTTGAAAAAACCTCGGCTGCTATTGTTTTCCTTCTTACTTATTTCGTCAGGGCTTGTTAGGGGTTTGGTTCGTTTTCTTGGATTTCCGAAGGATGATTTTAGTCGCTTTGCGCAGATTTATTGTAATTAATTCTTAACGTTGCCTAAGACCTTCCTGGACCTTTTCTCTGAGAGTTAAAATTGAAAATGAATTTGATTGGAATTTCGTCCGTGTAAAAATGAAAACTGAGTTTAATTTCACTTTGTTATTTTTCTCATCTACCCCAATAATAATAATTATTTTTCTTATTTGCTTTGTCTCATTTACACTATTTAAATAGTAATTATTCAAATACTCATAGAATTGATATTTTTCTTATTTATTTCCCTCATTTACAGTATTTAAATAATAATTATTCAAATACTAATGTTATCTCAATATAAATCCCAGTTACCTTATTTTAGTAGTAATTAAAGTCTAGCATTAAATCGTGATCTCTTAACCTTGTATTCTTATATTTGTGAGTTGAAGAATTTGAAGAATACATGGAATAATTTGTTGGATGTAATGAAATTCAGATTACCATGACATGGCTTTATAGATCCTGCTAAAATAAATGTGTCTCAAGAGCCTTTTCTTCTCTTCATAACGGTTTTCATATCCCCTTATCAACAAATTACGTGCCTTCTTTGTCAAGAGAAACTGTGAAGGTATATTTTATAAATGATGTATTTTATTGTTAATCAATTTTTAAAATGAAGTTGAATTTTTATTATTGTGTCCATAAATGATCAAAACAGGTCAGTGGTCCCCGAGAATACATGCACATTGCATATAGAGAGATTCATTTTAAATCAAACATCTAAGGCATTTCCCAGGAATCCCAGCAAAGAAAATAGGAAAAGAAATGAAATTGAATTTATATAAATGTTTCCGAAAGACCAAACTAGGTCAAAGGGACAAGACATTACACCAATGACAAGAAGCCCATACGGAAAAACAGGGGGCCTGTAAGAGGTTCCTAGAAATGAAAATAGTACAACAGAAAATGAACATAATCCGAGCCTACGAGTAGCTTATCCCAGGAGGGAAAGCTCAAGATAGTAAAATTAAAAAAGATTTGGATGTAAGTGTATTTGAAACAAAGATAGGTTAATTTTTATTCTATAATATAAATTAAAACAAGTATCAGTAAAGCAAATCCCTACCCCCCTACAAAGTTAAAAGTAGAGGGGAGCTAATGGCACTCATTATCTGCAGCTGTAATAGAGATCTTGGCATGAGTCTGTCAATTAATATCCTCGGGTGACAGTCCTAGGCTGATAACCCCTGGCTTTAAATAAATTTGAAGGAAAAATTCCAATATGAAAAAAATAGGGGAGTATACATCCCACCAATATGGAAAACTACAAATTCTTCTTGGATTTCATAAAAAAGTTGGGAAATTGGATCCGGAAACCCTAGTTCCACAATGGTTGAGATCAAAAAATAATGAGGGGAGTGAAAGGAACCAATCTGCTAACCCCAAAAACCTGCCAGTAAAAGAGAAAAACAACACTTAAATAGTGTGTTGGAGCTGTTTGTTAATGTCCTATGCAGAATGGAAAGAACAAATTTAAACTCGAAGGTTGAAGACTGAACCATAAGAACAGAACAGGAAGAACAATATACAAGGAAAAAGATGTAACCCTTCATAGATGCCATATCTTCCACACCAGTACGTTTCCACACATTGTTGAAGTTCTTCTCTGGTAGAGTTATAGTGAAGTAGATGTTGCTGAGCTGGATTGTTGAAAATGGCCAAGTGTAGGGCATCCGTTGTAAGCCATAAAAAGAAAGGTCCACTATAACAAGTTGTTTGCAAGCTGTTACTGCTGCAACTTTTTCTTCAATCTCCTAAAGACCAACCAAGCAAGACTTGAAGAAATGAATCTCCACACGACAGAGATTGCATATAGAGTTCTTTTGTATTAGGTCTGCCCAAATATTAGTGCCCCTGTTGAATAGGGAAAAAGCCATTTTGAGGTCAATTTGTTCAGAATATGAACGAAAAAGATAGTGCTTGATTTTGCAGAGAGGGAAAAAACCCTAAAAGGGAAGCATTTCTCTTGTTAAGAGGGTAAAAATTCTTAGTGATATCCAAGGGGATCTCAAAGAGAAACACCCCCCTTGTATGAGGGTAAAACCCTAAAAGGAAGAGATCCAAACCCCAACCCCATAGATGATGACAAGAAAAATTTGGGACCAAGTGCTAAAGTGAAAGAGATGATCTGAACAAACTTCTGGAGATGCTGTAGTGAGTCCTTGAAGGTGGGTTAAAACTTAAAATGCTAGGATTAAACTTAGGAAACCCTAGAAAAGATGACTCAAAAACCTAATTCTGCAGCCTTTTGGGCACCAGCCAGGATTTTTTAATTAATCTTGAAATAAAAGGCTGAAATAACTTGGTTGTAAAATGATTTTAACACAGAAACCCGAGTGCTGGGTGCTCAATTCAGTGGACAAGATTTCTCTAATTAGTGTATAAAATAGGCTCTAACAGCCCTAGAAAACATCTTTTCTAACCAGCAAAACACCATGCAAAAACAACCCTAGTATTCCTCTCATTTGGTTCTATTCTAGATGCCAAATTCTGGTCACAACAGTATGAACGACCTATTAAAAAATCTTAAAAGCATAATCGAATGAGTAAAGAGAGAAGGTTTACTCCCACTTTGATACCATCTTGGGAAATCACATCTGGAAACCCTAGTTCCTTAGATGTGAAGATCACAAGATAATAAAGGGATTGAATAGAACCAAAGTTGCAAACATCGTCTCGGCGAAAAGATCGTCAGGATCCAAGAAACATCGTTTTGGAATATCTCAGGAACACATCAGCAAACATCGACAATACATTGGCAAACTTAAAGAATACAAAAAAATTCTTTTTGTTTCAATTTTTAAACATATAAAGCAAAAAGACTATCAAATAAACACATTGCCACATGAATATGGAAAGAAAACTGATATATAAGACATGCATCACATATAAAAAATGAATTTTGTCCTGAATCCTGTAAAGGTAATCATTGGGTAAAGGTATTCTCTGTAGCTATCTTGACTCCTTATAACTTATTGGTATGAATTAGTGAAGCACCACTCGCCCAAGACTCGTGAGTACTTGTGAGTCTGGGCGAGTCAACCTTTGAGTCGAGTAATCGCTATAGACTCATCTTAGACTCGACACACTCGACTTACTTGGCATACTTGCATGGACTTAGCACGGACTTAGGTGAACTCGACAAAGACTCAGCAAGCATAGAGAATACCCTTGTGGAACTGAAACAGGCTTGATTGATGCGGTTGATTTCGAAGCAGGCTTTATGTTTATGTTTCTTGTAGCTTGATTCCAAAGTCAACACCAAAAACTCCAAATTCGAAGGGCAGGGTTCAGAATTCGAGTCCAACTAGTGTTGCTCGTTCGAGCATAGCAAATGCATTGTCGTTGGCGAGAGAAAAAATAATCTTTGCGTTTGGGCCTTGGAAGGCCTTGGCAGCATCATTGTAAGGGCGATCAACATCTTGGGCAGTGTCAAATGTGCATAAATCCCCCATTCTCATATAAGAAAGCATATGAATAATATTAAACAATATTTTTGCACGTCTCCATTTTGTATCAAAACAATAATGAGAGACGCATTTTCTCTTTCCTTGTAGTTAGAGAGGCGAAATCCATATCAAAATTTAAAAATGATCTTATAATGATAAAATAACCATATGGAATAAATAAACCAACAAAAATGATTTATAAAGCATAATAAGTTTGTGTTTTGAATTATGTTTAATCTTCCCATAATTGGATCAAAGTTATTAAATTAAGCTTATCTTCTAGGTTATTAGATGATTCATGATTTTTAAATGAGCATGGTCCCAAAAATGAATATCTTAGGCAACAGTCTCTCAATGAATCACACATCTCAATCTTTTAAGAGTAAAAAATCCAATATAATATAAGTGCCAGAGACTAAAGACACTTCCCATAATGGCGTTCCTCCTTTGAACTTCTTGATGGAATAGGCATGTTATCGTGTCTGTTGTGTATATACTATAAATTTGTTACATATATGGGCATTTAGTTGAAGCATGTAACAGGTTAGATATCAGGTTTCCTTTTGAGTTATTGGTTTTATATTCAAAACAACGACTATTGAGCAAAACACAATAGAAGTTTTGGTTCATCTTGCTAGTGCTAGCAGTAAGTGGGAAAGAGTGAAAAATCTATTGACTTTGCTAAAAATATTTGAAGATTGCAGTCTTGCTGAGTCATACCGAGTCAGTCTGTGGTCTTTCCCAAGTATTTCCTAAGTCGATGAGTCACATGCCAGTCGAGTCTCTGTTGAGTCTAAGTCGTGCAACATTGGTATGAATATGTGTGCTTTTGATTTTAAACAAGCAGTAAGCAATGGCATTGCAATGCACAATTTTGTTGAAAAGATCAATGGGAGCAACCTAACTATAAATTCTATTTGCCTAGAGGTTTGTTACAATGCAAAAAGCAGTAACAAATTCCAATAATATCATAGAAAGACAACATGGGTACCCCAAATGTTTGTGTAGCCCAAGGATCTTCTATTGTGCTTGTCAAGAGAAGGAAACCCATGAATATGGGTGTTTGTAAGCTTAAACACTTTACTTAGAGAACCAATAAGCTCAACGATTAAAGATGATAATATAAATGAAGCTCGAGTGATATTAATACCACTCAAGTAGGTAGGGCGTTTCCCCTAATGAGGGGTTATGGGCCCACTATCAAATTGACTATGTTGTGGCCTTGGCCGTTACTTGATAATATAAAAAATGAATAAAATATGGCCATAACCATGATTACAATGGAATTAAGGGTGCATATGAAAGGGCCATGACCATATGTATAAGATAAGATAAGATAATTTATTAGTGTCCAACAAATGTCAATGGGATTGTGTGGAACCATGATGTCAATACAAAGTGGGAGCACTCAGGCGACTCCAATATAAAGCAAGAGGTAAGACTCTAACATAAAACCAAAAAGAGAAAACTCCTAATATGGAGAGCCAATCCAAAAGAGATACAAACAATCAATACAAAAGAAAAATGTATAAGGAGAGTGGATCTAAGATTTTTGATACAAAATTGGTGAATATGTAATGGTACATTGGAAGCACTAGAAGTGTCTCTACTAACATCCAAAGTTAAATGAAGGAATCTCAAAATAGTACCATGTCTCAAGGAAGAGCCAAAAGATCTGGAAGAACAGGAAGAGGAGCTATAATGGGTAGTGTGTCGCTGCATGGGGTGGGAAGCTTACTCTTGTTATTTGGATGCAGTCGATTGCCTATTGGGATGGGGTCGAGAAAACTCACGTTGTTGGGATTAAGTGGAATTAGAGGTGGTTTGTTGTGTCCTGACTCCTAATTGATATGCGGTCAGAAGCGATGTCATCCTTTGTTAGTCTCTTGGTGCCCCTGGAGTAGGGGAGCATCGAAAAGAAGGAAGTGATTTGTTGGGTGGAGGCTGGTCCCGTCTACGAATGTCGCTAGAGAAGGAGCGAAGTGGAGGGATTCCTGCAAGTATAAGACCGGGCATCTATGATTAGGATACCTGAAGAAATTAGCCAAAGTCTAAAGAGAAGGTCCCTGAAGATACAATGGAACCACCCACGAATCTTATAGTAGAGAGGACATCAAAAGATGAAGTGCTCCTCAGTCCTCATCCTTTCAAACAATGTTTGAAAGCTCAGACTTAGACTCGACCAAGGATCAACTCAAACTCGGACTTAGACTCAACCATGACTCAGACCGATTTAAATTTAATGACTTTGTTTTTCAAAAAATACAAAGAATATTCAAATTTTCCCTGAAGATACAATGGAACCACCCACGAATCTTATAGTAGAGAGGACATCAAAAGATGAAGTGCTCCTCAGTCCTCATCCTTTCAAATTGAAAGCTCGGACTTAGACTCGACCAAGGATCAACTCAAACTCGGACTTAGACTCAACCATGACTTAGACCGATTTAAATTTAATGACTTTGTTTTTCAAAAAATACAAAGAATATTCAAATTTTAGTGGGAAAAAATATTTTAAAGATTCCAAACCTTAGAGACAAAATATGCAAAGTCTACTCATTTGTATACCATGTAAGGGTGGATATATCAAGATGGCACCAAGTGCAATACATAATCTGAATCAAAATACATAATGGAGGTTCTAAAGTTTAAATGGCCTTTATAGTCCATAAAACTTGTTATGCCTGCTAGGATACAAGATCAACATGATAAATCATCAAAATCATTGCCTATATTAGGATCCTATTCATCAATAGCATCCTATGCCCCCCTCCTCTAGGGTCTAGCCCTTGCCTTTACCTTGATTCTTGAAGTTGATCCTCCAAGGACATTAGTCAAGACTCAACACCCTACAATCTTGATGAAGCTTCCTAATCCAAGCATTATAATAAAGTAGAAAAAGCTTCTCATGCTTAATAAGTGATTTTGCTTGACTGAAGGGTACATTTTTATTAAGGTTGTGACCAATTTTATTAGAACTGGATCGATGACTAAACCGGTCAACCCCAGGAACCAGAACTGGGAACTGAAAATCGGATCACAAAATTGGTTGACCAAATTATACATAAAATATTCAAATTTTGTAATATATATATATATATATATATATACTCATTTGCATCCATGAGATTATAAACCATTATACATAAATATCCAAAATTTCTCATGTATATAGCAAGTAAGAATGCATACAACCAAAATAGCACCGAGTGCAATCCATATCTGAACCAAAGTACGCCAATAGATAGGCTATAATCTAGGGATTCTTCAAAAACTAGTTTGGAGGCCACCAACATTAATCTGAACAATCAACACCACCAACCTCAAGGTACGTAGGAGTTGATATGCTTGATTAAATGCCAATCCCATACTTTTGTACATGATAGAATCTAGTGGAAGTTGCAATCTTGAAATCTTGAAAATTGTTAAGCCTGTTTAAATGGGATAAAAAATTCTACTTTTTGCATTTGAAAGTCGATGATGTTGGAATCACTCTCAAACATCTTGAAACAATTAATGGTAATGTTAAAAATTTAAGTAAAAGGATAGAAAATGAAAGATAAGGAGAATGCCGCTTTTACTTTAATATTGTCGGTGATGACTAGGTCTAGGATTTACCTTTTTTCAATCATTTTAAATTTCATGTTCTCTACCTTTGCACATGGATTTCTACCAAACCAAACGGTTTCATACAAAATCGGTTGGTTTAGGCATTTAAGGCCGGTTCTGTACAAAGCTAGTTGGTTCAAGTACAAAACCGTTTGAGGCATCGGTTCAGATCAGAAAACCTTTTGAACCAATTGAATCGGTCGGTTTTTCCAAAACCAGTTCGGTTTTGATAACATTGGTCATTGATAGAGGAGTTCAACAATCAACACCGCCAACATATAGGTACATAGAGAGGTTGATGTGGTTGATTAAATGCCAATTCCTTAACCTCATACATGATAGAATCTAGTGGAAACATTGCAATCCTGAAAATTATTAATTTTGTTGAATTCTAAATGGGGTCTAAAATTCGACTTCTTGCATATGAAGTTTGATGACGTTGTAACCACTCTCAAACATCCTGAAACAACTAATGGTGATGTTAAACATTTAAGTAAATGGATAGAAAATGATAAGATTACTGACTTTAAAGTCACTTGTACAAATCGGTTGGGTTCTTACAAAAGTGGTCCCCTCTAAGTGTGCACCTCGGTCGCTTCCAAGTAGCCTGTATAAAGTATAAACTGTCTATAGATGTTGTGTTGGGTGATTCTTTTCAACTCCTGCCTAGTGGGTAAGAGGCAGCCAGGCATGTCTAGAGAATAAATAAAACTACACCAATATTTCCAACAAAAACTATAGAATCATCAATGGCATATGAGAAACCACTTAAGCAAGCAGACAAGTTAATGTTTTGAGCAAGCAAACAACACAGAGTGATGATTCAGATAAAAATCACATGATTTTTGGGCTTTTTTCACAATTTTTAGGTGGGTATTCATTGAACAGAATTTATTTTTTATTGCAGGGCTATTTCCGTGAAATAAACACCCATTCAAAATACATAAATCTGGTTGGGTTTGGTCATTTGAATATAATTTTTACCATAATACAGCTGTATCAAAACTGAGCCATTTTTTTGTACTGAAATGGCCAATACAGACATTCGGTAACAATGCTTAAAACCTTCCTGTTAGTACTTGAGAAAGACGTGAAAGAAGCTGAGTACTTCTAAGTTCTAACAACTAAGGCTGAGAATCCTCTGCTAGTATTAAAGAAGGCAAGTGTGCATCTCTAAGATAAAACCGTATGGTGATGATGATGTAGGGTGTAGTGATGATGATATAGTGTGTCTAAACCTCCTTTGAGTTCTGATATTTTCACATTAGAAACATGCATATTTTATGCTTCAGAAAATTATCTCTTAGGCTGCAGAAAACTAATATAGTAACTTGAAATTGATATTTTTAGTTTTAGTTTTTATTCCCATATCTGAAGGGAAACTGCTCAAGCACTTCCCCTCATTCTGAGGATGGTAGCTAGGGTAAATCTTAGATCCTTCCGGGCACGAGACCAAGTCAACAACTCATGAATAGATCATATATAGCTCGTCAACAATCAACTCACTAAAAGTAAAAAAGTGAACATGTTACAATGTGGGATTTGAATTTGATTGGGTTGGGTAACAATTATTTCTCACAACCACTTGAGCTACACTGATTTGAGAATTTGAAATTGATATATCACAGCTCCTTTGATAATTCATTTTGCGCTCTCAGTTCTATTGAGCTTCATGTTAATTTATCCTGGAGAAAAATTCTTGAAACTGAATGAGCTTTGTATCATCTATAAAGAGGGAAAAGGAAAACTCTTATTGTTTAGAAAAGCCATTCTCAATAAAGGGCATGAATTGAGTTGCAACTCTGATGACACCGTTGATGCTTTAAACTGTAAAGTTAGACTTCTTACTGAAGCAATATTTTATGTTTTCTACTGAATTATGCAGGAGAATTGAGATACCATGTAGAAACAAAATGGTACTTCACAGGTAGACGCACTAGAATTGTTACAGTGTTCCAATTTGCTTATTTGTTCTTTCCTTTTTGCTACTGAAATGCCTTTGTTAAGACTATGAGACTCCCTATTGTTAATGTTTTGGGTTAGATTAGGGTTTTTTTAAAAATAACAACTTTGCACACCAATTTAATCAATTACTTAAACAAAGTAAAGGTACAGCAGTAGTAACACAAGATAAATTTCAAGATGCAAAACAATACAGTCGTAACACTGAATAAAATTTCAACATAGCGCTAGATGCAAACTAGTACAACAGTAAGACAAATTAGAACATAATTTTCATCTCTTTCAACGTTAGCACTCCTTAATGATCCCTGTGCTAAAGTTGGTCCTTGAGATGCAAAAGACAGTAGCAGCAGTATTAAGACAAAAGCTCGTAAACAAAATATATAATAGTAGCAGTACAGACTAATGAACAACAAGTAATAAAAGTTAGTTGAGATCTGATTTGGATCTGCCTTATACTCGGACATGTTTGGAATCAGATTTTGTCACTGTAAGGACAAGCTGCCAAAAGGAACGGATGACATACCTTGAGAGAGAGAGTTAGAAAGCTGTAGATTAAGGTTAGACACATACAGTAGTAAACAAGATACCTCAGTCATCAAGTGTGAAGACCCTTGTAATTTAGGGCTTAAGTTTAACATAGCCACAACTCAGTTCAAGATATAGGCTCCAAACAAGTCAAGGCCAGAGAGGTAAGGTCAAATCAGCCATGGCTTAGCTAGAAGAGGTTACCACAGTTCACAGTCACAACCCACTAGTATATACAGTCACAACTAACTAGTATACACAGTCACAACCAAAACTTGGAAGGACACACAGCCCCACACAGTCCACGAATCAAGTGTATAAGGTCATGGCTCAGCAGGATACACAGTCCATGGATCAGTCCATAAGGTCATGGCTAAGCAAGAAGACAATACGCAGTCCATAGATCATCCCGTCACGGCTCAGCAGGAGGACAATACACAGTCTATAGATCAACCCATAAGGTCACGGCCCAGCAAGAAAAGCACTACACAGTCCATAGATCAGCCCAACAGACTTCAAACATTCAAGGTCCAGCCTTAAACAGTCAGCAGACTTCAAACAATTCACGGCCCAGCTCTTAGCAAGGGTTCAAACAGTCTCGGCCTACATTTAAGGTTACCTAAAATACTCATGGACTATTCCATAAGAAGATAGGAGTAGCAAGAAATCAAAATGTCCACCCAAGAGCATCACAAACCCTAGGCATCGCACAAACAAGCAAAGGTTTATATCTGATTTTCTTCTCATGTCAAGATACTTACTAGAAATGGAGACGTGAAACTTATTTATAATCTTGACAAGCCTTCTAGAAAGATCACTTGGAAAACCCTAGGTTTTAGGATGGTCAAACATAAAATAAAGTTAAAGCAAACTTAGGATAGGGTACCAATGGTCCAAAAATAAAAACCATAAAATTAAGTTGACTTAAGGATAGGGTACCAATGGTCCAAAAATAAAAAACCATAAAATAGAAGTCATCATGCTAAAGGTACGCATAATAAGAATGCTAGGACCAAGTAAGATAAAGGAACATAAGTCAACCAAAGGGGTCATAAAACAAAGGTAAGACAACCCTCATACCCACAAGACCAAGGTGTACCATAAAGGTGGACAAACAACTTCTCTTTTACCTACAAGACCAATAGGACCAAGGTGTACCATAAAGGACCGAGGACTTTAATCTCTTTCTCTCTCAAGGTATATTATCATGTGTGTTCCACACATCTTTTATCATCATTGTATAAGGAGAAGATCCAAATCGATGTGATTCTTTGGTCCTTAGTACTGCTCCTAAGGGTTAGGTGCTAGTGACATCATCAAGGGGTTTGCTAGTCCCTTGAGAAACAACCTAGCAATAATCGATTAGGAGAGAGGACATCACACATCATCATCTTGGTCAACTTGACCAAGATCCACCTAGTTAACTGATCAGGAATTTGCCTGCAGGAACTGCTTGGTCCCGGGCCAAGAATCTGCCTGGTCCTAGATCAGGAAGTCTCTGTCTCAACCTGTAGGATTTGCTTGGACATCGTGTCTAAGAAACTCTCTTGTCCGAGACTAGAATACCCTAGAGACTTATAAGGGCCCTAACCATATGTTAGGGACTTTGCCATGGCATCAACCTGCTTGGTCCAAGACCAAGAACCACAAGAGACTACTGCGGGCCCTAGGGTACCTTCTAGGGTCTTACTCTGCCCTAGTTAACTGAGTAGGGTACCATCCTCCCTGAGAATGGGTCTTGCAGCTGCACTATCTTTAACACTCCTTGTCAGCAAAAGAGACATTCTCAACAACACTAAGCTTGTCTTAAGTACTTAGACTTCGACAGAGGCTTAGTCAACACATCAATAAATTGTCTACTTGACAGAGCATATTGCACAATGTCCCAAACATGGTGATACTTCCTCTTGATGTGATTCTACCTGTCATAGAGAATATGATTTTCTGAGAGCTCTATACAACTCTAATTGTTAGCAAGAAGCTTGATCTTTTATAGATCCACTTGTAAGTTGTAACTGACTTCCCTTGTTAGCTGAGAACCACTTTTTGCACGTCATTTAACATCTTTACCTCTTCCAAACTTGATGTTTGGCTGCCTCCTCATAAATGGAGGATTCTAAACAGTGACGTGGCTTATTTGAGATATCAAACCAAAGCAATCATGAAACCACTCAACAGGTTTATCAAGGAGATCAACTGAAGACTCCCTGACCTCCTTCCTCTTCTCATCTAAGAGAGATGACTCATGGACCGGGCTTATTTCCATGTCTACATCACTGGAGAGGATTCTCTGAAAACTTTCTTCAAGGGAGATCACAACTTTTCTTTACAATCCCATTTTTTTAGGATTGAGGAGCACATTTGGCTCCCTCTTGATCTCTGAAATTACTAGTTGTTCCACTCTGTCTATAACAAATGCCTGGTAGTTTCTGTGGGAGGATGAACATCCAATATAATTGATCCTGCATTTTGTGGAGCCTTATGCTCCCTCTGTACCTGAGCAGTTAGCTCCCGCTCGAGATGTGCATGTAATTCTAAGCATAAACAAGATCTGCAAACATTCATTACTTGTCACATCATCCTCCTCTTGTGGATCTTACCTACAAGTTAAGTTTGATTGTCATCACTAGCCAATATCAATTTCACATAATAACATGATCTTATCATTCATATATGTACAAAGCAACTATCTCAACGCCATCAAGAGCATATCCATATGCCATGACAAATAATCAACATAAGTTGGGATAGAAAGTCCTCCCTCTTTATATCTGGGCTTATGCAAAAATCACATGGTGCATCTTGATCTTGACATCAAATAGAACATGTACAATTAGGTGGGTAAAGGTGTCAACATCATATCGTCCTCATGCAATAACATACATGCATTAGCACAATCTAGGTTAGATCATAACCCTAGATATGAGGTCATACATGAATGAGTTCTAAGATTCTTCGCAAATTCATTGATTGATGCATCACAACAATGGTTAAGCATGCACTTCTTAAATAATATCATTCTCAAGATCTCATGCATCATCACTCGTTAGTACAACATAATCCAAGATAGTTATATAATTATGATCATACTTATACTAGCAAATTTTTGATCACATCAATCAATGCAAAACACTGATCAACTATAAGGTATCATAATTATGATACAATTAAGATTCAATCATATGAAGAGTTAAGTATGCTTTCTCACTTATCAGAGAAAATATACTCGAGCCAAGCCTCCTGAGATTTGTTGGTTATAACTAACATATCTCTTCAAGGGGTCATCATGTCCACCATTTATCAAATCCATTTTTTGATATAACATTTGTCATTACTACTGATATAAACCCATCTCTTTGTTTAGTTGACATTGATTTTAAATCTAGTTAATTAATGAGGTCAACCAATTTTGTAAATATCAGATCTCAACACTTTAATGGCCAAAATAAAGTTCAAACCCTTATTGTTAGTTGAAACCCTTATCTTAGGATCATTGTAGACTCTGTTAGACTGTAAAATAGAGTTAACAACAAACCCTAAGCTTCGATACCGTGTTAAAGTTTTGGGTTATATTAGGGTTTTTCAAAAATAACAACTTTGTACACCAATTTATTCAATTACTTAAACAAAGTAAAGGTACAACAGTAGTAACACAAGATAAATTTCAAGATTGTTGGGCACTCAACAGGAGGACACTAAGTTCCACGAGGCTCTTAACGGCCTCTACCCCTCTAGCTCCACATATCAGATAGATGTTGAGTGCCTATTATTCTAGTCAACACAAATCTTTGCGCTTTTTTTATCACCAAGGATCAGACAAACTGGAAAGGGGAGTGAATATGAGGCAGAGATGGGGTAGAGTTTATTAACTTTGAATTGAAAAGAATAAATTGAACTTGTAACACAAACTAGCCAGCATGATATTGCAAGGATGGCAAAGCCACTTCACTTGCAAGGTGTGGGCACAACAAATGTAAAAATGCTTAAAGAGAATAATCAATAAGTTTAATCCTAGCCCTTCCTCTTTTCCTTACAAAGGGTGGGAAAACCCAACTTCCTTTCCAAGCAACGGATGGTAACTTAACAAGGAAAACAATAGCTAATCTAGCCACACAACCTTCTTCCTAAGGAAGAGATGGGGCAAGCAAATAAAAGTAAAAATACCGAGTAACACTTAGTAACCAATTCTAGCCCCTCTTCATTCCCAATGCAAGGGTGGGCAACCCCAACCTTCTTTGCATGCAAGGGATGGCTGTAAAATAACTTCAAAAATAACTTAGAAAAAAAAATAAAGAATCAAGTCCAAGATACTCTCTTGGACTTGTTACAACAAAGAATTTTAGCATGTAATATTGAGAGTAAAGAGGTAGGAAAAGTTGGATTTCGGCCCATTTTGGTAATGACTTTGAAGCCCTTCATTTTCGGTAGCCTTTGCACCCTTTTGTGACTGAAATTTGGTAGAGTTTCCTCTTGTTCTGTCACAATCCTGCAAAAAACCAGCAAGCAAAACAATGGTAAAAGATACCCAAAATCACTTTGGGGCACTATGAGTGTTAGAGAAAAAAATTGTTTAAAATTTATCAAGTAACTAGCTTTAAAGAGTTTGAGGATACAAGATTTAAAATCCTAATGTGATAAAACAAATTTCGAGAAATTTTAATTGGAAATGAAAAAAAATGCCCTTTGCTCTTCAAAATTTGAAGAAGTGGGGCATCAAACTAAGGAATCCCACCCTCCAATTCAAACAACTTGCAACTTGAGAGATCTTTGCTACACAACTAAAAAGAAGGTGAGATTCATATGATGAGCCAAGAAAATATAAACTTCAACCAAGAAAATATGAAGTTCTTAACTACAAAAATGAAAACTCACAAAATCTTTTGCAAAAATACCATACAGCTTACCAAAGCAAAGAAGTTTGTTTCCTTGGCCTCCCTAACCTTGAGCATGTATTGAGAATGGAAGCAAATCACTATAGAGCAACAAAGGCACAAGATTTCCTCCAAATAATTTTATTCACAAAGCCAAATGGCTGAAAATTACAATGGACCAAAATGGAAGCAAGAGCAAGAGAGAGAGCAAGAGCAAAATGAGGAGGAGAAGCCTTCCTTATAAAGGAAAATAGTGAGAGGAGACCCAAAGTGCACGTGTGACACTTCTCAAATGAGAGAGGGAGGGGCCCATGGAGAGGGGGCACACTTCTCTCTTGGGGCGCCTTGTAGGGTGAGAAAACAAAATAATGGGGGGTTGAAACCCCCCTCCAATGCTTTGTAATTTCATACTTGTCCCAAAGCGGGGGACCATTAAGGTGGTGCCACTTACTTTGGCTTATTTTCAGTTTTCTCCATTGTCATGAAGAGGGAGGGCACCCACTTGCATGGGGGTCCACTTTTCTCCACCTTCATGAAGAGGGAGGGCGCCCGCCCCCCTAGGGGAATAACTTCACTCTCATGAAATACTTGCATGGGGATCCCCTTTATGTTTCAAACATTACCTTGGGTACATAATATAACCTTAGGAAGCTTAACTTTCCTCTTTAAGTGACTTTAGGCATAATTCCAAATTTTGTTTTTCTAATTAATTGCCAATTTTCTTGATTTACTTGATTGACTTAGGCAAATATGTCTAAAACCCTATCAAAACTCAATGACTTGAGTCAAAAATTTGGTCCAAGGGTGTAGGGGGTCTCAAGCAATTGATTTTAAGTACCCGCACTCCTATTTATAAGCATTAGGTTGCCACTTAACCCTTTTTACTTTACAACTTTTTTATGACGAGGGACATTTTTTAATCACCAAAAACTTAATGAAATTTTGCAAGACTTTGGATAATGTCTAGCATGGTAATACACAACGTTCCTAGACCTTAATTACCCCATGGACTTGATCATTAAAATTCCTTTCACCTCTTTGGAGGATTTTTTGAGTGAAAAACTCAAATAATTAAAATCACGAAAAAACAATTTTAATTGACCAAGGGAAAAAATGAAACAACTCCTCTATTGATGAAGTCTTAGGCAACTAAGTTTTACAAAAATTGACCCTCATGCTGACATATCATTACAAAATCCCCCACAGGGGTGCAGAAAGAGGAGAAAGAGAAAAAAATTGGCTCACTTAAAAAACTGTTAGGTACATCTTTCCTGTCTTCAAGGTGCATCTTGCCTCATTTTGGCCTGTGATAAGCCCTTTAGCCCCAACTCAACTAGGGACACAATTCCCTTGTCCTCCTTAAGCAAAATTGTTTCTTCAGCCGGTTTTAGGACATCTTAACCAAGCTTCATCTTCTTGGGATGATTATTAGACCTATAGTTCTATATGGTTTAAAGGTCTGGTGATTGAGTTTGGTACAGGTCCACTGGGCCCAAACTGAGAGAGTCCAAACCTTGCTTCTTAGGTGCATCATTTGATGCAAATAAATGGTCCCCCAATCCATTATTTAGGGCCTTAAGCAAAGTTTTTCACCCACCCTTTTTTCCTTGAGCTCATCGCTTTGTTTTTCTCCTTCCTACATGGAGTTCGGGACTTTGGAGACTCTACCTCTGGGAGAGTGATATACCCTTCCTAGCACTCTAATCTTGTGAGGCCTTGACCTTAATTTGCCCCACAGATTGTAGACAGGCTTGTTACTTAGAGGCTTCTTGATTTCTCTAGCTGATGGCCATCTCCCCAAAGTACCTAACCCCCCTTCAAATACTATTTAGGCGAACCAAGACACCTCCTTCCACACCCCCATAGAGCCTTAACCTGAAGATTGCTTTCTATTGGGAGCACTTCTTAGAGGTGAGGGAGGGCCTCTTTGTTTGACCCTCGTACACATAGACACTGAATACACTTTCTTAGGATTTGAAGGGGGTTAGGAACTTTGAGGAGATGGCCATCAACTGGAGAAATCGAGAAGCTTGTACATACCAAATCCATGCACAACATGTGGGTTTGATTGAGGTAAAGGCCTCATAGGAGTAGAGTGCTAATAGGGGTATATTACTCTCTTGAAGGTAGAATACACCTCTTTCCAAGTGCCAACAAAATAGGAACTAGATTGAGCCATCAGAGAAGACAACTATATATTATACATCTAGGTTACTTGGTCCACACTCTAAGAGAGCCTTTGCTTGAAGATGGCTTTCTATCAGGAGCACTTCTTAGCGTTGAAGGGAGGGCTCATAGCTTGTCACTCATACACATATAGACAATGGACGCACTCGCTCAAGATTATTGGGCCAGTCGCGAGTATGGTCTCATATACTTCGGATTCAAACTACCATCATATCTTGTGGCCAGATAGGATATGCCAGATGTGTCACTTACAGCAGTTGAAGAGAGAGATGCATCTAATTTCAGGTACCTCTTCTATTATGAGATCAGAGGATTATATTATTGCCTATATTAGGACTTGAGGAGCTCTGTCTCCACTTTCTTCCAATATCAATATCAAAGATGCCTATCTCTCTTCATGAGAGAGATGAGATACTTTCAGGTTGCCTTGCCATATCAGAGTAACAAGAGATCACCAACACATCATAAGAGTACTTTAGACCATAGAGATGTGAAACCTCAGTTCTCCTCTCGACCCCCTCTCTTCACCTAGGTGGTTGATTGACATCTTTAACGCCAATGAGATGTCGGACCAGGCCACAGGCCGTCCTTCACTACAGTCATAGTCAAACCATTTCTAGACAAGTACAGACCATAGTACTCCTTGCCCACCACACTACCCTCCAGACTCAGTTGAACAGCCAAAGTTCTATCCAAAGCTTCTTTCCTTCGACCTTGGATGGTAGGAGAGGACTTTCTCACTCCCGTGCCCCCTCCCAAGATTTTACAGCTAGATCCCTTCACACCTAAGGACTCTGAAAGGAAGCCAATACCTCATTCATCATTTAGGACTGGGAGGCTTTGACATCGTCCCCATCTCTCTCTCCCTCGCTCTATTTTGTCCAGCACTAAGATCTCCAATGTCTGAGTCATCATCTCCATCTCTCTCTCTCTATTTTGTCCAGCACTAAGATCTCTATCTGACCCTCTCTCCGTATCTTTGAACTTATGCCACTGTTGTACCTTTTGGGTTTCTTTGTTCATATTTAGATATTCACTTAGTTAGATGATGTAATATTTTTGTGTTTTTCCCATTTGCTTCTGCACTCCCACACTGGACATATCATTTAGTCCCATTGACCTATTCTTGTGGTCACTTAGCTAGATGATGTATTAAAATATCTTATATTTTTAACTAGCAAGAAACCTTTGTTAAATTATTGTAAGACATGTTAATTCATTATGTAGTACTAGTCACTTGATAGAGTAAGTAAAAACTAATAGATATTAGACATGATGTGTTTTCATGACTTGATTTTTCAACTATGCTAGTTTCACCTACTTAATCAAATGAATATGTAATCATATTTTAATGATTTGAAGTATGCTTATTTGCCTTGGGAATATGAAGCGATGCTGCTTGTTGAATTCTTGAATACTATATTTTCTTGCAGAGATATCTGCAGCAACATGATGAAGTGGAGCTGTCTGCTTTGGGAATGGGTATGTGAGAATTTCTACATTCTTAAGGAAAAAATACATTTTGGCCATTTATTAAAATTTGCTTTGGTTTTAGTATCTGGATGTGTGGCTTAAAACCTAATTTGAAAGGAACTTCATTCCTCTCTTTTTATACCATTAATATTAAAGATAATTGTTTGCATGAATTTATGACAAGAATATTTCTGCTACCAGTTTACCTTCATACGTGATACATCTTTAAAGGTAAGTGGTAGAGTCTCTTCAGCAGTAAAGTGTTTATTGTTACATTCTATTCTTACATCAGTTCTGTGTTGTATCATTGGAGGAACACTTAGATTGATAGGTAGCATTACCATTCTTCTAAGTCTACTTAATTAGAATAGGTAATAATCCTCAAAGATTTTATATTTTGATGTCTTGGAAGGGTATTCCAAACCTCACTGTTTTGCACCATTCTGCATGTAAGTGGGCGTCAGCTTATTCTGTCAACAATGGGCCTATGTACAAGAGCCGAACCTTACAGTTATCTTCCCTTTGGGTTGTTTTTGTTGCAAGATTTTATTATATGATTTTTTCCAGGAGATAGCTGTTGTCTAATACCGTGACTTGTTGCCCTCAATTACTTAATGAAAGACCTGATTTTATATCCTGTACTTACACATAAAATTTTAATCATGAATATTTTGCAGGGTATGATCGTTTATTTTGTGTCTTTTTCTTGTGGAAGGGTGGCAGTGAACTTTACAGCACCTGTAACTTAAATCAGGATTAACACTGTTCTAGTTATAGGAATTCACAAAAAATCAATATTATAAGATATTAGACCATAAACGTAATATATGAAATGATTATCTCATATCAACTAAAGAACATTCTATGCTAGGTATTTGATTTCATTTCTTATTTTGACCTTCTAAAGGAAGGATCATGACAATATAGTGTTATTTTATTTAGAAAGAAACCTAAATATATTGGATTCTAAGTTGAGAGGTGAGCTGAGTTGGTGAAAGCAAGGAGCTTCTATAGCTCTGCACCAGGGTTCACATCCTTAAGAAGTAATTGGTTGGTGCCCTCCTGCTAGGGATCCTTTAATTAGTGAAATATGTTATTGCCTTTAACTCAAGAGTGGTTACACACCTTTATATAAAATGTAAGAAAGTGCCCACCTCTTGATAGGTGATTTGTCCTCGGCACTTGGTAAAAGAAACCTAATTATATTGAATATAAAGTTGTCACAAGAGATGAGCTGTGTTGTTGAAAGCAAGGAGTTTCTATAGCGTCCCACTGGTTCAAATTCTAAAAAATTTACATGCTGCCCCTTGTGGGTTGGTGCTAGGCAGGTGCCCTCTCTCCTGCTAGGCTGTTGTTAATTAGTGAAATTCATCAAGGCCCAAGTAAGGAGTGGTAACACACCCCTATATAAAATCTAAGGAAGTGCCTACCTCTTGATAGATTGATCGGTGGTTGACGCTTGGCTTTTAGGTAGCTTATTCACGTTTCCACATTGAATTCTTAATTTTATTGGCATAAATGTCTTTTGAGTGCAATATGTACATATTTGATGATTGATCATCTTAATAGTTAAAGGAAGCATTTTATATTTTAAAAACTCTTACCTGAAATGAATTACTTCTATGAGTCTTATAAAATAATTCCATGGGTATGTTGATTTCTTTATTTTTTTTCCACTTATTTGTTGCTTTTAATGATTTTTTCTAGTATTATTTCACTTCCATGTGCAATTTTTGCCATGTTGTGGTACATCCCTTTTTCTTTACTTTTTGTGAGTTTAAGTGTGTTTTTTAATTTTCAAGTTGTTTGATAAACCTAATTATAGATTTTTTTCACTTGAAATTAGAAAAGATGTTATACGTAAATGCAAATATATTATAATGCAAATAATTTTTCCTCATCTGGAGCAATTCAGGTACCTAAATTCTATTTAGTCGCTGGTCATAGGAAATTATAGGAAAATTATATGCCTGCATTCTGTCTCACAGGCTTTTTGGCTTTTACTTGTGCAAAACTGTTATGTATAATGTTCAGACTTTGCTTGGCACATTGTATAGGAAAAGTGAACCTGTCATCAAATAAACTAGCATTCCTAAACAACCAAATCCCCCAGCTAACAATGTAACACCCCGGTTTTGACCCCATGGTATTAAATTGCATTATGCAAATATATTATAATGCAAATAATTGTTTCTCATCTGGAGCAATTCAGGTACCTAAATTCTATTTAGTCGCTGGTCATAGGAAATGATAGGAAAATTATATGCCCGCATTCTGTCTCACAGGCTTTTCGGCTTTTACTTGTGCAAAACTGTTATGTATAATGTTCAGACTTTGCTTGGCACATTGTAAAGGAAAAATGAACCTGTCATCAAATAAACTAGCATTCCTAAACAACCAAATCCCCCAGCTAACAATGTAACACCCCGGTTTTGACCCCATGGTATTAAATTGCATATGATGTAAATATTGTATTAAATCGTGGTGTGGAGCTAAAGGCGAATGCCCCACCATGGATTTAGTGTTTTATGTTTCAGCAATTAAAATCGATGTTGATGGTTTATGTGTTAGCTAGGCACAATATATGTTTGAGACATCATGTAAAATACAAATTAATAAAAATACCACAACTAGCTATGCACCGCAATGTTAAAGAGATGAGGGCATGATTTCACAAGGAATAGAGAGGGGGAAATAATCAAACCCTTGAAGCAATGGGGAAAAGCCAATGTCTAAGGGAAAAACCCAGAAAGTGGTCAACTACCCTTTTTGTCTTTTATGCCTAGTCGTTTAGAAGTGGTTGAAGAAGTTATTTCCTTGGGATGGGAAAGGTATGGAGGTCAATTTCGAATTGGGAAGACCACTTATTTTTGGAAAGTGTGGTTTCGACTTGTGGGGCAAGTAAAAGCTTGGGAAGGCATGCCCAAGCCATTATGCACCCATGACTTTCATTTCTCACCCATCCTCATGGAGGTTTGGCTCCCTCACGTAGCTGAAGCTTGTTGAGCTCTCCCCTTCACGAGTGGCTGCCGTTTCTTCACTTCCCCATGCCTAGAATTCGTTTTCTATGTTGTTGGGTGAATGGGAAGGAAGGAGCCACGATTTTGGGGTTTGAAGAGGCCATTTTTGCCACTGTGAACAAGTTGGGAGCTTCCCTTGCGTTTTTCGGCATTCTCCCTAATTTCTCTAAGCCGGGAAACCCGTTTTTGTGTTGTTCAGTGAATGGGAAAAGAGAGGCCCATGATTTGGGTGTGCATGGGGGCCGTTTCATCTCCTACGATGCCCAGGAACGTTTGGTGAAAACGTATTTATCTCATAGGGTGTTTTTCCCATTTTGCTGGGTCGTTTGTGGTTGCAAATTCTGTTTTTGGTAATGCCCAGCGGATGGGAGAATAGATCCACAGTCTGAGGGTTTGATGAGGTCGTTTTTACCTTTGTGAAGCCCAAGAACGTTTCTTGAAAACGTATTTGCTCATGCAGGGTTGTTTTCCCCAATTGCCATTTCCGTATTTGGTTCCCAAGAACATTCTGTTCATACCCAAAGGTGTGTGTGGTTGTGTTTTGATTAATTGGTGGGCTGTGCGTTTGATGAAAAGTTTGGCTTGGCTGAGTAAGACAAGGAACCCCATGTTATTGGCTTGTTGCCCTAATAGCCTGTGAAACCCATTTGTTTATTTGCTTAGCTAAACAGTTTGTGAAACCCAACTGTATGTTGGCTTGACTGTGGGTGTATGGTCTGGTTGTGTGAGCCTATTGTTCCATAGTGCCTTGTGGAATCATGCCCAGCTCGAGGGTGGCGGTGATGCTGAGAGATTGATGAGCACACTGGCCTATGGTTGGGGGGAACGCTCTAACGACGTAGCTAGTTGCGGGCCAGTTTCTTTTCAAGATACATATTCTTTTGTATTTTATTTCTGCAACTGTATTTTTTTTATGAATTACTATGAACATGTTGAATGCTTGAATGAATGAATTTTGCTTCCGCTATAGAATGCACTATGCATATGTGTATATATTTATGTTCAATGCATTTTATTTATTTTTATTATCATGTTCATGGGGCTAGATTTCTCATTTTGACAGCAAGAACACTCTAGTCGCGCCCTCTCCATCGTCGGTATAAGGGGTGGGGACGTGACAAACAATCAAAGGGAGCACCTTGAAACCATTTACAACCACATTCCCATCCCATTTTTTAAAGCATTACCACTCCGTATATCCTTTAAACCAGAAATATGTTCAACTTCCTTCCAAACCTGAATAGCATAAGAACATGAAAGTAACAACTGAAAAATCCACCTTCAACCCAGTTCTACAACGACTGCTCCTTCACATAATACCTTGTATCCAATTCTTGGAGAACAATTACCCCTAATCAGATTAATTGATCATATCAGTGCATCTGCCTCTTTAATCCTTGAATGGCTACCAGAAATATGTTCAACTTCCTTCCAAACCTGAATAGCATAAGAACATGAAAGTAACAACTAAAAAATCCACCTTCAACCCAGTTCTACAACGACTGCTCCTTCACATAATACCTTGTATCCAATTCTTAGAGAACAAGTACCCCTAATCAGATTAATTGATCATATCAGTTCATCTGCCTCTTTAATCTTTGAATGGCTACCTCTAAGGTTTGATATATAACACTCCCACATTAAAGCATCTTCACCTATAAGACCAAACTGCTTTGTTGAGTTCCATTCCTAAAACCATGTGTTGTTTAGGAGGCCTTGCACATGGTTTTAAAACCATTTGCAAGGCCCTCCTAAACCATGTACAATAAAACCATGTGGAAGGCCTCCTAAACCATGTACAATAAAACCATGTGTTGTTTAGGAGGCCTTGCACATGGTTTTAAAACCATTTGCAAGGCCCTCCTAAACCATGTACAATAAAACCATGGGTTGTTTAGGAGGCCTTGCACACGGTTTTAAAACCATGTGCAAGGGCAACAATTTTTTGCGAATAATTCAATTTTTTATTTTTTATTATTTTGTTAGGTAGGAACATTATAACATCTCCCCTAAGTTGCACTGAAATGGATACGGGAACGGATACGGATACGGGGAGGGAAACGGATACCACAAATTTTGAAAAATGTGGGATACGATACGGCAAGGAAAGGGCAGCAGACTTTAAGGCCATGAGACATACATACTTTAGACAACCATTCATCAATTAGATTTAAAGGTAGTTGTTTCATTTATAACAATTAAAATCAGCAAACTCAAATATTGTCTTAAACAATATTCTTCTATCTCAAGTGCCATAGATAAGTCACCCGCTGGCAAGCATTTAAACAGGGACATGTCAACTACTTCTAAACATTGATTTCAAACCCTAAAATTACTTGATGGATGTATCCAAATGTTACCATCTAACAAATATTACGTTGTTTAGAAACGTTTCCATCCCGTATCCAAAAATTAGAAACGTTTCCATCCCGTTTCCAGCCGTTTCCTGAAACGTTTCCAGAGTTTTCATTTGGATACATCCAACAAACGTTACAAAATAATATCGACAATCGTTACAAGATCTCCCTCATACTGGGTTGTAGAGCGCCTCTCGGCGCAATGAGATATTCTTACAATCTATAATTTTCAACACATTCAACCCATGGATCTTCACCATGCCTTATCCTATGACCATCCCCAACCTTGCATATCATCCATATTTTGATTAAAGATGTAAATGTTGCCTTCCATATAATTGAGACATTATGACAAGTCTTTGTAGGTGATCTAATCCAAGCCTCTACTGAAACAGGGTCAATGTACTTCTGAATGAGCACGTGACACCACAAATCCTGACCAGAAATGTAACCTCTAGACACTTTTAGTACTCTTAATAAAGTTATCTGCTTGCAGTCTGGTTTATAGGTGTCCATACTTTGACTATTCTACAATATTAAGGTTCCTTTTGGCCTACACATCTTTTTTATGTCCATTCCTTATAATTATAGTTGCCTATAATTTACATCTCATTCAACCCATGGAATAACCACAAGACCCAAGCATTTTCCATCATTTACACATTAACCTTGTCTAATAAGTTATAACTTATAACATAACAAGTGTCATTATTATTTCAAAATTTTAGCATGTCAAATACATGAATTCAAGTGTGGACCATAACAGGTGCCAAGTTACCAAGTTCAAGTTCGAATTTGGTAGGATATGACTAAAATTTGAGTAAAAAATTTTAAATTCAGAAAAAAATCAATAAAAATTCACTAGTATAAGGAAGTTGGAGACAGGATGAAGGAAGAAAATGGATGGCCATAGAAAGTTTCAATGCCTCCCTCATGGTCAAGTGTACCATATGTTGTGGGACTTCAATATCCTGGAAAGAGGCTCTGAGCAGAGATGGGTTCTACCATATCAGATCCGCACTATTGGAGCAGCTAAACTTGTTTTAAAGGACTTTTCGAGCTCGGATAACTGTCCATTTTTATGTCCATTCCTTATAATTAGATTTGCCTGTAATTTACACCACATTGAACCCATGGAATAACCACGAGACCCTAGCATTTTCCATCATTTACACATTAACCTTGTCTATTAAGTTATAAGTTATAACATAACAAGTGTCGTTATTTATTTCAAAATTTTAGCATGTCAAATACATGAAGTCAAGTGTGGACCATAATGGCTACCAAGTTACCAAGTTCAAGTTTGTTTTCCATCATTTACACATTAACCTTGTCTAATAAGTTATAACATAACAAGTGTTGTTATTTATTTCAAAATTTTAGCAGATGTCAACTAAGTCATAGGGTTCGCCGAATCTAATCCTTGAGGTTCAAGGTTCGGCGAACCTCAAAAAAAATTTGAAATTTGTTCAGGTTCGTCAAACCTGAAAGACGAACCCAATGCTGAACCTGAAGCCAAACCCGAACCTTGTCGAACCCGAACTTGAAGGCGAACCTTTCAGGTATATATGACGAAATTATGAATAGTGACCTAAGTGCTTTGAATCCTATGGGCTATGGGCTGTAGAAAATTAGTTAATGGGGAGTATATGAAAAAAGTTCATATATATATAGTCTAACCTATTGTCAAACCTCATCGGAAAATTCGAACCTGAACCGAACATAATCCTTGCCGAACCTGAACTGTGTGACTTAGGATGTCAAATACATGAAGTCAAGTGTGGACCATAATGGCTACCAAGTTACCGAGTTCAATTTCGACTTTGATATGATATGAATAAAATTCGAGTAAAAAATTTTAAATTCAGAAATTCAATAAAAATTCTAGTATAAGAAAGTTGGAGACAGGATCATGGAAGAAAATGGACGGCCATAGAAAGTTGCAATGCCTCCCTCATGGTCATCAAGTGTACCATATGCTGTGCGATATCAGGGAAAGAGGCTCTGAGCAGAGATGGGCTCCACCATATCAGATCCACACTACTGGAGTGGCGAAACTTGTTCAGGAAAAACTTTTCAAGCTCTGATAACTGTCTATTTACCTGCTTTTCAAGTTGCGTTCACTTTCTCTTTGGATTATTTTAGTTCTACCACCTAAGAACCCATGAGGTCAGCATCCAGGGAGATCTTGTTGGGGAGGGGAGCAAGAGGCTTGAAGCACCCCCAACTTATCTCCAAAGGCCCAGATTCAAAGAAAAAGAGCGGAGTTTTACGCCATACTAGGTGCTCTCAAGACTAAGATCGAAAAGGCTCAAGATCTCCTAAATAAAAGAAGTTCCTTCCTGTAAAGGGTGTGCCTGAGTCGGTTCATGGGCCTGTCTATTTTGCTCCTCAATGAGTTTGGATTGTATCACTTCCTCAACTTCGGCACAGGAGGGGAGGAGTCTTATTGTTCCCTCGAACAATCTTAACCCAAGTAAGGGGTTTTCTACTTGGGAAATTGTCTCTTGTTTGAAAATAGCTTTGTTGGCAAAGGATTTCCTCATACTTGATCCTTAGAGCCAAGATCTTAGTGTGAAGGGAATTGTTGGGTGATTGAAGTTTTTTCTGTGCCTTGGCATTGTTCATGAATTATTTTTGAAGGAGGTTTTTGGATTCTGAGTCTGATGCTTGGTTGCTGAGAGAGTGAGTTCTGCCTATAGCTTGTAATTCATTAATTCTATCAGCTCCATCCTCTTAATCCAATTCTGCTCAACTGGTGCAGTAATATAAATCTATAAATCTATGTCAGAAGACTCAAAACCCCTTGGTTTCTTGTCTCTGTCACTCGTGTAGATGGAGGAAAATTTTGATTCCGGCTTGGGGCTGTCTGTTGGGTCTATTGTGCTGTCCATAGTTAAACTCCAGTTTGCATTGTTAAAAACCGCAATTCTGACAAGTTTTGCCTGTGTACCTGCTCACTATGTTGTATCTGTAGAATGAGGGATTGCAGGGTGAGAAGGATGAGAGAATTCGGGAGTTAGGGAGGTCACAGGTAGGAGGGGAAAGGGGGGATGGTGAGGAGAGTATTTGGTGATAGAGGAGAGGAAAGAGAAAATGGAGGATAGGGGGTCGGAGTCTACGGGTATCTGCTAATGGGGAGGAAGGTTGGAAGGGGAGGGTGAAGGGAGAAGATTGCCAAAAGATATTGCTCTCTGATTAGGTGGAAAAGTTGACTGAAGAGAAGATATGAGAGTTGATCAATCAATTGTAGGAGTCGTCTCGATACAAGGAATGCTTACGCAAAGTTTATGAGTTTATGTTTACCTGAAAGCAAATATTTCAATGCAAGGATGTACCCCTACATACAAGGACGAGGCAAATGATGCAAATTGTTTGTGACACTATTTCTTCGGTCTTGTGATGCTATTGCTTGGGTCATTGCATCTACCTATAAGCAAATATTTTCACTTGCATCCATGTACTATATATAAGCATGAGGCAAATGATGCAAATTCTGGGGTGCGACACATTCATACTAGTCGTTTGTAAGATTATTTGTTAAATTTATTTTTCAAGGGTACTATCACATAATGGTGCGTTTTTGGTTGTTTGTAATGTTCTGTATTCTCATTTAAAGGCACAGTAAAGCATATAATGCATATCTCTTGATTTGTGTGCATGGAAATTATTTTCTAAGTATATAAATACATTTTTATTATAAAGGAAGAGCAATAAAAAAATATTATTTGTTGTTCAGCTTCGTTTACATTTTTTGCAGGGCCGTTTCAAATAAAATCCCTGATATTTCCTCTTGTTATTATTGCAGCGATTGCTACAGTTGTTACTGTTGCAGAAATATTAAAGAACAATGGTCTGGCCATTGAGAAAAGTAAGCTTTCTTGGTATTAAGTAGTCTCTGCATTATTTCCTAGAAGAAAATTTTACATGCAATATTTTAGATATCGAGTGGTATGTTTCTGCAGTAGTACTAGGTCGAGTATGGTGCCAACATAGACTTTATTTTGTCAAATGACAAATATTAGATTATGAAGTGCATGTATTTCTCCAAGACACGAACACAGGATGCCTAGCACACAAGCGATAGACACTATTATGATTGTCATTAATTTTCAAAATAACTTGTACCTTATTTAGCTCACAAGTGTTAGAAAGAAAGTATTTTTTTAATAAATTGCTTTCTTGACTATTAATATAAACAAGTGCGGGATATACATGGCATTTTATACAAAAATAAGTGGGTTAGTGTTTAAGTTTTAGCTTATATCATCATGTTACATTTTGCATCTTGCTTTATATAGGTGTCGCTTTTCTCTCCTACATTTTATAGGCACCCTTGTACTCAACAGTCCCATTGACCTGTTTTTTTTTAAATGAGAAACAAGTTATTTTGACCATAGCTGGGTGTGACATGTCTTATTTCAATTTGTGATTCCTTCAAGCCAATGTTGAGGTGGTCAAGAGTCTCGTCCATGAGCTCCCTTCTATTATTATTATTACAGGTTATTGTTAAAAACCTTAGCCTTAAAACGAGAAACTAGTCATTTTGACCATACCCAGGTGTGTCATGCCTTATTCGTGATTCCCTTCAAGCCAATGTCTAGGCGGTCACCTTTGACAAGCACTAAAAATTAATGCCAATTTGAGTTTTTGGCATCTCTCAAGACATTTTTATTGCTATTAGGCATTTCCCTCTAGTCTCCTCAAGCTTTGCACTCCATTTAGACTTTGATGGGGAGCCCTTCCTCAACCTCTATTTGGACATTTCTCCCTAGTGCACATAGGGAAACATTGTTGTCATGGGGGACTTCTTTGCTCGCATTAAGTCTTTACAAGTATCAATCATGACAAATCCAAGGATGGTCAATCTTTCGGATATTCGGTCTTAACAGGGTTTTAGATGATGTTGTGGTCCACCCTTCAACACAAAAACGAAAAGATGACAACAATAATCTAAGCTTTGAGGACAAAGCTTCCTTAAGGGGAAGGCAATGTTACGGTTATAAAATAGTAAATAAATAGATAACCATTAGTAATAGTACTTAATAATGGAAGTATTAGAAAAACTTAGGTCTAGTACAAACCATATCAACAACTCAGATATGTTGGACCAGTATATGTCAACAAAAATGAGAGCAACAAAGTCGAGGTTATGAAATGGCGACCAAGTGATGGATGTGAAATGGCGACTAAGTGATGGATGTCGTGGGGGAAGATAGGGCGTGTGGAATTGAGAAGATGGTACATGGTGTAGGGATATAGGGAGGATTGAGAGGTGGAAGATGGAGATGAGTATGAGCGGAAGAGGAATTCAAGCTTTACTTCAAAGCCTAAAGCCTAACAAATATAGGACCATCATGATTAGACACTTATTTGCCAAGCTCTATGCTACAATAGGAGGAAACTCAAGGCTAGAGGGTAGGCGGGTTCCAAGTTCCATCATGTTTATCAAACCATTGATCACATATTTACTCTCATTGCATCATCAAGGAGGATCATCATCACTCTTCAAAATTCTTATGTTGCTTTAATCATGTTGTTTGTTTGAGCTTCACCTTGTCATGGTCCCATTGTATCATCTATCCCATACCTAAGAATTACAAGGCCATCATGATTGGAGACAACTTCACCAAGGTCTAATTCATAAGACTTTATATGTGTCTTTCTAATGAGCTAGAGAAGAGGAACCTCAAGGATAGGGGTGGGAAAGGATTTTGTTGGGAGTATCAGAGCATTGATCACATCTTCCCTCTCCTTGACATCATTGAGGAGGCTCCTTATCACTCCTTGAAAGTATTTTATTGCTTTGTAGACATTTGGAAGTCGTTCCAACTTTGTTTTGAGGGAGGCATTGTTCTAGAGGTTATGCAACATTGGTATTTTAGAGACACTTTTTGTTTCCATCATGAATCTATATGAGTTAGTGCTTGGTTTTTTTCGCATCACTAGGGCCCCTCAAAATTTTGTAGGAACACCTTAGGGATCAAGCAGTGCTATCCTCAATTTTTTTTGTTATTAATTCCTAATCTTCGGAACTTCAGATATGTCTTGCATGTTAGTTAATACTATGCCTATTCTTGCCTCTTAACCTGCTAACAATTTTTGCTAATGGTCATTTAGGACTATAGTAATTATTGTATTATAAACAATTTACAGATCTTGTTACTGTACTATTCTTTATAAACTGGAGTTTCTCTCCCATTGTGAGTGGGTTAAGCAGCGTTGAGGCCCACTCATTGCCATTTTGTTGATATTTTTTGTAACTATGAGAAACTAGAAGGAAATTTTGCATGGTTGGAACTTGGAATCATGAGTATGGAATCTGGATTTTCAACACATGATATTTGTTTACTTTAATCAGCAAAGTCTGTATATGCCCGAGGTTATGGTTATATTTGAATTAGCAATTTAGCAGATGGTAAAATAATAACTATATTGAATATGGAAAGAATCAAATAAAATAAATTAGTGAATTATGCCACTCTACAAGCCATTTAGGCCTCCTTTGATTGTGTGTTTTCATTTTGTTGCAATCTTCCAGTATTGCATAGTACACATCGTGTCATTTCGATATGTTCACAACTTCACCCTTATATGGTATATAATATATATATACGGGCAGACTTCGGTTATTTTGTCTCTAATGCTTTGGAATCATGGATCAGAATATTAAAAATATATTTTTTCTTTAAAATTTAAATATTTTATGTGTTTTTTTAGTGCACCGAGACATTAAATTCAAATTGGCCGATTCATTGAGTCCGAGTTGACCCTCGGCCGATTCCAACATCGCTAACTTTGGGATTTACATTGACAAGTTGGAATCCTTTCACAAGGAGCATTTGCAAGATAGTGATGGGTAGATGGGTGTCTCCTACACCACATTTTGATCTCCTCTTTATTTGCCAACGATGTGATCCTCTTGGCCTCCTCACCCAAGGGACTACAGAAACATATCGACACCCTTTGAGCTTCTTCTGTGATCATCTTAGACTTTTGATAGTTAATTGTGGTAAGACTAAGGTTATGATTTTTAATGTGTCCAAGCAAGTTCACTCTAACTACCACTTCAACTTTTCGATTATGAGATCAAAATCACCATGACCAAAACATACTCATGGGTTCAGTTTTCATGGCCCTAGTTTAGCTTGAGGCGTGCCTCTACCTTCCAACACAAGCTTACCAAGAATTTGGAGTCGTGTATTAGACAGTTCATTTAGTTGTATACCTTGTAGACTAGGTATATAACTAAGACCTAGAGTGGCATGTATAATCAGTGTTCCACCAAGTTTCCAGGACGCGGAAGGGGGGAAACGCACATTGGGGATGGGTAGACACCCCCAAATATTGGAGAAATTTTGCGGGTGGGGTGGCTGTGGGGTCTCTAACATAGTGGGGGCTGTCTCTAAAGTTATTAAAAAATTAAAAAATATGAATCCCAACATATTAACATATCACTTCCTCATCCAATCAACATTTACATACTAAATTGAAATTCATTAGTGTGCAATGTAAACATGATATTCAATTCCCCAAGCCCCCAGGGTGTGGGAAATGAGGGAAAACTTGGGGAACGTGTGCCCGTGGAACATTTTGTATGACCCTTGGTTTGGTGATTTTATTAAGCTAAATCTTTCTTCTTATTTTTTAAGTTACATTTATGTATTTCTGCAATTAATTCGAGCAAGTTGTTTTATTTTTTATTGGAGAATTTAGCTGAGTAAATGCTTCCTTTACAAGGACATTTTTCATGTTTTACTTAACATTTTAATTCTGGAAAATACCCATTTACATTTCTTACATGTCATAAGCATTTGGTTATCCATTTGAAGTAATTAACTTCTCCAATCTGGAATTTACACACGAGTGCAAAAAAAAAACTTGAATTGGTGACTTTATTAAGTTGAATCTTTCTCAATATTTCTGAAATTACATTTTTGTATTTTTGTATTTTAGATGAGTAAATGCTTGCTTTAAAAGTACATTTTCCATGTTTTATCTACCATTTTAATTCTGGAAAATACTCTTTAAATTTCTGCAATATTTATATTTTCACTACATTTTTCATAATTGGTTTTCTCTTGTTAATTACTGAAGTAAATATTCAATACAAGAAAAAATGAAGTGTCTTAACCACTCTCCCTTGAGCATAATCACAAGTTATCATAATTTAATTTCATCAACATCTTTTAGTGCTTTATTATTTATCTTGCAATTGAATTCATCTAAGTTGGGCTTATATTGGTTAATTCTAAGCCATTCAAGTTTGTTGGTTTAGTTTTATAAATCTGAAGTGCATCTTACATGTTTTATTATTTACATTCGGATTTATCTTAGTCAACCTAAGATAATCACCCTTCTATTACAAGCTATAAGGGCCTTACCTTAGACCCTGTCATAAGCCTTGGACTCATTGTTAATTCATTCACCTAATTGATTTATAGATTTGTGGATTAATAATTAGTGTTGTGTATGCTTCTTGTTCTATACTTCACATCTATCAAGAACATCTATATTCAATCTTGTGTTAGTCTATTGTGCATTCTTCATCTAGATTCATTGTTTTGCTCAACTTTAAGCACATATTGCTATCTCAATATATTTATGGTGTTTTAAGTGCAATTTATTTCATTGCTTATAATTCGTATTGTGCTTGGATAGTCTAGATAACTCTAAATTGATAAAATTATTCCAATCTAGATCATAAGATCATTAATTCATTAGGAATACCCCTTGGCTTTCGATTAGGGAGTTAAGTCTAAAGTGAGAGGTGTGTGTTTAAGTGACAGTGATACCCAACCTTTGTTGTCATCTAGGTTGTGTGCTAGTGGGTTGAGACCTTTCCCACTCACGTACAAGTTGGGTGTTAACAGGCTCTTTGTGGATTTGTAAACCTTATAGGGCCGTACCCAACCTTTGTTGTCGTCTAGGAATTGTGCTAGTGGGATGAAACCTATCATGGCCTTTCCCACTCACGTACAAATTGGGTGGTAACAGGCTCGATGGGGATTTGTAAACCTTGTAGAGTCTTGTGTGATAGTGGGTTGAGACCTTTCCCACTCACGTACAGGTTGGGTGGTAATAGTCTCTATGTGTAGGTTGGGTGGTGACAGGCTCTATGTGGATTTGTAAACCTTATAGAATCATGTGTGTTAGTGAGATCTTTCCCGATCTTCCCACTCGGGTGGCAGCAGGCTCTATGTGGATTTGTAAACCTTATAGGGTCAAGAGTGACCACACTTCAGAATGATGACCATGTAATTTATAGCTCATGATGAAGCAGATAGTCTTGAACTTGGCAGCTGCCAAGTATTTGATGTTGTGGCCAAGATAAAGACTTTAGAGGTGACCGGTTCACTGCAAGCGCTCTTGTGTGGAGTGTTGAAGCGTGATTACTGCTTGATGTGGGACAAGTGCACGGGTGAGATTGATGTGAGGGAGTTACAGCTATATGAATAACTGTCGTTACGGCGAACAATATTCAACATGCAGCATAGTAATAAATGCTATGGCGGCTGTATTGTGGGTGGTTAGATCTCAAACAAGTTGAGATCTAACGGTCCACAATGCAGCAGTCACAGCATTTATTACTCTGCTGCATGTAAAATATTTTTTACCTGTCGGTACTTGTGCATTATGGATCTGATAGAATCTCAAGCGTCTTAGTTTCACGTGTCAAATATTGTCCTCTGTATCATTTAATCCACACCGCGATATGATGCAGGAGTGTTAAAGTGTAATTACTGCTTGGTGTGGCACAAGTGCACGGGTGAGACTGATGCGAGGGAATTACATGTATATGAGCTGTCGTTACGTGTGCAACCTGGGTCTGATAGAATCTCAAGCGACTTAGTCTCACGTATCAAATATTGTTATCTGTATCATTTAGTGCACACCAGGATACGATACAGATTTGAGAGTGGAGATTTCTTTTAATCCATTGGGGACTTTCTCCACTATTACTCCTGTGTCAATCTTCTTTGCATCTTTTAATGTGTGTTCTAATTTATGCATTTGTTCCTGCAAGCTCCTGGCGATAAGTTGTCAAGCTTTAACTGAATTACTACAACCGTGTACACTTGGTGCATCCGTCAGTTGTCCTTTACGTCTTTCAGTATTATAGTAGGGAACATTGTATTTGTGATATGGACTTGTTATCTTCGTTGTATGGACTTCTTATCTTTTGCAGATATTGTTCTGTTCGACAGATTTGCTATTTGGATTTCTCCTTGAAAACGGCCTCTTATTTTTATTTACTTTTTCAACACACAGTTCATCGTGAGCCATGAGAGACAAGAAGATAGAAAGTTCATCGTGAGCCATGAGAGACAAGAAGATAGAAAGTAGGTTCATCGGTCAACGTTGAAGAACACTAATAGAAGTCTTGTATCTAACCCTCTTGATCTTTCCCACACCTAAGGATTATAATCCCTCCCTTCATAACTAAATCGTTTCTTCATAACTTAATCCCTTTCTTCATAACTTAATGGTTTCTTCTTTACGTTGAAGAACAGTAATAGAAGTCTTGTATCCAAGTATCTAACCCTCTTGAGCTTTCGTCACACCTTTCTTTATTTGAGGTAAAATAGCCTTCATTTTCCATTATAATTCCTTTCTTCATAACTTAATCGATTCTTCTTTATTCAAGGGGACATAAGTCTTTTTTTTCCATCAAGTCTACAGAAAATAGAAAGTTCGTTCATCGCTCAAGCCTTGAAGTGCAGTAGTAGAAGTCCTGGATCTAACCGACAAACAGTCTTGAGCTTTGGTCACACCTAGGTGGTTATATTCCGTTTTTTCATAACTCAGTTGTTTTTTCCTTATTTAAGTATATTATTAGTAGCGGATATAAGTCTTCCTTTTTCATCATTTATCTTACAGAAAGCATTTAAGGTAAATGTCCTTTATTACTCTATCTACTTTCCGATCTGTCTGTAAATACTAAATTTACTGATGTAGTATATTTGTTTGCATGGTCACCTGAGTTGTCAGGGATCTTGACATCCACTGTTGAAATGAAAGATGAAACAAGGGAACGGCCCATCCAGAAAGCCAAGGTATATCATCTTTTGATGTAAAGCCGCACTCGTGAAATAAGTTTTTCTATTTAGCTATTTTGGTCTCATTAATAAATTTTCAATTTCAATTTGTGAGAGATGCCTTATCTAGTAGATTTATTGATAGGTTGAAATAATACTCACGAAAGCTGATAAGTTTGATGAGCTGATGGCTGCCGCTTCGGAGGAGAGGGAATTTGGTGGCGAGGAAGATGGTCACCAGTAAATACTAGTTTTGAAGACAGAATGGCATTGACTGTCTTAATGTGTATATCGTTAAGATTAGATGATGAGTTATGTGGTTTTTATCTGAACATTTGACAGGCTTTCTTTTGGTGTTGGAAGCACTGTTATTTAGGATGAAAGTTAATTCTTTTATTTTGTTGTTGTAGTTGAGTGTCTGTTTCATGTTGAAATTTAGGAAATGGCTTTGTTTTTTTTGTAAAAGTGTTTTAAATTGTCTTAGTGTAAGCAACTGAGAGAAGTGTGTGCAGGTGGACATGCACAATATTGGGATGTATCCTTATTGGTTCATCAGCTTGTTAACCCAACATAATGCAGGCATTGTAATGCTATGTCATTGTTTTGTGATTGGTTCTTGTGGGCATTTGTTTTATTGCTAAAATGTAAATACAATCCTTTACTTTCTTGCCTTGCGTGAAAATATTTCATAGTTATAGATGACTAACAAAAGTTTCAGCTCGTGATTTCTTGCCTTGAAGTTGATGTAGTCTTGCTGTATTTCAGCTCGTGATATCTTGTCTTGATTTTATTGTAGTCCTGCTGTATTCATTGTATACCTCGAGATTTCTGGGTAGTTAATATAAGTTTCTAGATGATATCATATTTGAAGTTCAGAAATATTAACTTCCCTGATGTTTTACTTGAATTTTTACAATGGGCCGCCAAAACCCGATTTAGCTCGTTCAGTTGAAAGCAGCAAGCTGAATAGTAAGTTGTACAATTACATTTCCAACACGTTTTCCAAATATAAGATTTAACCTTGAAGACATTTGTAATTTCGCCTGTTTAGCTGATTTATCTATGATTCGTGTTGTCCTTATGCAAAACAATGGGACTGGATCTAATTGAATATATTAAGTGTCCATGATAAGGGGAAAACTAGCGGACTGGATCTAAAATATTAGATTTAACCTTGAAGCCATTTGTAATTTCCCCTGTTTAGTTGATTTATCTATGATTTGTGTAGGCCTTGATGCAAAACAAGGGGACTGGATCTAATTGAATAGATTAAATGTCCATGATAAGGGGAAAACTAGGGGGTTGGGTAAAAAATATTAGATTTAACCTTGAAGCCATTTGTAATTTCGCGTGTTTAGCTGATTTATCTATGATTTATGTAGTCCTTATGTAAAACAAGGGGACTGGTTCTAATTGATAAGATTAAGGGTCCATGATAAGGGGAAAACAAGGGGACTGGATCTAATTGAATAGACCAGGTGTCCATGACAAGGGGAAAGGGGAAAACAGGTGGACTGGATGTAGTTGAATAGACCAGGTGCTCATGACAATGGAAAAAAAGGGGATTGGATCTAATTGAATAAACAAGTGTCCATGATTTGGATATCACCATTACACCACTAGTTCTACTAGTTCTAGCTATCACTTTTTTCTACCCACTCATGCATGGGTCTTCTTTCCAACTTAAGCATCATCTATTCGCTTCAAATTAAATCTTTTTAAAGGTTTAGATTTCATTACACCTCTAGCTCTACTAGCTCTAGCAATCTCTTTTTTCTACCAACTCATGCATGGGTTTTCTTTCAAAACTTGAGCATCATCTATTCACTTTAGATGATTTATTTTATACCTCTAAATTGGAGATTCTCTGTTGGATGCAGTGGTTTTTGTATTATATTTTCAAGTAGTTTATATTTTTTTGAAATTGCCAATGAAAATTTTGCTGCTGCACATGTTCAAAATTATTATATTTTTTTGAAATTGCCAATGAAAATTTTGCTGCTGCACATGTTCAAAATTATTATTTTTTAATGAGATTGCCAATGGAAATTGTGCTGCTGCACATGTTCAAAATTATTATATTTTTATGAGATTGCCAATGGAAATTGTGCTGCTGAATTCATAATTGTGGTGGAATTAGTTTTGCAATTATTTATTTACATATTACTTGTTTCAATAAGATTATATAACATGTTAATGTTTGTTTCAGTAAGTTTGATATAACATGTTAATGTAATGTTTGTTTGAATAAGATTGATATAACATGTTAATGTTCAATTTGTTCATAGTTGTCGAATTTTGGGTCTTCTTTCTAAGCGATCATCTATTCACTTCATATTAAAATCTCTTAAAGATTTTAGATTCCATTACACCTTTCTAAGCGTTCATCTATTCACTTTATACTAAATCTTCTTTCTAAGCGGTCATATATACACTTCATATTAAATCTTTTTAAAGATTTTAGGTTCCGTTACACCTTTCTAAGCGATCATCTATTCACATCAGATTAAATCTTCTTTCTAAGTAATCATCTTTTCATTTCATATTAATTTTTTTTAAAGATTCTAGATTCCATTACACCACTAGCTCTAGCAATCACTTTTTTCTACCCACTCATCCCAGTGTAGGTAGTATTATATTTTTATGGGATTGCCAATGAAAACTGTGCTGCTGCACATGTTCATAATTGTGGCGGAATTAATTTTGCAATTATTTATTTACTTGTGGTTTCAACAAGAGTTCCCCTTTTTAAATATTATATGGGTTTATTTAATTTATTTATTTATCCATATGGATTTATTTTTTTAAAATTTATTTTTAATTTTTTTTTGCTACTGGACATGTTCATAATTGTGGCCGAGTTAGTTTTGCAATTATTAATTTACATATTACTTGTGGTTTCAATAAGAGTGCCTTTTTGAATATTATATGGGTTTATTTTATTTTATTTATTTATTTGTAAAATAATTTTACATTGATTTACTTTCTTTATTAATTTATTTTTTAAATAATTTTATAGGGATTTTATTTATTTATTTCTTCTAAAATAAATAATTTATTTATTTATTAGTTTTTGGAATTTGAGTTTAGCCCTTTCAAGAGAAAAAAAATATACATTAAGGGTGTTTGGAAGTTCTAGGCAATGTGTAAGCTTCAAATATAAATCCAAAAATGGTAACTTTGTGTAAGCTTCAAATATATATATTAACCTCCAAAAGTGTTAACTACATTAAGGGTGTTTGGAAGTTCTAGGCAATGTGTAAGCTTCAAATATAAATCCAAAAATGGTAACTTTGTGTAAGCTTCAAATATATATATTAACCTCCAAAAGTGTTAACCAAAGTAAAGTAGATGATGTCCAAGTTCCAAACACCCTTAATGAATATAAAATCCAAGGCAATGTGTAAATTCCAAATACTTTTATGTATTATATATATTAACCTCTAAGAATGTTAACCAAAGTAAAGTAATGATGTCCAAGTTCCAAACACCCATAATGTATATATTTTTCTCTGTTGAGGAATTTGAGTTTAGTAATTGTCTATTAAATATCTTTATACTTTATAAGTTTTAGTAGGATGTCTTTTTAAGGAATATATATATATTTGGAATTTACACATTGTCTTGGATTTTATATTCATGGAATTTGAGTTTATTAATTGTCTATTAAATATCTTTATACTTTATAAGTTTTAGTAGGATGTCTTTTTAAGGAAATATATATATATATATATATATTTGGAATTTACACATCGTCTATATTAACCTCTAAGAATGTTAACCAAAGTAAAGTAATGATGTCCAAGTTCCAAACACCCATAATGTATATATTTTTCTCTGTTGAGGAATTTGAGTTTAGTAATTGTCTATTAAATATCTTTATACTTTATAAGTTTTAGTAGGATGTCTTTTTAAGGAATATATATATATTTGGAATTTACACATTGTCTTGGATTTTATATTCATGGAATTTGAGTTTATTAATTGTCTATTAAATATCTTTATACTTTATAAGTTTTAGTAGGATGTCTTTTTAAGGAAATATATATATATATATATATATATATATATTTGGAATTTACACATCGTCTTGGATTTTATATTTATGGAATTTGAGTTGAGCTTTTTCAAGAATTTGAGTTTAGTAATTGTCTATTAAATATCTTTGTTGAGAAATATATATATATATATATATATATATATATATATATATATTTGTTTGAGAAAAAATCGTTTATTCATTGAATAGACGTGAACTATTTTATTGAGTTTGCATCAAGTCTTGCCTCTCAAAATGCTCACATACATAAGAAGATCTTGTTGTTCTTATGAGCTTACAAAAACCTTCCATTAACCTAATATCCATATTTGTTTTGTCTTCTTTTAGAAAGGTCTTTTTCATATACATTCAGTTTATGTTCTCTTGTGGATTTGTTAAAAACTTTAGATTGTTAAGTAGGACAGGGCAGTTTGCCCATTTGAAAGCTCCTCTATCTCGATCAGCTTCGACTGAGTTGCTAAAGCTTGTTTGGATAGAGTATTTGCTTCTGTGTTCAGTTCTCTATATATGTGAGAGAAAGTTGCCATCTTGAATTAATATTTTAAGATTTGAATTTCGGTTAATAGGTACTGTAGATGTGGTGCTCTGATAAGGTTTATTCCATTAGCCTAGTCAATTACCATTTTTGAATCACCATATATCTGAATACTATGTATTTGTCTTTCTTTGGCGATTTTCAAACTTGCTAACTCAGCTTTGTTGTTGGTTACTTGTCCAATAGCATATTTAATGCATAGCTTTGTTTTTATTGATAAATTTATGATTGCTCCAGCAGTGGGAGTTCTCCTTAACTCGCTCCATCAAAAAAGACCCATGGAATGTTCTTGCTTATGACTTGTGATGTGAGTATTCTTTTATTGCTTGGAATTGGGTTGAGTTTATGTTCCTGAAGCTTTTCCATCAACAAAGCACTAGTAACATTAGGGGGTACCCATCTTTTCAGGAAGATTGATATATTGTGTGCCTCCCAAATGTTGTAAACGAAAATAACTGGAAATGTTTCATAGTAACATACTGCTTCATCTTGCCCCAATGCCTAGGTGTGTTGTTTTAGTGTAGCATCAGAGCTTTCATGTGTTTTCTTACTGGAAAGCTTTTGTGTCACAGAGGTCCATACACTCCCTGCATATGGACACAATATGAAGAAGTGAGAGGTCTATTCCTCATTCATTTTGCACAATGAGCATATTCTTGGGCCCTCGAAACCCCTATTTTTCAGTGTTTCCCAGGTGAGCAGTTTATTACTTAGAGCCAACCACATGGTAATGTTGATCTTTAAGGGACTATGAATTTTCCATAATCTGCTCCACCAACTTCATATCCACGTTTTGTCGTGTATTCTCTTGTCTTCGTGTTTTTAGTCCAATTGAGCTTGTCTTGTTCTGTTTCATTCAGATGAGTGAAATTGGTGGCAAGATTATTGACATATCTATTCCATTCTTCAACTTGTCCTCTAGCTAATCTGTGTTCCTAGGAAGTTTTTCAGCCCCTCCTTCCTCTTAAATGAGGTTGTTGAACTTGTGCATCCGTTAGGTATTTGATTCTTTGGGTTCTTAGATGTTGAATAACTTGAAATGACAGTATATAGTTTTGCCATGTATTCTCCTGTCTTCGCATTTTTAGTCCAAATGAGCTTGTCTTGTTCTGTTTCATTTAGATGAATGAAATTGGTGACAAGATTATTGACATATCTATTCCTTTCTTCAACTTGTCCTCCAGTTAATCTTAGTTCCTGGGAAGTTTTCCAGCCCCTTTTTCCTCTTAAATGAGTCTGTTGAACTTGTGCATATGCTAGGTATTTGATTCTCTGGGTTCTCAAATGTTGAATAACTTGAAATGGCAGTCTATAGTTCTCCCTAGCTCCTTCCCACGGGCCTTCCCCTACTTTAACTCTTGCTCCATTACCTATTTTCCAAGTAGTAAGGGAATGCCAGTACCAGGGCTTTCCATCCTATCGATCCATTCTCATGCGTTTTGTTTGGGTTCCTAAACCAGTATATTAAATTTGATTCTTAGTAGTATTCTGAAACCATGACCCTTCCCCACAACGTGTCTAGGTTTTGAGCTAGTCTCCAAAGCGTTTTTGGTGCTAGAGCTTTGCAAAACAAATCCAAATTTTTGATTCCCTAGCTACCAATTTCCTTTGGAAGGGCAATAACAAACCATTTAACCAAAGGGATTCCTTTCGCTTGTTTGCACGTTGTCCATAGGAAAGAAATAGTTTCTTATTTTCGTCAATATACCTTTTGGGATATAAGGTATTGACGCCAAATAGATCGATATACTCTGTAGAACTGCTTTCAATAGTACTAATATGCCTCCTCTTGAGAGAAAACAATTGGTCAATGTTGAGATTTTATTTTCAAATTTTTAATATAACTAGACCCAGTCTTGGAAGAATAACTATTGGGCTTTAGAAAGAAACCTAGGTACTTAAAACCATTTTCAATTGGTATGGCTTGGAAATGCACTATCTCCTATGCCCTCTGAATCATGCCTGCTGAGAATTCATTCTATACCAGGTTTGATTTTTCTATATTTATTACCATGCCTGTGGCTTTCTTAAGAAGTATTTTTCTAACAAAGAGGTACAGGCCGTGAGATTCTTGATGGTTCCTTCTCAAAAGACAAGAACGCCATCAACAAAAAGGGTGTGGGTGATTTCCTTGGTCTTGGATGCCTTAATGCCTTTTATAAGCTTGGATTCTTTGGCATTATGAATTATTCGACTTAAAGCTTTTGCTACCAAAAGGAAAATAAATGGAGAGAGGGGGCATCCTTGCCTTAATCCTCTAGATGGTTGAAAGAAATTTGAAGGTGAGTCGTTTATTAAAACAACAAAGGAGATAGTTTGCAAGTATCTCATTATCCATTCCACCACTTCCAAAGACATTCCTATTTGGATCAATAGCAACCTCACAAAGATCCAACTTATGTGATCATAACCTTTGGATAGATTGCAGGCATGCCATTATCCATTCCACCACTTCCAAAGGCATTCCTATTTGGATCAATAGCAGCCTCACAAAGGTCCAACTTACACGGTCATAAGTGTTGGATAGATCCAATTTAATTGCGAACACACTTTGTTTCTCTCTTCTGATCGCATGTATTGCTTCTTGAGCCAGTGTTATTGCATCATGGATTTGCATGTTGAAAAGAAATCCAAATTGTTTTTTTTCTGAAATGATTTCACTAAGGATAGGTTTGATTCTTAGGGCTATGACCTTGGCTATTACTTTATATATCATATTGCAACAAGATATTGGCCAAAAGGTCTGAGCTTTTTGCTTCTTTGGTATTATTGTCAAGAATGTTGAGTTTATCATTCCCGACATCTTTCCTGACTTCTATGATTCCTTCACTACTACTAGCATATCTTTCTTTATTTGGTCATAGAATCCTAGATAAAACTCCAAGGTGAAACCATTCGTGCCTAGAATTTTCCCTTTTTGAAACGTATGAAGGATGTGGTTTACCTCTTCCTCTATGATTTCCTTTGTAAGCTCAACATTCATTTCCTTTGAAATCGTCCTTGGGAAAAGCCTTAAAACTTCCAACATTCTAATACTAGGCATCCTTATAGTTATGTGGAAATGTTCTGGAAAAAATCTACCCCTGCTTCTCCTTTATCCTAGAAGGATCTTACCAGGTCTCCTTGACCATTATTGATTTCAAAGATGGTATTTATGTTCTTCTTGTGTGAGGCATACTTGTGAAAGTATTTGGTATTTTTGTCTCATTCTTTGAGCTACAAAGCCCTACTTTTTAATCGACTCAATTCCTCCTCCTTTTAACAACAAAGAATCATTCTTATCTTCTAGTTGTCTTAACACTTCTATTTCTTATGTACTGAAGACTTATTTCTCATTTTTTGCATAAATCTCCCATGTCCTTTTTTCCACTTCCTTTAAGTCTTCTTGTGAGAAAGATTTGTGTTTCTTATCCCATGTCTTCGAAATTTGCTTTGCATGTGCTAGGTTTGAGGAATTGTTGCATAGCTGAATGATTGGGTGTAATCCTTATGGGTTGCCAGGTATTTTGTATCCGAGTCCTCCTCCAGCCATAAGGGGTTGAATTTAAAAGGAGCATACGGTTTTTTTCCTGGAAGTTTTACTATAAGGGATATTGGCCTATGATTAGATATTCCCTTAGTTTCTATCGTTGAACGTAGTATTAGGTTTCCATTCAGTAGATTTTCTTCAACCATGAAACGATCTAATCTTTTTGAAATATCCTGAGCTCCTCCCCTTTTGTTTCTCCAGGTAGGTTCCAATTTCAGAGGAACTAGATCCACCAATTTTCTTTGTTCAAAAAAATTCGAGAAGAAAGAGCTCAGTGCATCCTGTCTTGCGTTCTCTCCCCACACTTCTCCCAACGTGAGAGTTAAGTTTAAGTCTCCGCCCAGGATCACATTAGCTTGTCCCATAGCTCCTGAGCGATCAAAGGTTTCCCAAAATTCCTTTCTGTTGCAGAAACGTCCATACACATTCATGATTACGAAATCCATCTCTGTCTTTCCATCTCCAAGTTTAGTCTCCAGCACTAATTCGTGTTTTGCTGCTGAGATTAGATTCATCATTGGGTTCCATGTTTTAAGAATGCCTCAAGAGTGTCCATCTACATCTATACTTTCCATCTTCTAGTCTTTCACAATTTCATTGACTATTTCTTCTTCTTTTGTCCCTTATATCATTGTTTCATGAATCATCACTATCGTTGGTTTTAAGTTGCTAATCAACCTTTCGAGGGAAGTTTTTTTTAAGGCCCCCCTAGCCCTCATGCATTGAAAGAGAGAAGGAGCATTAGGCACCCCTTTCGAAGGCCGCCACTCTAAGAGCCCGTTTAATCGTTGCCTGCATTCCCTCTTTAATATCTAATGTTGCTTGTTTTGTGTCTTTGAGAGGAAAGAGTTTTTGTCGAGACGTGCCCCCTTTCGAAGGCCGCCACTCTAAGAGCCCGTTTAATCGTTGCCTGCATTCCCTCTTTAATATCTAATGTTGCTTGTTTTGTGTCTTTGAGAGGAAAGAGTTTTTGTCGAGACGTGTCTTTTAAGCAAGACTAAGGGCCAATCCCCCTGTAGATACTATGTCTTCTCCAGCCGATGTGCTCCTTGATCTTAGAACATACTTTTTCCTTACTTCCACCTTTTTGCGCATATTTTTATTTAAATTCAAATTTGGGTTGAATTCCTTAAGGCTAATTTTTTAACTAGTGCAACAATTTTCTCTTGCGATTTAAGAGAAATTAAAGGAGAGGCTTCGTTATTACCCTTTCTCTTTAGTGGAGAAGGGTCGCCAGGTGCCTCCATATTTTCTGAGCTTTGGTCGGGTTGAATTTCTATCTGCTTAGCTTTTTGTCTGATTTGTCGTCCACTTGAGGACCAGTAGTCCTTAAACATGTCGCATTTCCTTTAGTTGCTTCTTCGCCACCCTGCGCACTTCGTTTTTCCTCGAATGTTGTTTCAAGGGACATGGACCGTTCTTTTTTAACCCAAACCTTCTTGAAGGTCGGCTTCACATTTTTTATCATGCAATCCTTCTACATGTGACTTGCCTTTCTGCACTTGAAGCACCTAAAGGATATTTTCCAATAATCTAATCGCTGCCACCATACACTTCCACGCGTGATGATTTTGATTTCTTTGTAAAGCCCGTCTCTCATGTCCTTCTCCACTAAGGTTCTGGCACATCTGTGGTCTATTTTTTCTCCCAATTTTCCTCTACAACAATAAACTTTCCTAATTTGTTCCCAATTGATTCGAAAATCGTTTTTTACCAAAAAACCATTGGAAGGCACCCAATATCTGCTTAATATTGTGAGGAGTCTTTCTTGTGTTGAAATTCACGGACCATTTCTTTAAAATTAACCCCAACGGACCCCATTGCTAGTTTCTTTGCAATAGTTTTTCACTATCTTCCATGTTGTGTGTTCGTATGTGAAACCAGCCTTTGGGGAGGACATGAAACACCGAGACGTAACCAATGTAGTTATTCCAATTCTCCTTAATCCACTTCTCCAACGTGTCTATGCCCGTGACCTTTCCATTGAATCTTTCGACCAGGGCCACCTTAAGATACTCAGGAATTTGTTCTAGATGTATATCTTCGCGCACTATCAACTCGACTTCTACTTTTTTTGGTCGAATACCTCTTCTCTTCCTCGCTAGTTTCGGCGGCGATTTCGAATGAGTGACCTTCTATCTGATGTCATTTCCATCAGTGTTGTGCGTGGATTCTGTTATTAGTGTTTTGCAAGACCGTACCTCCTCTTGCGCCATGGCGTCCGGAAGTACTTTCGTCTGTGCAAATTGTACCTCTGATCTGTGCAAAAGATTGAGGATTCGTCGTTGTCATCCTCAAAATCCACCTCCTCGTTGTACATGGTTGCTTTAAAACTCTCATTCGCTCATGTGAGCAGTTGTCGTCATCTTGTGTCTATCAAAAAATTAAGAGAAAAAAACACCTGCTCCCGCCACTTGTCCTTCGCACCTTGGGTCCATTACTATATATATATATATATGTGTGTGTGTGTGTGTGTGATTATTTGAATTTAGTAATTGTTATAACATGAGTTAGTATATTGGTTGTGGATTTTGAATCTAGTAATAATTTACTTAATATATTTATGTGTTTTTGTTTATTAAATATCTTTATAGGTCTTATGGGTTTTATAGGGTTTATTTAGCAATTGTTTTCTAAATATCATGGATGTGTTTTTGTGTTTAGATATTTTTTCTATGAAATGTATTTTTTTGTTTGGTTTAATTAGAACATACAATCATTATGTCGAATTAGAATTGGGTTTAATTTAGCAATTGTCTATTCCAATGAATACTTGTAGATTTTTTTTGTTTTAAAGGAATGTATTTGTGTGATTAGATACTTAATATTTTGTGTTTTTGTTTACTAAATATCTTGATGGATTTTAGGGGTTTTATAGGATTTCTTTAGCAATTGTTTTCTGAATATATTTATGTGTTTTAAAGGAATGCATTTGTGTGGTTAGATATTTTTTCTGTGAAATATATTTTTTGTTTGGTTCAATTAGAACAGACAATCATTATATTGGAATTAGAGTTGGGCTTAATTTAGCAATTATTTATTCCAATGAATATTTGTATATCTATTTGTATTTTAAAGGGATGTATTTGTGTGATTAAATAGTGGTTTTGTTTTTATGTGCAATGGATTTTGTGTTGGCTTTAATTAGAACATACAATCAATTGTCTATTCCAATGAATATTTGTATATCTTTTTTTTGTTTTGAAGGAATGTATTTGTGTGATTAGATACTTAATATTTTTGTGTTTTTGTTTACTAAATATCTTGATGAATTTTAGGGGTTTTATAGGATTTCTTTAGCAATTGTTTTCTGAATATATTTATGTGTTTTAAAGGAATGCATTTGTGTGGTTAGATATTTTTTCTGTGAAATGTATTTTTTGTTTTGGTTCAATTAGAACAGACAATCATTATATTGGAATTAGAGTTGGGCTTAATTTAGCAATTATTTATTCCAATGAATATTTGTATATCTTTTTGTATTTTAAAGGGATGTATTTGTGTGATTAAATAGTGGTTTTGTTTTTATGTGAAATGGATTTTGTGTTTGCTTTAATTAGAACATACAAGCATTATATTAGAATTAGAGTTGGGATTAATTTAACTATCATTTATTCCAATAGATATTGGTATTGATTTTAAGGAGATGTATTTGTGTCGATTTCTGAATATCTTTTTGTATTTTAAAGAGATGCATTTGTGCAATTAGATAGTGGTCTATTTTTTTATGAATTGGGGTTTTTTGTTTGGTTTAATTACCAATATATTGGAATTATATTTGGCTTTAATTTAGCATTTGTTTATTGTCATGAATATTAGGATTGATTTTAAGGATATCTATTTATCTTATTGGTTAATAGTATTTTTCTAGAAAAATCTATTTATAATTATTGAATGTATTTTTTATAAATGTTAGAAAAATGTATTTATGTCATTAAAAAGTCAAATTTTATTTCTAGATAATTTTATTTATAAAGATTTATTGATGTTTATTTTTGTGACTTGTAATTTCATTTTTTTTAAGAGATAAATGATTTTTATTACATAGAAAATTTTATATATGTGTAAATAGAGCTTTATAATATGATTTTAATAAAGAAATGTGAAAATTTATGTATGTTTATGTATTGAAAAGTCTTATTAAGAATGTGTAGGTAAGAGTTGTATCATATTATTTTTTATAAAGAAATTGTACTTTCATCTTTAATGCAAAGATTTGTGTTAAACTGTATTGCAAAGGTTTGCTAGAATTTTATTTTTGAATACTTTAAAATGTAGGTTAGTTATATAGTATTATTTTGGATTGTATGATTTCTTAATACTTAATGTAGATTAGTTTTATAGTAATTTTTTGGATTGTATATTAGCATGTCTTATCATCAACTTTGACATGTTTAATTTTTTCTTTTGCTCTTTACTAACATCATCTGATGGGTGGATTGAGTTTGTTTAGTTGTATATATTCTTGGAATGAATGTGTGATTTTTACTATTCTAGCTTAACTTTTTCCAAGTAAACCTCTTAAATCTAGTTCAATGCAAATCTTCAATAACATCATATCCAATAATTTTCTCTAGGGCCTATAACAATATCCATTCTTTATATTTGTTCTTGATTGTGATTCTTGGTAAACATGTCTTAAATCTAGTTTGACATGAATATTGGTATTGTTTCTAATTACTCATTATGTACGACCCATAATACATTTATTCCTTTTGTTTCCAACTACTCTACTTGTAGAGCCTAAACAATATTCATGTTATGGAGGGATACTATGATTTCTATGTTTTAATTGGGATGGAATTATATTAATGTGGAAGAGAAATTAAATTGGAATAGGAATTAACAAGGTATAACACTTTTATGATGTGTTAATGTTACATTTGAAGGTGGTTGTTGCATTAAGTGAGTTGATGACATAATGAGTGAATATGTCAGTATTAGTATGAAGTCTCCAAAGTGAAGATGCCACATCAATTTGAACCAAAGTGATTTAATGTCAAATATAGGGAAGATGTCACATCAATTCAAAATCTTGAAAGTGAGGAAAGATGTCACATCATTTCAAAATCTCCAAAGTGAGTGAGGATGTCACATCAAGTTGAACACTTGCATTTCAAAGTGAATTTCAAATTGTATCCGAAGTGATAGAGGGAAGATGTTGCAACACTTTTCTCCAAATTGATAGATGGAAGATGTTGTGACACTTTTCTCCAAAGTGATAAATTTATCATAAACAACCTTGTTCAATTTTCAAAATTATTGTAAGGATCACACTCCAAAACTAATCCAAAATTAGTGTCCTGAGGGTTGCACCCCAAAGCCATTCTTTAAGTAAACCTTTGGTGTTAATTTTTACAAACCATCTTTATTTATTTGATAAAATTATTGTCATTGTGGGGACATTATCCCATGAAAAAGAAATGCTACTTTTATTTATGAAACTAGTATCTATGTATGACTTATCAACTTTGGACATCTTACATTAAAAAATTAAAAAAGACCTAATGATAATGGTTCATGGAAGAAAAATACTCACTTGAAATTGAAATACTAATTTAAAAAGAGAAACTTGCTTCTTGTGTGAGGATTGTTCATAAAAATTAATATCACCTCACCTATCATTTGGTCAAAAGAAGTGGTCTAGAGTGTGTTGTGGAAATCCCCTTCACTATATTCTCTACTCATAGTATCCTTGGATTCATGTGAGTTGTCATTCACAAATTTCTTTTCTTTTATGTTCAATTATCTAAAGATATGAATTGGAGATTTTTTGAAATCTTGCACCCTTATTCATGGTTACTCTCACACTTGTTATATGCATTAATATTGTTGTTTTCGAGGATCCATTCGACCATTCTATAATGGCTATGGCGTCGTTATATGTATAAATCCATGATGCCATGTTCCCATGCCCAATTAGGTAGAGTGTTTGCTACAATTAACTCTACTTTATTGTTTGTCGCCAACCTATTGAGCTTAATCTCAATGTGAATTTATCAATATTAGGGAGAAGAATCCAACCCCTGGACCTCTCAAGCCTAGATTATCTTGAGAGGTTGCATTGAAGCATCCTATGGCACGAGGGGTCATAGTTAAGGTGGAGGTTCTCGGGGGTTTTGGAGGTTTGGGAGCCATTGATTATTCTTGTGTGCCTTGAGCTCATAAATATTTCTTTAGGATTTGCAACTTTGTTTGGAAAAATGCATTCATTTATGGGCATCCAAATTTACCACATTACCTTTTTTGCCAGGACTTTATTTGCATTTGACGAGTTAGTGATCCATTGATGGAAGATTAAGTTGATGTTGTCACAATCCAAAGCTATGGTTGTAGATTTACCTTGGAAGAAATTGCCTAGATTTAATTTGTGAAGTGAAAGTGCACTAGCATATGAGATACGGATTCTTCATGTTCTTCACAAAGTGAACCTTTCCTTTTTAGTATGTCCCAAGTGGGCATTTCTCCTTTTATCGATAGACATGCAAACAAGATAGTTATGGGTGAGTTGTTACTTTCCACAATTTTTTTTTCTGCCACCACTGGCAGATAAGGGTGGCATAGAGGGCATTGAACTTTGTATCTAGTTTTGACCGTGAGGTTTGATTGGATCCTAGATCCATCCTCCCAAAATAGTTTGGGAAATGTATTTGTTATAGAATACCTCTTGCCACAAGCCCTTATGAATTTTTTGGTCCCATTTGCTATTAGTGGTGGCAAAATTTTTGATGTGTTTTATCCCCTAGCTTCCCATATCCCCATGAGATCAAAGGAATTCCTCATTTGTTTCTCTTCCAAAGGTATGAGGACAAAAGTGCAGGAATTTTGTGATGATGTTCTTCAAAGGTGATGCCAAAGAAAGCAAATAAACAAGAACAACATATAACACACTTTTTGTTATTACAATTATGCTTTCTCTAGAAATCCATCTATGGGTCGTTTTCTTTCCTTGGAAAATAATTTCTTTAGAAACTCTACACTTCATTTCAAGAATAGTGCCTAGGTTCCAAGCACCTCAGCATAAGGGAACTGAAGAGAGTTGAACCCATGACCTCCGTTACATTTGGGGGAGAGATCTCATTTTTGGCTCATGACGACTTAAGCTAACCCTTAGAGCTATAGCTTTGGGTCTATTGGGATATTCTAAGCTTTACTTTATCAAGGAGCTAGGTCCAGTCTTGAATTTTATAATTATCTAGCTTGAGTAGGAATCCTAGGTATGATAGCGTTTCATCAAAATCTTGCATAGAGAAAGGTGAGAGCTTGTGGATCATGGTTAAATGGAGATAAGGGATGAGCTTGAAGCAAATAAAATATTGTCTTGTTTATCTCCATTGGCTAGATAGAAAAGGTCTGATTCTTGCAAAATTCTCGGCTTTAGAGGTGATTTTCTCAAATAGGAGCAAACCATCCACAAAGATCAAATGGGTGATTTGGACCTACTAAGCTATGTTTATACCCTTTATGTTTCCCATTTGACAATCAATGTGAATCAATCTTCTAAGGTCTTCAGTGATATTTAGAAATAGGAGGAGAACTTTGGAGGCATGAAAGTAATGTGAAGTTGAACCATTGATGTGCATTGCAAGGAAGGTTTTGAATATGAAAACTTTGATCTAGTTGATGAAAGGTCGTGAGAAGCCTACTTGTAAGAGGATTAATTTGAGGTATAGCCAATTGGATAATCAAATTCTTTTGATATATCTATTTAAGCAATGAAGGTACACATTTGGAGGGTTTTGGTAGCCTTAAGGACTAAGGAAAAGAAGATTCCGCGATCTTTTTTATTTCACCCTGTGCCATGAACTCTATAACGTATGAAATAGATGTGATGTCTTCACATCTGAAGTAAACCTGTCAATAATATTTATATACATACTCAGTTAAGCTACATTTTTCATATCTGTGTTCCTTGGTCAGCCTGGCACCTCATTTTCTATTTCTTGCAGCAATTAAGAATGTAGGCATTTGTCAAGTCCTTTTAATCTATCTGAAAAGGCTCCTCTGCATACTGTGTGTTTTCCCTGACAACAAGAACAACTTCTACAGACTGTTGTCACAGATTTCTGCACTTCAAGGCTGTAAGCCTACTTTCAATGAATTTCCTATAGGACGCTGCTCTTTGAACCATAGACTGCCATAAGGGCTTCAGTCTCAAGATCCAGTGACTGCTGTAAACATCTTTTGTTAATAAAGAGACAAAATTGAGGTGAGTTGTCTGGACCGGATCAAAATTGAGGTGAGTGGTTTTACACGATCATAATGCCATTGTGAGATCATCTGCCACTAGGACTGTAAACTGTATCCATTCTTTTATTTGATTTTGCATATGGCTCCTTCGATCACTTGATTCGTAAAATCGAATTAAATTTGGAAACATGACTGTAAAATCGATTTGAGTTTAAATACAGGGGAATGGTTGATATTTCAGAAGATGCCAAATCCTGAGATCTAGAGAGACCCCATGTGGCTATTCAGTGACTGCTCACAAGCTAAGTACATTTTTAACTGTCATTTATCCCACATGGAAAATTAGTGAGTGTCATTTATCCCACATGAAAAATTAGTGCTTACAGAAATGGTATAGTTTGTAAACTTTCTTTCGTGATGAAGCGTTTGTATAAAAATAGTAACAATTCGTGATGTTCTTGTTTCTTAGCCATTACGTCATATTACAAACGCAAATATTTAAGAATCAATTAAATCCTTATAATCGATCTAGCATATGTGATCAAACATTTGCAAAACCATATTTAAGCATTACACCAACATTAATTTCAATTTGCATCAGTTCAACTTTATACTTAACATTAATTTAGCATTTAGCATTTGATATTTGCAAATAGATCTTTTCTATAAGTGTCAAATCAAAATTAATTTAAAATATATTGTAATTGCAGTGTTAGTTAAACTCAACATTCTCTAGTCTAAATTGAATTTGTTGGGTCTTATTGTCAAAAGTGGATTTTCAAAAAACCCTATTATCAAAAGAACCTAACTAAAATTGAATAAAGACGTCAATTTGTTTTGATTCTAGTTATCAAAGCCAAGTATTTGTGGTGCATGAACAATAGTACCCAACACCCTAAAGTTGACACAAAAAACAAGTGAACATGAAATAAGAGCTAGTACAAGTGGAATGGTAAAAGAGGAAAGCATTTGCAAAATGCCAATCAAGAAATCAAAGAATTACAACTCCTTAATTCATTTGTATAATTGATTGGAAGGATAAATTGATTGAAGCATTACAAATAAAATGAATTTAAGGGAAACAAATTAAAAGCATGGTTAATGCAACTTGTAACAAAAATGGCCTCATATAATTTGTTGATGTTACATGTGACACAAATGACTTAATGCAAATATTGGATGTTAATTGATGAAGGAATGTTTTGTTGAAGAAGAGTCACAAGCGAAAGCATAAAACATTTATTGAGAACATTAAGACATACAAAATTATATTTCCAATATATTGTCAGAGATTGGGAAGAATTACAATTTGACAAGAATCGACATGGCATAGTATATGGAAAAAAACAACCTTTATATTCCAAGTTAATCCAGTTCAATTTGTGAGTGCAAGATTTCTTGATGAAAATTTAAAGGCTCCAAAAGTTAATGAAGAAGTTAAGAATGTTGATGATAAAGACATTGAGATTTTTTTTATAAATGCCGGCATTGACATGGAGTTGGCCATATGGAGACATAGTGTTTTGATCTCCATCCTCGTCTTTTTGTGGGAAGACAACTCCATAGTCATATAGATGTAGAAAGAATAAGAATAAAAAGAAAAAGTTCATCATGGTTGGTAACTCCTTGGCAATAGAAATTAAAAGTCAAGATGGTGCATAAGTTTTACCATAGTTTTAAAAATCGGAATCGGTAATGAATCGGTCATAAATCGGTCGATTTGAATTTAATGAATCGGTTTGCTAAAAAATACATAAAATATTTAAATTTTAAAGGAAAACAATATTTTGAAGATTATAATTCACGATTCCAAGGCATTGAAGACAAAATAGCCAAAATCTGCTCATGTATATACCATATAAAAGTCGATATATCAAAATGGCACAAAGTGTACTGTAGTCTGGAGTCTGTACTCTGTGCAATACATAAATGATAATACATGTAACATATCTAGTATACTAGAACTAGAACAAAATACACAATCCATGAGGCCTAGGCAGCTAGGCCCTATATAGTAAAGGTTATATGGCATGTAGAGTCCAAAAAACATGCTACATAATCAACTACATAAATGATAATACATCATCAACGATCATCATCAAACTCAGCACCACTGCTAGAACTAGAAAAAGAACCAGAAGGACTAGCAAAGGCATCATGATCTGGCTCAGTCTCGGGCTCCTCAGGATCAAAGTCATCGCTAATGTAGTAGTATTATTGGCTGAATGTCGATGTCGTCGACGACTATAAGTACGAGGTCTTGATCGACTAGTGCCCACCATGCCTGGCACTGCTCTCTCAGGATCTACACCTGTATGAACTGATGGCATCGGCAATATAGGATCCGCATCCAATGGAACATCCAGCAAGTCCTCCAGCTCAACATCTATGTCATCACCAAACTCTGGTGGTTGGGTCTCCACTACTCAATCTGAGGTTGGATCTATATCATCCAACACAATGGGATCCGTATCAGGTCTTTTGCTCATCAATTGGTTGCGCCTAAGTCGAAGGTTGCACTGCACGAAGACTAGATCGTTTAATCGTTTATGTGCTAAACGGTTTCTCTTCTTTGTGCGAATCTGCTCAAACAAAGACCAATTGCGCTCACACCCAGAAGAGTTGCAAGTTTGACTCAGAACTGTAACACCTCGGTTTTGACCCCATGGTATCGAATTGCATATGATGTAATATTGTATTAAATCATGGTGTGGAGCTCAAGGAAAAGGCCCCACCATGGATTTAGTGTCTTATGTATTGGCAATTAAAATCAATGCCGATGGGTTATGTGCTATCCATGCACAATATGTTGAGACACCATGTAAAATGTTAATTAATAAAATACCACAACTAGCTACACGCCACAACGTTAAAGAGATGGGGGCATGATTTCACAATGAATAGGGAGGGGGAATTATTCAACCTTGCGCCTATAGGGGAAAACCCATGAAATGGTTAACTACCCTTTTTGTCTCTTATGCCCAGTCAACAAAGTGGGTGAGTGAAGTTATTGCCTTGGGGCTTGGGAGGTGTGGGCAGACGTCACTTCTAGCAGGGTCGTCAGTCTTGGAGGAAACACATGCCCAAGAGAAGGTCAACCGTTTTTCCCTCAAGTGAGGGAGGCCAGTCGCATTCCTCAGGCAGGGGGTAGCAATTTTCCTCACGCACACAAGGCAGCGGATTTCTTCTCACGCAGGAGGAAGCTCGAAGAGCTCTCATTTTCCCCACGATTTTGTTGTTGTGAATGTGTGATGCCTTCGGGCATCCACACTCTTCTCTTCCTGACATCTTTGGAAGTGTTTCCTGGTCACGTTTTGGTGATTTCCTGTGTTGTTTTCCCATGGCTGGGAAGTGTTTTGTGATTATCCAGCAGTGAGGATCTTTGCTGGGGTTTTTGTGTTGACTATCAGTGAGAAAATTCGTTGTTGTGGTTGCACAACGAATGGGATGGAAGCCCCACGAATTCTGAGTACTGTTGAGTTCGTTTTTGCCACGTTAGGGCCATAAACAAACCCTGGAAATCAACTTGTTGTTAGGGGGTTGTTTGCACCTATCTTGGCACCTCGTTTTGTTGTCGGGACTGTTTTCCTCAACCCAAAGTCGTGTATTTCATTGTGTATGCTCTGTTGTTTTGGTCTGAACTGTAAGCAAGACTAGGGGTGGAAGAGACGTAGAATGTGCTTGATAAACCTGGTGTGGAATTTCACAATAAGATGAGAGTGGTTGGTGAACCTGCTCTGGACATCCTGAATAGCACTGGAAGGGAAGGGGTAGCCCGAGGGCCTGTGGAACAAAGAAGGGGACACTTCCTTGTGTTGGGTGTGTAGGCCATGGGGTTGCTGGGCCAGATAGATCTTGCGAAAATGTCCTTAGCTCTGTGGATGAGTTCACTAGCTTAGTAGTTGTTCCTGTCCACTGCCTTAGAAGCCTGACAAACCCAAATTGAAGGATGGCTTGGCTGTTTAACCTGATAAACCCATTTGTTGGCTTGGTTGTGACTGGTATAACCTTTGTCTATGTGCTTATGTAAGTCTGTGAAACCCAACTGTGTGTTGGCTTGACTATGGAAGTATGATTTGGGCTATGTGTGAGCCTGTGGTTGTTTCCTAGATCCTTGTGGAATCATGCCCGGCTCGAGGGTGGCAGTGTTGCTGAGAGATTGATGAGCACACTGGCCTACGTTTGGGTGGAACGTTGCAGCGACGTAGCTAGTTGCGGGCCAACTTCTTTAAAGATAAGTACCCTTTTCCATTTTATATCTGCAATTGTATATTTGCTTATGAATGATTGTGAACATGAAGGAGGCTTGAATGGAATGTATTTACTTCCGATGTACGTTAATGATGTATGCATCTGTTATGTTTTTAATACAATGCATGTTTACCCTTATGTTCATGGGGCTATATTACCCGTTTGACAGTTAGTTGATGGTCACGTCCTCTCCATCGTCGGTATGAGGGGCGGGGACGTGACAAGAACCCGAATTGCAGACCTTTGCAATAGTTTAGTATGGTTACCAAATGTCTTCCACCATTGTGTTGCAAATGTGAAGAGTCAAAGTAGTTAATAACTTAATTCAACTTAGTTAATAACTTAATTCAAAGTAGTTTAAACTTTAAAATCAAAAGTTAATCAAACAATGGAAATGTTTACCTAGTTGGTCATCCTCTCTTGAAATCTTAGCCACATTATTACCAAAGGTACCTGTGGCGGCGGTGAAAGAGTTAATATGTCGATGTATCTCCAATTGGTCCGCCACAGGTACCTCCATTTGCTACCTCCCCAGTCGGATCTAGATCATTATGCTCTCTATATTGATACCTTGGGTTAAGAAAATACCCAGCTGCATGTATAGGGCGATGGAGTTGATTGTTCCATCTCCTATCAATGATCTCTCAAATAGGCCCATACTTGGCCACTATATCTTTGTATGTTGCATTTATCTGCACATTTGCTTGATCCATAGCTTCATAATTGTAGCCCATGGCTAATTTTTCCCCATCAACCAACCGCAACACCTTAACAAGTAGCTCAGTAATTGCCACGACCTCTGCTGCTCTTTTCCAAAATGAAGAGCTTTTAATTCTTTTCTTGGTGTCTTTTCCATCTTGTTTGTGGGCCCATTGGGATGAATTCCATTCATCACTTGAAAACATTTTCTGCAAGTTCTGTGCTTGGAAAATGAGAGATTGCAACGTGAGGAAGTTAGTTGCAAATCTAGTAACTGCATGCCTGACAAGCTCTCTGCCCCTTGTGTGTCTCCTCATCAAGCTCAATACCCAACCGTGGTTGTAGATGTATTTGGTGATGCTTTTGGCATGCTCTATAGTGTCCTTGATCAAATCATGTTTGCATATGTCCTCAAGCATGAGGTCTATGCAATGTGCCGCACATGGAGTCCATAATATGGTTTTTATGTTTTTCCTCTAACATCTTACCAGCAAGAACATAGTTAGAGGCATTATCTGTGATGATTTGTACAACATTACCTGCCCCACCTCCTCAACAACCTCATCCAAAAGACGAAATAACATATTTGCATCTTTCACCTGGTTAGATGCATCACGTGATCTCAAAAACATGGTTCCTCGTAGGCAAGAGACAAGAAAGTTTATGAGTACGACCCCTCTGATCAATCCATCCATCTGACATGATAGTGCATCCTGTTCTGACCCATGACCGTTTGAAATCCTTCAAGTATTCATCTATGGACATTATCTCTTTTTGCAAAAGAGATCCCCTCAAGGCATGCATACTAGGGCCTTTGAAGCCCTTACCAGCAACTATAACAACATCCCACATAGGTTGGTAATAAGAAAAACAGGCAGCATTGAAGGGGAGATCAGCATCATACCACCATCTAGCTATGTACTCATAGGCAACTTCTTTGTATTTCTTCTTCCAATGGTCATCTAAGGTAGGCTGAACTTGTGTTGGAGGCAACTGAGAAGCATTGGCACTAGCAGAGGATGTAAAATATCTTTGAATGCCACCCTTCTCTTGTGTAGTCTCGGAGGGTGCAACATACTGAAAAGGATCCCTAAGATCGGTAGAAGGGATAGATGAAGAGCCTTCAATTGAACCAAGAGCATAGGTCCCACCCATCATTTCAGCAAGCCTCCTCTTATTTCCTACTTCTTCCTCTATCTCTCTTTTCCTAGCCTTATTCTCTTCAAACTTCTTAAAATGTTCTTGCATATCAGCTCTAATTTGTCCAATAACATCTAGTGGAGCTTCACATGCCTTCACTTGGCCTTTGATGGTAGCCAAGTGTTGTTTAAGCCTGTAAATTCCCCCACCCTTAATCAATTTCTTGCAAGAAATCAACTTCTTGCAATAATTGCAATACATCACCCCATCAACAACATCTGCATGGACCCATGCAGGATCTTTTGCTTTTGGGGCCATTTCTGATAGGCTGAAAGTTGAAACAACCACAAGCAAAATTATAAAAATATAAAAATATAGATGAAATTGTAACCATCACCAAATTATAAAATTATAAAATTTAAATTACCAAATTAACTTACAAGTTACGAGGGGATCTCTTTTAAGTTTTACCAATTAATCTCTTTTACCATTTGGTAAAATTAAAAATTATAAAATTACCAAATTATAAAATTATTATTTAAAATTATAAAATTACAGTTTAAAATTATAAAAATTTTGCAAAAGAGATCTCTGTTTAATAATTAATTAGGGCAAAGTTGCAAACAGAAACATAAATACAAATTTTAATTTGTTTATAAAACAGAAACTTTAATAAACTTGTTAGTATGTTACAGTTTAAACTTTACTTACCTCTAATAAATAGTAAAAACTCTCAACATTGTCCAGACTCCTCTCAGGCTGTCCATTGTCTACTCAACAGTGAGCACTGTCCACTCAGCACTGTCACCGTCCAACTCCACTGTCCACGAACCATGACTCAGTCACTCCACTCAACATTGTCCACTCAGGCTGTCGCTATAGTAAGTTAGCAACTCCACTCCAGACTCCAAACATCAAACAAAAAGTGAGTGAGTGTCTTGTTATTAACTTATTTGTGGTTGGGTTAGGTTAGGGATTAGCCTTTAGGTTAGGTAAAAAACAAAAGTTAAAAGTTAAAACAATAAATAAATAAATGCCAAATTGCATCAGATGGGTCGTAATCCGCCGGCCAGGATCGGAACTCGGCCGGTCAGACCAGACCGGTTCGGACCGAACCGACCAGTTCAGTAACGAACCGATCACCGATCTGGTTTACCTGCCGGTTTGAACCGGTTTGGTACCGAACCAGTGAACTGACCGGTTCCAAAACCGGTTAAACCGGTTTTTAAAACGTTGAGTTTTACCACCAAGTTTACAAACAAGAAAATACAAATTTGCATGGATAAATTACAAAACCGTAAGTCTTTCAAATAGTTGTTCTAAATGAAGGTTTTGGGCACGATTGAAGCCCAATTCTACATGTCTTTTGAATTGAAACATGAATAAAAAATGATACTCTTTGCACCTCAACGGGTAGAGTACATTGATAGAGTATAGTGGTATCATTATCAATTGTTAGTGGTCAACCAAAACCACCATATATAGTTATGATAATCCGATCCCACACAACAAGGACATAGGATCCCAGGCCCTTGTTCTTCATCCCCCTGTCTTGGAAAAAGGCTTCATAATTTGCAAGTGCCCCAATGATGATGTGTTTGTTGAACCTCAATGTTAGCTTGTGAAATTGTCTTGATCATGTTAGATTTTCTACCCAATACCTTTTTGTTAGTGTTTATGAAAGGGATCATGTCTAGAGCATGAGGTAATTCCTATGAGAGGGAATTTGTTGGTTTCTTGATTTAAGAAGGTACAGTATCTCTACTCAGATTTCCCTATTTCAAATTGCAAGTTGAAGGGGAAGGGGGGACTAGAAGTGAAATCAAAAGAGATTTCCCCTTGGTTGGTTTTAAGATTGATATGAGGGGTGAAGGAGTGGTAGGAGTAGGAGTGGTAGCATAAAAAGGGATAAAGGGAGATGTGAGGTGAGTGGTGGAGAGGCAAAGTGGAAGGGATGGTGTATGGGGTAGGATTATTGGAGACGAGATCCCCGTATTTAGAGATGTTCTTATTCTATCCGAGATCTTCTTTTATTTTTTCAAGGCTCGAGTTAATTCTTCAAAATTACCAACTATGCTAATAGATTTTCACGAGGAGAGGAGAAATGTGGTGACACAAGGAGAGTTTTTCCAATATCTAAAGGCAATGAGGTTCCTTCTTCAGTATGGATTGGGTTGTAGGACTTACTAGTATTCACCCCACCCCCCATCATGCTCCTCTAGCCACTTCCCAAATATGACTCTCTGAGGACAAGTGTATTTGAGGTGCCAAAACCTCTTGGCAAAAGTGAAACGGAATGGAATATTGTTGAAGTCAAGTTTCTAGTAGTGTGTCTTACCTCCATAGTTGGGATAGTGCTCTCTCATAGTCCCTCATTAAGGTCAATCTCAATGCAAGGTTTTTTTATTGCTAGTATGTCCATTACTAGAGTGTTGTCATCTATATTTATAAATTTTACAATCTTATACCCAATCCGAATCAAGATGTTTTGTAACTTGAATCCAAAGGGAGGTTGGGTAGTTTTGTCCATATAGGAAATTTGGTGATTTGTTCATAGGTTGGGTCGAAACTTGGTACCCAATCTTGTATACATAGACAAGATGCATTGTTGAAGTGTGGCAGTTTTGCTCTAATTCAATCTTGATCTTGTTGAGATTTGAAGAGAAAAGTGGCAAAGCCTCTAGAACCACATATATCTTGGATGTATAGCCCATTTTGCTACTGCCTAACTTCCATGGCTTTCTCTGATAGTATGGTGCCACCATTTAATTTCCTAATGAAATCTTTGTGTGAGTATTGAAGGATTGTCCCTTTGACTTACTCATCTTGAATATCCATATACATGGCACATGTTCAAGACCTTATGCACTAAACACAATGTTTCTCTCTTTTAAGGATATGATTATCATAGATGTTCAAAGCAATTTGGGCAAAGCCTTGTTAAAAGAAAAGGAGGAAGAAAGAATCAAATGATTGACAATATCATCAATTCTACGCATATTATGCATGCACAATTCATTAATGATACTCTCCTTGCCATTGAAGTTGGTGTACAAGAAGCAAGAAATTTAATGAAAATTTTGCAAGCTTTTGAGGAGGCAACATGATAGAAAATACCTTGAGGAGGATAATATGGGGTACCTAGGGAGGTATCCAAGGAGAGTAATGTTGGGTTGTCAGGTATCTAAGTTATTACCATCCAATTAGCTTTGATTTTTAATACTTTGAAAAATCACAAAGCATGGGAGTGGAGTCTAATAATAGATCAACTTAAAAAAAAGCTTGATGTATAGAATAATAGAGGTATATCCATAGCAAGAAAACACTTATTCAATCAACATTATCAACAATTTCCTTGTATCAAATCTCACAAATAGATGCTCATATTGGGGCCCTATATTCTACATAGAAAAGATCTTGAGAAAATTACTATTAGAGAAACACAAAATGAGAAGAAATTGACACCTTTTTTCTTGGAAAAAATTAAGTCATCACAAATAGGAAGGTGTACTGACATTAGGAGGTTGGAAATTGTAAACAAAGCCCTCAATTCCAATCTATACGAAAGGATTCCCGGGAACTTGAGGATCTTTCGAGCGGATCCACTTTGTAGAATAGCATCCTTGATATTATAAGTATTAATAAGTTAGTTTTCTAGAATATCAAGAATGGAGAGTTGGTCCCTTTTGTGATGATGCTCTAAATTAGATTCTCCCCCTCAAATCACAAATAGAGCAAATGAAACATGCAAGTTGGGTTAGCTTAAAATTTTAATGATGGAAATCAAAGAAAATGATGGAAAAAGATAAAGGAATGGCCTATTTAATAAAACAACGAAGAAAATTCTAGTATCCAAAAGAAATTAACAAACATGAGAATCATGGTAAAGAAGGAAGGAATATAATGTGATATTCATATAATTATAAAGGGAAAAAAACCTACTATGTTATATAAGGCTACATATCGTGCATAAAAGAGGAAGAGACTCTAGAAAACTCAAATTATCGAATGGTAAGATGCTATCAAAAGAAGCTTCAAATAAGAGGTGAGTCAAAGGATCCTTTAGATGTGATATATGTTTTTAAAAAGTCAAAGATGCCAGTCGCATGCTCCTTAATTAAGTATGAGATTTGTAAGGAGAGTTCAATGGGTACCCTACCCTAGATGTAGAGTCTATAAAAGAATTTTACAAGTGGTGCAAATCTCCTTGGAGATCACCCCTCCCTAATGTTTAGAACCCACTTATACAATGTTTCTCCAAAGTTTAGAACCCACTTATTTGGAAGGCTAAGCCTATAGCAATATTTTTTAAGGAAAAACTTATTCAAAAGATTTAATTTGGAAAAGGCAAAAATGCAATGTGCGATACAATGAGCACCAAAGCTAGAAATTTCATAATGGAAAACACCCTAAGGAATGAAGTAGATATTCCTATAAATTTGAGTATAAGGATAAATCCTTCAAGTATCAAGGACAACCACTATTTATTCGGCAAAATTTACAAGTTTTAGTAGAAATTGTACTTTTCTTATTTAATATTTGTCTACATTATATGTATGATTTTCTCAATCCAAAATAATTGCATGGAATACTAAGGTATACTATTTGAATCCTTAAAAAATACCATGACTATTAGTGGTAAACTCTCCCCCAAAATAGATGGATAAAATTGAACATTAATGGCACATCTAAAGGCAATCTAAGTCTAGCGAGGCCAGAAGGGGTCTTTATAAACCACCACTAACAGATAAAGGTTTATTTGGGCCATTGGAAAATAAATGAATAATAACACTGAACTTCAAGCTCAAGCCTTCGAAATTATGGAATCATTACTTGTCAATTTTAAAAAATAAAAAGCATCCTCAAATACAAATCCATGACTTTCTCATGAAAAGTAGCAAGCTATATTGATAGTTGTAAAAAAGTGGCCAATTTACTAATCGATTATAAATTTATCTCTTAACCAACCATTAGCCATGTGTATGGCAACACTACTTGGAGAATGTACGATTTATTCCTATTAAGGCAAAATATTTTGCCATCTTAGACTTCCATCATTCATTATTTATAAGGGGCAACTAATAAGCAAAGATGTATGGGTGATTGCAGTTGCATTATGAATTATGGGTCTTCTCATTGATTTGGTTTGTCAAAGTATTAGGAAATGGGAAACTCATTTAGGAGAGTCCAACCATGCACCAAAGTTGTGGTCATTGTTGAAGCACTACAAGAGGATCATTGGACATAAACTAATTGTTTAGGGCCTGTATGGCTCAAACTAGCCAACCTGAAACTCATATGAGAGAGCTCCATCGATCAAGAAGGCTTTTTGAATCATTCTAAAGAAGTTATGCAATGTAATTTGTGAGTTTGTAGGACAATGTCTCCAAGATATAGACAAATGAAATGGCATCAGTGAAAATATGAAGAGAAATTCATCACTTTGCTAGAGAAATTGTTTGCCCTATATTGAGCTTTTGAAAATGAGAAACAAGAGGTAGAATGCCTCAAGCAAGGAATACGTAACAACGTGGAGTCCCTAGTAGACTTTCGTAACAATGTGGACAACCTAGTAGACTTCATTCCAAGGTATCAATGCCCAATTTATAGACAAGCTCAAAAAGGCACCCGGAGTGCAAAATATTAAGCTAGCCCACCACTCTTTTAGAGGAGCATAAATTTGGAGAGTAAAGAAATTATAGCGAAATTTTGCTTATATGCTTGAGTTTGCATCCCTTTGTCCTAGTTGATAAATCCATTTGTGCTCATCTCCCAAGCTTGCCATTGTCTTTGTGAGCTCTACTTACTATGGAGGATTGAAGTGGTCGAGTCCTAGGTGGAGGGACTCGGTTTCTTGGTTCCGACGAGGTGCCGACAAAGGTTGTCACGTTGTAACTTTGTTTTATTTTAATAGAAATACTCATTTCTCGTCCAATTTAATGTGCAATTATATATATTTGTACCCATGGGTGTAATTGCTTTATACATGTTTAAATGGAGTATGCTAAATTGATTGCTAACACTTAATATATTATTTTTGCATATCTATTTGTTGTTGAGGGAAAATTGTAGGGACAAGTTTTTATCAAGAGCTCAACGGTGGTCTCACTATATTTAAGTCTAAGTGTTCTCACCATCAACCATCCTGAAAGATCAATCATCAATTTAAGACTTTAAATTTAATTAACATGTAAAAAAGTTTAAATTCAAATTAAATTGATGAACATTGAAAAGGTTTAGAAATTAAGTACCTAAACACTTTGACAAGTAGTTCAGTCACAGCAATGATCTCTTTTGCATCTCTCCAAAAACCATCATTAAAGACAAGCAACAATTTCAATGCCCTCAAGGCTTCTTCCATGTCTAGAAGCCATCCGCTCAGGTCCCAAAAACATTCTCTTTAGTTTGACCTTTTGCTCTACTACAGATTGCAAGGAGATGAAGTTTGTTGCAAATCTTGTCAGTCCAGGGCGAACAAGCTCCTTGCCTTCAGTGTATGTTCTCATGGTGGAAAGGACATTTGTGTGATTGTAGATGAATTTGGTTATGAATTTTGTCTTTTCCACGACCTCTTGTATCCAATGAAGTTTCCCAATGTCCTTGAGCATCAGGTCTATGCAGTGTGCAGTGCAAGAGCTCCAAAATATAGTGGGGTGCCTAGCCTCAAACAATCTACCAGCAGCCATATAATTAGTTGCATTGTCAGTGACAATTTGCAAAATGTTTTCTTCTCCCACTTCTTGAACAATTTCTTCCATCATTTCACAAATCAATTGAGCACTCTTAACTTTGACTGAGACATCAATTGATTTGAGAAACATTGTCCCCTTTGGACAAGAAACGAGGAAATTAATCAAAGTTTTGTTCCTCCTATCTATCCATCTATCACTCATGATGGTGCACCCTGTTTCTACCCATGATGTACGAAACTCAACAAGCACAAGGTTGAGGTCATCAACACTCTCTAACAACATATATGTCCTAAGGCTCTCAGATGTAGGGTCTTTGAACCCCTACATCAATCATAGATTGCCAATAAGGGCTTCTAGCACAATTGAAAGGGATGTCAGAATAATACCAAAAGTTAGCAATGGCCTTCCTTGCTTGCTTATGGACATTCTTTTTCCAACCAGTGCCATCTAAGCTAGGCTGGGCACCTGGTTGTGTACAGGGTGCAAAAAAAGTGTTGATATTTCCTTCTCCAGTGCTCAAATTTGTAGGAATAGGAGGAGGAGGTTGTGGCATTTGGCTTTGACCTTGAGCCATGTTTGGAATATGAAAACTTGGGTTAGGTAGAGGCATTGTGAATTCAATAGAAGGAGGTTACATGGGAGTATTAGAGGATTGTCCACCTACAGCATTTTCCATCTCCATGTTTACCCTTGCTTTCTTTATTTTGGATTCATTCATGCAATCAATGGCCAAGCTGGCCTGGTGTCTAACATCCTCAGGTACAACTTTGCAAGGACTTATGTCATGCCCAGGAAGCTTAGCAATGTGGAAGTTGAATCTATAAATTCCACCACTACAAGGCTCTCTGCAAAATTTACAGAGCAACTTGGTTGACCCAGGAATCTTCTCACAGTAAGCCCAAGCAAAGTCTTTTTCTCTTGGCATTTTCACACTATCAAAAAGACAATCTGCTTCACAATTTAATAGTTTAGTAACTTTAGTTGGTGCTAGTGCTATTGAATAGGTTGTTGCTAGTGGCAAGTGTTATCACTGCTATGTAATAGCCTACAGGGTTACACTTGCAACCTGCATAGTGATAGTGATGCTCAGTTAGAGCTGAGTTATGTACATTGTTAAATAGGCAATAAATTAATTATTATACTACTGTTAATGCAAAATTTTGAGAAAACACAGAATCCAGATGAAGAAGCCAACCTTTAAGCATCGAGATGAAGAAGTCAACCTTCAGGCATCGAGATGAAGAAGGCTGAAGCCAACCTTACCCTGCTGCCTGCAAAATGCAAAGCTGCAAGTTATAAAAAATATAAAAAAATAAAAATCAAATAATAAATTAAAATATAAAAATAAAATGTTAAAATGTTAAAATAAAAATGCTAAAATGTTAAAATTAAAAAATTAAAAAAAATAAATGCATTATCGTATTACTGTTCGAACTTCAGTGCTTACGGCTGCTGCATGTGGCTGTCATGACTTCGCCGATCATAAATGAAGATGCGGTGTAGAGGGTGCCCGAAAATAGGGTAGAAAACGCGGCAAAAAAAGTGCGCAATTTGTCTTTTTCGAGGGATGAGTCAGACGACAGGTGGGCTACGAGTTCAACTCGCCGAGCCAAGCCGATTTTGCGCGATTTGCTGATTTAACTCGCCCTGATCTGATTTCTACTTGCGTCCAGCTAAAACAGATCGTTTTACCTCCGATCTGAGTCAAACTCGGAAAAATTGCGAGTTGACTCGCGATTCCTGTAACTGTGCTTTGTCCCAAGGTTAGGGAATTTAACGAAGAATAGGTGACTATCTGTGTTCTAAACTGTAAGTCTATAACAACTGTGGTATAAAAAAGTAAGTTTGAGCAGCTCTACGAATTCAAGTGAGCACCATTAGGACAAAGTATGCATGTGGGACAAGACTGTCTCAAATGTTTTGCTAAAGGTGAATTTTATTGTCTCAAATGTTTGCTAAAGGTGAAATTTATCTTATATCTAGCATTGTTTAATTCAATGACAACGTATCTGGTATATACTAATTGGTGAAATACACAACTAGAAGTATAGCATATCTAGGCACACGACCATAATGGTAGTTGGCTTAGTGTCAACTACCACCCATCAACAACTTTAGAGGATATCGAAAAGCAGATGCAACATACCTTCAGTGAATTTGACTACTCAGCGATTAGACTGCATACTTGTGTCCAAAAGAAAAGAAAAAGGTAGTTAATTTCAACATTTCTAAGAAGAGCTCACAAGAGAAGTGGAATTGAACCTAAGTTTTCCATGGCATCAATTTCACCCAAAAGTCCAAAGGATGCAGTAAAGGTAGAGATCCAATCCTAACTAGATGGGATGTTCAAAGGAAGAGGTGGTAAAATAAACAAAAAAACACCTACAAATATGAACGGTAAATCCAAAATTTGCTTGTATTATTAAAGGGCATGTATACAAGGAGACTCTGTCGTGGTTTCCTGCTTGCATTTTCCCCTCAAGGTTACATAATTTTATAGACTCTCATTGTTGAGAGCTTGTACATAAATAGTTGTGAAACTTGCAGCATGTCACTGCCCTCAATTGACAATGTTGATATGCAAAAGTTGTTAAGCTAAAGAGGCTTCCACTACTTGCAAAATTTCCCATAAATCCACATATGAGGATCCTTACTGAAAGTTTTATCCTTTCGCAACAACTACAATAGCATACAAAATAATTATTCTTTTCAGCTTGGACATTTCACAATGCATGTTCAAAAAGGAGGTCAAAGGACCTAATCCTTTGAAGACCAAGAGGATCAATCAATGTTGATGCACATTGTATATTTTCCACCAATTCTCAGAGTTTAAAGTAACGAATGCATAAACCACTCAAAAATCTACCAACTTATTACATTCAAGATTTTGTGACTTATTTGGTCACCTTTCGCTCCAATCCAGTTTAAATCAAGACAGCTTGTAAAAATAAAACTTAATCTGATGAAGTGAACTTGTAAAGTGATTTGAAAATGCTTTTGCACGTTTCCAACAGTAGAATAATGAGTTTGGAAATATGTCAATGCTCCTAATTCTATTTGCTTTTTTCCATAGAAATGTACTCATAGGTCATTAGTATTTACAAAAAGTTGGCATTAAATACAAGTATAGAGTGCTTGAGTAGCAAAAAGGCCTACTTACTTTGACATATGCTCAGCAGGTAGCTGGGTATAGATGAGCATCTATAGTATGCACTATAAGAACAAGCATAGAAAGCTCAATCATACTCGAGCATTCCCCAGTCAATACTTGCACATGGCCCAACATGCTACTGCAGAGTACAGCAATGAAATGAATTTTAAGAACCTGCAGAAGCGTTCCCAAGATCATGTTACAAAATATTTGGGAGCTAGTTTATTGCTACAAAGTTTAGAATATGGGATAGATGTATTGCACTAACACTTCATCCGTTGCATTCAAATCAGAGTGCAAACAACCGCTTCATATTTATTATTTAATCTTAAAAACAGTCTTCTTTCTCAGGGTACCAGATTAGAAAGCTCAATCATACTCAAGCATTCCCCAGTCAATACTTGCACATGGCCCCACATGCTACTGCAGAGTACAGCAATGAAATGACTTTTAAGAACCTGCAGAACCATTCCCAAGATCATGTTACAAAATATTTGGGAGCTAGTTTATTGCTACAAAGTTTAGAATATGGGATAGATGTATTGCACTAACACTTCATCCATTGCATTCAAATCAGAGTGCAAAAGACCGCTTCATATTTAATCTTGAAAACAGTCTTCTTTCTCAGGATACCAGATTAGAATAGATCACCTGTAGTAGATTTGTTCATGTAGCACGAGGCACTCCAACGGTTTGTCCAAGCTTCCAGTCAAGTTGTTATTTTGCTTCCTTCCAGAACAAAGAATGCGGGAGCTCAAATTAGAGCCCAACTTCTAAATTGAATATTATTCCAAAATAGCACCCATTATATGTCTGTCAGGCTGTATTCTAATGGCAAGTTAGAGCGCTTGTTGTGAGGATGACCCAGTTTCAAATTCTGGTGGGCAGGCTCCCATAGAAAACTGCATTCAAGACCAGGTGAAAGTCCCAGCAACCTTGATGACACACAGATGCACTACAACGTTGAAGAAATACAGTTGTAGTATGAAAGATACCCTACATTGGCAACCATTCATATAGGTGTCTCATGGGAAGTGCTAGCTAGCAAAAGACAACTGGCAGACTTCTGTGGTGCAGAGTTACTTGTGCTCTTTCTCCATGGCATGCAAGGCAAATCATTATCTGGCAAATACCCTGCTGCTTCCATCTGTGGTTGCAATTTCTCCAACATGGAATAGATTCTGCCAACTAGTGGGTGGGATCTGTCTCCTGCCACAAATGTGTGTACCCTATTTCTGATTTGAATCCAGCTGCATCCTGGCTCCTTCTTCACCCCCCTGTCTTTCATCATTTTCCTCACCTTTGCTACATCGTTCCACCTGCCAGCAGTAGCATACATGTTCGAGAGCATCACATATGTTCCAGTGTTATGTGGTTCCAGAGCAATAAGGCAATCTGCTACACGTTTGCCTATCTCTATATTGCCATGCCTTTTGCAAGCACCAAGTAGTATTCCCCACATGCGAGCGTCAGGCTCATGTGGTAAGTTGTTTATTAAGTTCTCTGCCTCATTCAGGTTCCCCACGCGGCCAAGAAGATCAATCATACAGGTATAGTGGTCTGTATTTGGTCTGAGGCCATGCTCTTCACTGATGGAATTGAAGTAAAAATGCCCTTCATCCACTAAGCCTGCATGGCTGCATGCAGAGAGAACACCAGAGAATGTGACATGATCTGGTTTCACACCTACCTGCAGCATCTGCTCAAAGAACTGGATAGCTTCCCTGCCAAACCCATGCTGAGCACATGCACAAATCATAGCTGTCCATGAGACAACATTGTGTTCAGGCATTTTAAAAAATACTTGGTATGTATCATCCATGCTCCCACATTTTGCATACATCGTAACAAGGGAATTGCTGACAGATAACTGTGAGTCATGTCCAGTTTTAATTATGTAGCCATGGACCTGCCTTCCAGGTTCGAAAGCTGCTGAGCTAGCACACGCACTGAGAACGGTAGAAAAGATGAATGGTCCAATCTTCATGCTTGCCTGTTGCATTTGGAAAAAGAGTTTCATGGCTTCCTCATCATATCCAAGCTGGGCATATGCTGCAATCATTATAGTCCATGAGACAACATTCCGCTCAGTTATGTCTTTGAACACTTGACTTACAGCTTCATTCTTGCCTTGGGAATGTCCTATCCCTATTGCATTCCAAGAACATTCTGGTAAATGGTCAAACGGTTGGATCACATAATCTGAATCCAAGAATTTGCTACAATCTGAAGAAAAAATGTCTCTATCATGCAGTCTATTAAACAACTCTCGTGCATTTTCTACCCTTCCGTATTTAGCATAACCTGAAATCAATGCATTCCAAGAATCTACATTTCTTGTAGGCATTCTATCGAATAATTGCTGGGCATACTCCAGATTGCCACATTTGGCATAAGCATCAACAAGAGCACTCGCCACAAGGACATTTAACTCATTCCCAACTTGAATGATGTATGCATGGACTTGTAACAGCCATTTTAAAGCTGCCGGACTGGTAAAGGCACGAAGAACACATACTAACGCAAACTGGTCTGGTTTATAAACTTCATTTAGCATTTGACAAAAGAACTTCAAACCTTTGTCCAAATACCCATAGTGTGAATGCCCAGCTATCATAGCAGTCCACGACACAACATCTCTTTTCACCATGTTGTCAAACAACTGGCATGCATCATCTAGAAACCCACATTTGGCATAGAGTGTAATAAGAGCATTGCCCACAGTTAGGTATGATTCAAATCCAATTCTGATGATTTGAGCGTGGACTGCCTTGCCCTCCATTAACGTTGCCAGGCTTGCACATGCACTGAGAACAACAGCAAAAGTGAGATTATCAGGCTTCATGCCTGCCTGCAGCATTTTAAAAAACAAATTCAAGGCCTCTTCACCATGCCCATTGTGGGCATAACCCATAATCATGGAAGTCCAGGATTTGACATTTCGTTCATACATTTGGTCAAACAGTTTACGTGCATCTTCCAAACTCCCATTTCTCAGATATCCTGAGAGCATTGCATTCTCCAAAACCAGATTTCCTTCAGGCATGTTGTCAAATACATTGACTGCATCCTCTATCCTATGGCATTTAGCATACATATCAACAAGAGCACTACACACGAAAACATTTAACTCAATTCCATTTGTGAGCATATAAGCATGAGCCTGCTTACCACAGTCAATAGCTAATATACTGCTGCATGCGGATATAACACTAACCATAGTACTCGAGTTTGGCTTCGTGCCCTGCTGTTGCATATGGTAAAACAACTCCAAAGCTTCCTCTGCAAACCCATTGCCAACAAACCCTGCGATCATTGCATTCCATGAAACTATATTTCTGTCAGGAATTTCGTCAAACAGTTGGCGTGCATGCTCAATCTGCCCACATTTGGAATATCCTGTAATCATGGTAGTCCATGAAAAAACATCTGATTGACACATTTTTTCAAACACTTGGCGTGCGTCAACCAAACTCCCACGTTTTACATACATGTCCAGTAGACGGTTACATGAATAGATGCACGACGTGTAACCAGTTATGATCATATGCGCATGAACCATCTGACCTTCTCTCAAGGTTTTCGTATTAATATACGCTTGCAAGGCTCTATCACAGACGGCCATGTAGTTCTCCACTTTAGAATTTCTTGCATCACAGTAAAAACCGTCCTGTGCAGCAAATAATTTGCGCAATCGGGTACAAACATTTACCATATGCTTGTGAGAGAAATTGGGAATCGGTGATGTTTTGAGAAAATTGGTGAATTTACAGTAGTTCAGTTTCAACATCGCCATGGATTACTATTTGGAGACTTCGATCATGGAAAGTCATTAAGAAGAGACTGCTCTGAATCCTCAAATAAAATGCAATCAGAAGCCAATCTTAAAAAGAACATTAACTGGTTGTCTATTGTTTCAAACGGTGGTTGTGACTATTCAGACTACAATTCTCAGCGTTGATTATTGTCCTCAGCCCACTGATCACTAGCTCCTCCTTTCACTCGAGGGTTTGAGTCATCCTCGACCACCATGGCTTTGAATCCCTATTGAACTCTAATCTAATCAATGCATCATACGTAGCCTCCATGAATTCCAATTTCCTTAAAATTCATGTTTAAATGTATTTGACATCCACTAGAGGGCTTCCTTATCAACCAATTCAAAATGTGTCATACCTCGTTTCATTGTGGCATTTTTCTCCAGCTTGTTGATTTTCGTTTTGACAACATCAAAATGAGACTAAAGTATCTATTGGCAACTGGCATTGCCACTTGAAGGGCTATGGGCAACTTCCGTTGCTCTTGCTTAAGGGGAATGCTAACACTTTGAGGTCAGTCGTGTTTGGTTCTGCTCAAGCAACCCTCATCCTCCTCCTTAATATGAGCTTTGTCGTTCTTGTCTGCAAGGAGGGGAACGTTCTTCCCTCTCATAATGCCCTCAAACCCTTGCTACCATCACTGAAACACGCACCTTCAACCCGAGGTTGATATAGTTCACTTCATCGCAACACTGCAAGAGAGCCAGAATTTGTTCTCTACTGCAACAAGAATGTTTTACCCACCAAAAGCTGGACTGGAGTGTTGAGAGACAACTCCCAGATGCTCAAAGTCAAACACCTAGCCAAGAATGGCCTCTGTCTAGCATTCACGAGGGAATTTCAAGCCTGTTGGGATATGAAACCATAGAAGCAAAACTATTCTCCAAACAGAGAAATTGTGATTCGTCCACCTCTTTATGCTATGGAGTCCATCCAGCTTCATGATTTGCATCTCCATTTCTCTTTGTAACACCCTGCTCATCACATGTTTAAGTCCTCGTTGCCCAAGAGAGCTTGCATTGCATGTAGTAACGCACTGAACTAATCACTATAACCAAGTGATTATTTCTGAAGTGACCATGGAGTAGCTAACCTACTTTACTTTGTAATGTTGTTTTATTTGTAATGTTGTTTATAAGGTATTAAGTAACTCATATGTAAAGTGGACTTTTCATACAGTATTTTCTTGTTTTAGTTTTAAAAAGTGTCATATGTAAAGTGGACTTTTCATACAGTATTTTCTTGTTTTAGTTTTAAAAAGTGACTTTATTAGATTAAGTGCACTTGTTTCATAAATTAACTGCTTTTGGAGGAAAGTTTTTCAACCCTTGATCTTGAAAATGCAAGATTTAATTTTTGGCATTTTGATTTGGGGAATGGGGAAGGTGAAAAGTCACTCTCAAGTTATAAGAGAAAGCCTAGGGTAGTGCGCAAGACAAGTTGAAGGAAAGCATTTCCAAGAGTGTGCATTTTGGCTGGATAATTTACAGAGAGAGGAGGAGCTGTTATTTTTCTCAAGTGGACACAAATCCCAAGGAAAAATATTCTCAAAAGGACACAAACCCCAAGGAGTCGGGCACGTTTCTCAAGGCATTTATTGTTGTTTTGTACAGTTTTGTACACTATACTATACCAGCTGGGCACGTTTTTCGAGGAGGGTTGTACTATATATAGTTTGTTGGGCACATTTTTCGAGGCACGTAAATCAAGGTGGTTGTTGTGGAGGTCATACAGGCCATACAGATAGAAATCGAGGTGGGCACGGAAAACAAGAATCTGGTACAGTTATTTATTGTTGTAATAAATGTTGTTGTAAATTAATTTTTGCCTAATAAATGCTGCAATAAAAAAAAAAATGAATTGGTTTTACCCGAGGTGGGGTTTTTCTAGGGCCACATTAACCAACTTTCTGTTGTTTTATGGGTTTATCAGTCTGTTGTTTTTTATGTGCTTTTCCGCTGCTACAGACTTAGTTTCAGTGTTTCAGCTTGTTATGTTATTGATTTAAATCCATGAGAAGTGTTTTTATTAATAACAAGTTTTATGTCTGAAATCTGGGTAAACTAAGTGTTTGACAAAAGTCAGAAATTTTTATCAATATTTTTCTACATGGTATCAAAGTTGAGCCTGTGTGTTTGTAGTTAATTGTGGGTACAATAGTAGTGTTGAGTTGTTGGGCAAGGGTTCTTGTTGTTTTTTAACAACTTGTATATTGGAAGACCTTATCTGGATGTGACTTGTAGGTGGTGGGGAAAAGTGAAGTTATTGTTTTTTTGGTGGTCTATTTTTTCTTTGATAACAAAGATGGTTGCTTTTATTAGATATGAGGAGGTTGGATGGTATGTCCAACTACTTGCCCTGGAAAGTCGGGATGATTGTTGTTCTCAAGGAAAACAAATTATGGATCATAGTTAGCGCCGTGGTAACTCCTCCTCCTGATACTGATCATGTTGCTTTGGATATGCATGAGGTAAAAGAGGTCAAAGCCCAAAGGTTGATTCTTGATGGTATCAGGGACCACCGTATTCCACATGTAGCTGAGAAGAAGATTGCTTATAATATGTGGACTACAATGAAAGGCTTGTATGAGGCTAAGAATGAGAACCAGATAATGGCTCTCAAGGAAAAGTTGCAAGGAACCAAGATGGCCAAGGGTGAGGGTGTAGCGTCTTTTCTTACCTGGGTGGCCCAGATAAAAGATGAGCTAGCTGCAGTTGGAGAAGTCATTTCTGACTCGAGTTAGTAAGGATAGTCTTAAAAGGCTTCACTAAGGAATGGAAGTCTTTGTGAAGTGTGTGGTTGTTCGAGAAAACCTTCCAGATTGGAGCAAATTATGAGATGATTTCACTCACGAGAAGCTCTGAGAAGGATCTCAAGGCAGTGGATAGAAGGAGGGTGCTAATGAAGAAAATGTTGTTCTTTTTTATAAGAGCAAGAAGAAGTCCAAGAAGGACTTGAGCAAAGTTCGATGTTTTACTTGCAGCTTATATGGACACTTTGCTTCTCAGTGTCCTGAGAAGAAGAAGGAGAAGGAGGAGGAAGATACGGTTGTTGCAACTACAACAGAAGAAGATGACTTTGCGAGAAGATTCTAAAGGAGTTTTCGTTTTTCTCCCTTATTTCTAGTGTCGACGAGAATGGAGTAGTTCAGAATGGTACTTGGTATGTTGACAATGGAGCCTCACGTCATATGACTGGAACATGGCATATATTTTGTATCATTTCTGAAACTGGTCCTGACTGGTTCGTTTAGTCAGAAGGAGGACAGGCACGTGCAGTGCGAGGAGTTGAAAATGTCAGATTCCAACTTAGTCATGGAGGATTCATTGATCAAGATGGGGTCCTCTTTTTTCCAGGGATGAGGGTAAACTTGCTCTTGGTCTCAACCTTGGAAGATGCAACGTATTCAACATTGTTCTGGAGGGGACATGTGTACATTTTTCCAGATAGAGATGATCTGGGTCATGTTTATATATACTCAAAGATAGCGGGATTGATTGATCCATAGTTGATTGGTGATCGGTTCGGTGAGTTGTACAAGTTCGATGCACAGCCCACGGTCGATGAATCGGACAAAGAGCAAGAGGCTCCTGAGGCTACAGTGGCGCCAAGGGTACAGTCTCGAGTTTTGATGGAAGAGATGGAATCTCTTTTGAGTACTGGCAAGAGGCTCAGCCAGCATGAGCGAACCAGTTCTCAAGAGTGGAGAATTGATTCTCCTAGGAGCTCGAGGTTCATGGTGGTTGCCAGAAGGTTATCTTTGTATTCGAGTTCAGTGCAAGTGGTAGCGTTGATTCCAAGTTCAGAGGGAGATCCTACAGCGAACAGTGTGATGGATTTGAGGACGGGACCTATTGATGATGGCAGTGAGTACCTCTCTCGCTAAGAGGGAGTGTTAAAGATTTAGCTATGGAGGAACTCCGCATGTTTTTGTCTTGTATGCGGAAGTGACTATGCACTAGCTAGGTTGCTTTACTTTGTAATGTTGTTTTATAAAGTATTAAGTGACTCTTATGTAAATGAGACTTTTTATAAAGTATTCCCTAGTTTTAATTTTATAAAGTGACTTTATAAGATAAAGTGCACTTGTTTCATAAAGTAAAATGTGACTTTATTAAAATTAAATGTAACTGCTTTTGGGGGAAAAGTTCATCAACCCTTGATCTTGAAAAGACAAGATTTAATCTTGGCCTTTGGATTTAGGGAGTGGGGAAGGTGAAAAGTAACTCTCAAGTTATAAGAGAAAATCTTGGGTAGTGTGCAAGACAAGTTGAAGGAAAGCATTTCCAAGAGTGTGCATTTTGGCTGGGTAATTTGCAAAGAGAGAGGGCGCTGCTATTTTTTTCAAGTGGGCATGAATCCCAAGGAGAAAAAAAATTCTCAAGAGGACGTGAATCCCAAGGAGTTGGGCATGTTTTCCAAGGCATTTATTGTTGTTTTTCCATACAGTATGTATTGTACCAGTGGGGCATGTTTTTCGAGGAAGGTCATACTGTGTACGATTTGTTGGCATGTTTTTCGAGGCACAAAAATTAAGGTGGTCGTTGTTGTGGAGACTGTACAGGTCGTACAGTCAATTGAGCATGGAAATCGAGGTGGGCACGGAAAACGAGAATTTGGTATAGCCATTTATTGATGTAATAAATGTTGTAAATTAATTTTTGCCTAATAAATGTTGCAATAAAAATTTCTCTTGAACCGATTTTCCTCGGGGTGGGGTTTTTCCACATTGACCAAATTTATGTTGTTTTATGGGTTTATCAGTCTATTTTTGTATGTGATTTTCCACTGCTACATACTTAGTGTTAGTGTTTCAGCTTGTTGGGTTATTGATTTAAATGCATGAGAAGTGTTTTTATTAATGACAAGTTTTAAGTCTGAAATATGGATAAACTAAGTGTTTGACAAAAGTCTGAAATTTTTGTCAATATTTATATACCTAGTTCACAATGAAACCAACCTACTGCCAGATCGAACTCATCACTATAACCAATTGCATGATCATCTCTCATTATCCCTAGTTCACAATGAAACCAAATTGTGGAAGGCATGCTTTTGGTCACCTCTCCCCTCTGCATGGCCTAAATGTTGACCCAGTCATGGCAAGGAGGCTCTTGCTATTTTAACAATTATCATCAATAACCTTTATGTAAATTATGTGTTTAACATTTTTAAGTGTCAACAATAATTAAATTGATATTTTTAAAGTTATGTTGTTTTGAAATAATAATTTAAGTTTACTTTATTTTATTTTGTGAAATATTTTTTAATAATATTTTGTTAAATCTTTTTTAAAGTCAAAAATATTATTACTTCTAAATTAAGGAAAATTTAATATTTTGTATTTTGTTACTTCTAGATAATGTTTCCAAACTCATTTTATTAAAATGAATATTTTTTTAGGGGCAACAAGCATGCGATGGGCATGGAAGAATGTTCCTCTATAACCGCAATATAAAACTAGCATTATCCATTGCTTGGGGCATTGGCGAACCTTCAAACAACGAAATGGAAGCACTGGAAACCTTTTAAGGTATCTCCTAAGCATTGGCAACTCTTAAGCGCTATAACTTCCTAATCAACCATCATTCTTGGAGACTCCTTGCTAATCCTCTCAAACCTCCAAACTAGAACCCAATCAGTTTCCTTAAGCATTATTATGACCATCCAAAGCACAAATCCTCTCCTTTTTAAGTTTAGGCAAGTTAAACAACTCTACAGCAAAAGGCACCAAAACAAAAAGATGAATATTATGGCCAACTTAAGAGCTACTCTAACCATTGGTAAGATCATCCTTAAGAACTTAGAAAGCTCCGATACCCATATTATTCTTATCCCATGACATTCCTATTCCCTTCAAGTCTTGCAAGCATCAACACGTGTACAAAATTCGAATCGTGTTATAAAAGAAGGTTAATGGGAGGCCTCCTCATTCACCCTTCCCAAACCATTGATGCATCTCCCTCTTACCACTGCCAAAGAACAAAACATGGTTGTCTCTCTTATGCAAACATCCTCCCTCACCTCATATCTCTCCCCCCATTTTTCACCTTCGTCTCCACAATCAACTCTCTCACCTCCCTTCTTCAATAACTCACAACCTGCTCCTACACCACTCCTTGGCTCCCTTAACCTCACAAACAAGGCCAATGTTTGATGCCTATGTTGCCTCTACATCCTCACCAAGGAGGTATGCACCCTCAAGAGAGATCTAAACAACACCAAGAAGGAAATTTGAATATGTAAGGGAACATTGAGTGCTCAACCTTTCAAACGGCAAGATGGAAATCCCATCTAGAAAATAGACTGGTAAATATGGAAGATAGGAATGCCCCTACACACTTGAGATGGACAATAAACTTCTTGAAGCGTCACAAGGGAGGAAAGAATATAGAAGAATAGGGAATTTGGAGCAATTCGTTGGGGAATTATCAACATTGGTAAGACAAGTGGCCAATTATGTTAATTGGCCCATTAATGGAGACCATTCCACCAACCCCCCTGCAAAAGATCAAATGCCAAAACCTTACTTTGACAAGCAGCCTAAATGAATGGCAAAACACAACATTGAAGTTCTAGCTGTTGCGTACTATCACTTTTTATTTTTAGTAGGCCAATTCTGGGGTAGGAGAACAATCATGTTTTTGTTGTAGGGTTCTTCCGGACAATCCGCAGTAGCCATTTTTGGTCGACGTTTCGATTCCGAATCTGGAACCATCATCAGGACAAGTAGTCAATAGGTAAAGCTGCAGCGCTGGAATTAAATACCGGTTGGAGTGGTTTTATAATTAAATTGGCCGACTAGTCCTAGGTTTAGGGAAATTAATAAAAAAAAAAAAATTAAAATTAGGTTAAATTCCATGTTTAACAATTGAAATATCTTTATTTTATTTTAATGGTTTAGGATTAGGGTTTAAGTTAGGGCTCAAAATAGGGCATGTTTCAAATTTAATTTATTTAAATTGTTAAAAAATATTTATAATTTATAATTTAAATTATTAACAAATTATTATTAATTTATTATTAGGTTAATAATATTATTTATCAACTTATTGAATTCAATTAGGGCTTAAAATAGGGTGCGACTAGTCCTAGGTTTAAGGGAGGGAGATTAATAAATAGCAAAATATAATTTGTTTTACAATTGGGTTAATGTTAATAATTGACATATCCTAATTTAATTTTAATTGTTTAAGATTAAGGTTTAAAATAGGGCTTAAAAATAGGGCATAAAAATTAATGTTAAAAGTAATTTAATTTATGATATATTCTTGTTTTTATTTTAAATTGTTATAAAATATTTATAATGTATAAAATGAATTGTTAATAAAATCTATACCAATTATTAAGTTAATATCATTATTTGACAATTTTTCTTGGGCTTAAATTAGGGCTTATAAATAGTGTAAAAGATTATTAAAAATTAAGTATGAAATAATTTAATTCCCAATATAATTTTAAATTTAATTTCCAATATAATTTAGATTTAATTTATTTTAAAATTGTTATAAATTGTTGTGAATTATTTATAATTTATAAATTAAATTATTAAAATATTGAAAATATTTTGAATTATAAGTGAATTATTATTTTTTTTAAAGTTATTATCTAGTTATTTTTAAAGATTTTACTTTAATTTTAATTTAAGTTATTATTTAGTTATTTTTAAAAATTTTACTTTAATTTTAAATTAACTTCAAATTAACTACACTTAAAAACTAGGCTAGGCTAAGGTTTCGAAAGATTGGACTTGTCTATTGGACTTGTTTAGACCC